>BMAU01019628.1:0-442500 GCA_019973935.1 Trichonephila clavipes
GCCTGATAGGATATTTAGAGCGTCAGTAGGGGAGGTTTTATAGGCTTTAGTGATTTTTAATAAGTAAATCCTCTGAATAGATTTAAGCTTTTGGACCTGGATAGAGGTCAGGGATCCACCCCACACTCCTGCTCCGTAGGAGATGATTGGTTGAACAACCGAAGTATACCAAAGTTTCATTAGGGAAATATGCTGGTGATTGAAATTTTTGGAAACACGATAAAAGTTGGAAGAAATCCAGAGAATCTTATCCTTGATAGAATTTATATGGGGAGTCCAAGATAAGCGATTGTCAATGTTGACACCCAAGTATTTGTATGACTTAGAGATATGGATGGAATTGAAACCAATTTTAAAAATGGGATTCCTCCTGAAGGTCGTGCTCCCTCGAAAACCACGGCATTGAATAAAGGGACATCTGAAAACAACTGAAACGGTTTTAGCAGTTGCTATTGACAAATTGAGCTCGGAAAGCTTAGAATTTACTAAACTAAGGATTTTATTAGTATTATCCTCAAGTTTCTTACGTGAAAGGCCAAAAGAGACAATTGCGAGATCGTCCGCAAAGGCGCTTGGAGAAGAAACAGTTCAGAGTTAAGAGAAAGGATAGGATTAAAATAAATATTCCAAAGAGTTGGTGAAAGAACGGACCCTAGTGGGCAGCCTTTAAAAATTTGTTTTTTAATGGTAAAAGTATTATCAGTCCAGATAATTACCCTGTTAGTGAGGTAAGAGTGAATGAATTTCTGAAAGTGAAGAGGAATACGGTATGAATGAAAAATATGGAAGAGAGTCGACCAATCAACGTTGTCAAAAGCAGATTTGATATCAATAAACGTAGAAGCAGTATGTTTATTCACCCTGGTATTTTTAATGTGATGCACTAATTTGTCCACGGCCTCAATACAGCTGCGGTTTTCCCTAAAGCCGAACTGAGATCTATGGAGAATATTATTCTTAGAAATACAACGGAGAAACCTATTAAGAAAAATTCTTTCTAAAATTTTGCCAAGGGTGGAGAGCAAACAAATTGGTCGATAGGAGAGAGTAGACGATGGGTCACGCCCGGGCTTTAGTAAATATTTAATTTTTGTGTTCTTAAAAATGGAAGGGAAGTGATTAAATTGGATGCAAAGGTAAAAGAATCGAATCACCGGCCTGACAGCTCCGCCATGATTCTTCCCTTCTGCCATCCATCACTCCTGACTGCTGCCACACGACCAACGAAGGAAGCGCAGACACGCGCCGACTCTGACGTCACTTCCCATCCCATCATCCAGGTCCCCCCGACCAATCAGGAAGCGATGTCTCAACTGACTTCTACTCACAAACGCTTCGGCGTTTTCGAGGACTTTTGGACTCTAAATTAATTGACTATAATTACTGACATCTACATTATAAAGGACTGACACTTTCGATAAGGGACGGAGGGCTTTGTAAAAGCCCAGTTTCCCTATGACGATAAAAGCGATTGTTACTAAGCCCCCTGATTTTCTGTCTCTCATCCCTTGCCTTATGAAAATCAGACGTTATTTTTTTTCCTGTTCATTTTACTTGGAACTCAGAATAAAGCACTCGCTATTTGTTTTGTAAAATTTGTTTATCCGCGATTATTATCAATATTTTTCACTTTTTCTGCTGACTCTTTCATTTACTTATGACGCCAGTGTCACTGAGATTGATATTTTCTATTTAGTATATTATATAATTTTACCTGCATCTTTTTTGATTGAATTTAAGTGTTATTATATATTGTGGTTTATTTCTAACTATATTGAAAATTTTGATCACATAAAATATATGTGAATTTAAAAGAAAGAAATTATTATTATTATTATTTTTTTTGGTTAACAAAAAGTATAGTACAAAAGTATTTTTACTCCTTCAAAAGATTCATTCAAAGGTTTTTTGTTTCGACTTTGAATTTCATCAGAATTTCTTTTGTATGTGGATTATTTTTATTTTCAAAGCTAAGGTTTTGCATTCAGTCAAATATCTACAATATTTTTAAACAGTATTTTATTCCCTCAAAGGATTAATTTATATATGTTGTTTTGACTAAGTGTTCATCAGAATTTCTTTTTACATGAATTTTCAGTATGTTTTCAAAGTTTAGATTTCAAAGTATATTTTTTAATAGTTCGACTATCCAATTCTTGTTATTTTAGTGACTAGTAGATGCTCAATTATGTAGGTTAACTGTTTTAAAACTAAATTAATTGCATTTAATCTGTGGCTATTGGGCTTTATAATTGACCGTGTTTCAAAAGCTAAAACAATGGCGTATCTTGCTAAAGTGCGCAAAGATGACTTAAAAACATTAGCTACAGAACTAGGCCTCAAAATAGGAGAAATGATGAGATTTTAAAAATTTAAACATAACTTCGGAAGACTTGTGATAACCTCCCATCAGGGGAAGCCATCTCTTCATCTACTCGACCTAAATGTGTAGGGGGTAAGGATTGATGACCCAAACTAGCCATGAGAAATCTAATTTATTATTATGAAATATAATAATCAAAGACAATCTTACTATAGAGGCAAAACCCAGAGTGATATATCGTAGCTCAAAATCTTATGTGAATAAGCGCATGAAATCCTAATTGCGTAACTTAACCTAAAATTATCGTATGACTCCTAACTTCCTTAATTTATTTGAATAGCTAGAGCCCGTTCTATAATCACGCGTCTATATTAAGATCCTTACTGTAACCGCACTGCGTTCAGCAACTCAGCTTCCTTTCCTCCTTCTTCCTTTGAATCCTAAACCTCCACTATATATCTACTAATTAATCTGCATGTCAAGGTTTCTTCTTCAGAAGGATGGCTGCAAAATAACTCATTTGATGGTCCCAAAGATTCCCCAAGAGGATTAGTAGAAAAACTCTGTAATGCCCCGTCACAGACTAAGATGAACACTTTACTAAAACCCTGCTACAAACAATTATTGACTCTTGGGTTCAGGCCAAACGTGACGAGAAGGAGGAAAATGAATACAAACGAAAGCAAGAGGGACTGATTTTAGAACTAAAACGCATGAAGTTAAGCATGACCGCTACTTCTTCAACTAACACTAGTGCTGCTGCCGCAGATAAAATAAATATGAAACACCTCATACCTAGATATATGGAAACTTCTGATATTCCCATTTATCTAAAAATATTTGAAAGGCAGTGTGAACAATTTAACATAGGGGAAGTCGATTATGTAACACACCTTTTGCCTATGTTACCTATCGACATTTCCCATATTATCTTGCGTGAACCCAAAGAGAAATTAGAAAATTACCAGCGATTCAAGTTGAGTGCTGAATCGTTTCGAATTAAGTTCGGTACTCATCAAAAATAACCCGAAGCTCTGTGGAAGGACTTCGCGTACGAGTTAAACAACTACTTAGAAGAATGGCTGCATAGCCTAGAAGTGAAAGACTTTAATTCCTTATCTTAAAGACTTTAAGATTTGGTTCTTACCGATTAGCTTAGGAGAAGAGTTTCGAGGGATGTTAAAGAGCACTTTGTGGATATCTAGGGAGATATTAAAAGCTCATCTGAGTTAGTACAAAAATTAGACGATTATGAAATTGCTCGAGGTAGGGCGACGAACCATAAAGTTTTACCAGACGTAAGAAGAACTTCTTTTCCCTTGTTTCGGTTATCAGTGTTTCAATCAATCAGTGAGTGAAATCATTCGTTCTTAAGTGGTAGAATGCTTTTATATTCATCAACGCTCATATCATCACAATTATTAGACACAATTTAAATTCAGTAAATCATCGAAAACAAGTGTAAGATTAAATAATAGGTTTAATGGAATATGGAGTGAGTCTGCACTCGGTCACGTACAGGAGATCTCTGGTGTAAACAAAGCTGGTTTTTACAAGCAGCGCACTCTGTACTGAGGGAGGTACTACCACCCCTCAAAAATAAATAAACAAACAGTACAAGAACCGTGGATAAGGCAAAGGAAGCGCGCGCGCGCGCGCGCACCAAGAAAATCATTTGGAAGGCATTCGCAATTTGAAAGCAGAACTCCTCTGTCCTGCTGTGATTGTGGAAAGCCCAGCTACATCAAGTCAAAATGCCCTGACTGCAATCCTTCAAAGGGTAATCCAGCTCACTTAGGAATTCTGCAAGTTGACAGTCTCTTTCCATCCAACAGAAATGCTGTACTCAGGATCAGCATAAATGGAATTTCAGGAACTGCATTTGCGGACAGTGGTGCCAGTCATTCGATTGCAGGAGAAACTCTTTACAGTATCCTTCTCCAACAAGGAGAGCCTTTTGAGAAGACAGCAATTTCCCCATCCTTTGGTGATAGAATCGTTACTCAGAAAGAAGTTCTACTTACATTTCAAACCGTACTACTGGTAGGCAGAAAGTTTAAAACCCCCTTTATTATTTTGCCTGTTGCCAAAAACAACTCCCCCCTACTTGAAGTCGACTTTCTCGAAAATGCTAGAATAGTACTAAATTTCAGAAAGAACTGCTGGACTTTGTGTGACGATTCCCGAAAATCGTACAATTTCGTAACGCCTTATCAGAGTACATCTGTAAATGTACTGCCTGTGGCGATAAATAACTGTCGACTTCGGGAAGAGGAAGGACAAGAACTCCCTGGCTCTCAACGTATGGAACTCGACAGCTTGCTTAAAAATCATCACTGTATCTTCGAAGTAAGGGGAGAAGCTACTCCATTTATCCAACATAGCATAAAAACTGAAAACAATCCACCAATTTCAGTGCCTCCCTACTGGATGAATGGCAGATGCGTCTCTGCATAGACTACCGGAAGCTGAACACTCAAACCATCCCAGATAGTTACCCTTTGCCTCGGATGGATGGCTTACTTAACGAAGCTAAACCAACACTTTATATGTCGACTATTGAATTGCGTTCAGGATATCACCAAGTAAAAGTGGTGGCAGAGGATCAAGAAAAAACTGCTTTCACATGTCCTTTCACAATACTTCACTCCTATGCCATTTGGATTACGAAATGCACCTGCAACCTTCCAAAGGTTGATAGACCAGTTCCGTTCAGGATTAAACAATCTGTTAGTACTGTTATTCTAGATCAGGGATGGCGAACCAATGGCACGCGACAGAATATTTTGGGCACGCCATCGATCAAAAACGATTTGCATTTTATCTTAAAATAATTAAGTTTACTATGAAGTATTATGAACAAACGCGAGTGATCCGTCGCGACGCCGACAAGTCGGGGAGCAGACTCGTTTGTTATGTCTTGCATAAATACTTCATATATTATAAATTGCTAATGAGATGCAAAGTTTATCTACGCATAGTGTGTGTATGTAACTATTTCTAAATATATTCAAGTTGTTTAAAAAACATATTCTAACGTTTACATTAATAGTTCAGCTTGTATAAATCTAATTTATTAATGTGATCTAATTCTTGTCTTGTAAGTCTAATTGGTAAAATAACTCTCACTGCTTTATTTTTAAAAATTTTAATGACCTGAGACAAAAGCAAAAGAGCAGACACTACAGAAATCTCGTACAAGCACTCAATTTCCTAAAAACAAATAAATCTGCCCATGAGCCCGCAGTCGTGCGCAGTCAGTAAAAAGGGATTTTTGGCGGGAGGGGGGGGAATCAAGCGAGAGCACATAGAATAATCAATTTCATCGACACAACTGTACATTTAAAGTTTTGTGTTAAATTTACGATTTTTAACTGCTATTTAACATGGCTAGTTCAACAAAAAACAAAAAGTGCAAGGTAGTAAGTGTAGCAGAGAATTTCAAACTTGGTGGGCAGAGAAATATGGCATGATCAATAAAGGCGACAAAGCGGTGTGTGTTTTATGTTCTGGAACAGTGGTATGTAGAACATCGTCTGTAAAACGGCATTTTGAAACAAATCCTTTTGTGAAAAAAGCGAACCAGAGCAAAAAGAATTAATTGAAAGTGCAATAAAAGACAGAAATAAACAATCGACGTCTATGTTTAAATATGTAAGCAAAAATTGTCACACAAGTGCGGCAAGTTACTCGGCTGAAATGCCATTGCTTGGCATGGTAAGCCTTTTCAAGAGAGAGAGCTTTTGAAAGAAGCTTGGTTGGCATGTGCGTCCTCACTTTTTGATGATTTTGATAATAAAGAAAAGATAATTCAGCTCATCAAAGATGTTCCTCTATCTAGAAACACAATGAAAGATAGAATCTTGAAATTGGCAGAAAATGTTACAGATCAACAAAAAAAATGACATTAACTCCGCTCCTTTTATATCTCTACGTCTTGGCGAAAGTATTGACATCACTAAATCTGCACGTTTAGCTGTCTTTGCTCGATATTGGGTAGGAAACGTCATCAAGGAAGAATTAATTGCGATAACATCGTTGTTAACAACTACAAAGGGCACATATATTTGTACGGCAGTAAGAAATTCCCTTTCTGAGAAAGACATTGATTTGAAAAAAATTGTTTCAGTAACCACTGATGGTGCTCCAAATATGGTAGGCAAAAGATGGTTCAAGTTCTTTATTTAAAACAGACGTAGGACATTCGATTCTTGAATGCCACTGCATTATTCACCAACAAGCCTTATGTGCAAAGAGTGGTTTAACATTTCTTGATAATGTAATAACGTTAGTCAGAAAAATAGTCAACCTCATATCGTTCCAGGCTTTAAATAAGCGAAAGTTTGATGCTTTGTTGGATGAAGTCAATTTGGTGTATAATGACTTAATAATGTATAACAATGTTCGCTGGTTGAGCCGCGGGAACGTACTTCAAAGATTTGTTGATTGCTTGGAAGAAATCAGACTGTTTCTACAAAATGAGAGCAAAATTGAACAATACCCACAGTTGATGGATATTATGTGGCTTTTAAAATTGATGTTTTTTACAGACATATGCCAACATTTCAATGAATTGAACATAAAACTTCATGGCCCGAATAAAACAGTTATCGTCATGATGGATCTCATTCACGCTTTTGAAGCTAAACCATATGTTTTCAGAAACGATATATTATTACAAAAAACTACAAGTACTTCCCAAACTTGAAAAAAAATATCAAAGATTTAGATGCCCAAGAGAAACGAAACGAAGAAAAAGTTATTGATGACTTTATTTCCATAATGGATTCTTTAATCAAAGAATTTTCAGCGAGATTTTCTCAGTTCAAGGAATTATCGGAAACGTTTAACTTTATTATGTACCCTGATGTGATTTCGTTTGATAAACTGAACTTGTCTCAATTCGATTGGTTGGAAATTGAAGAACTTGAAATGCAACTGATTGATTTCCAGTCTAGTTCAATATGGATTCAAAAGTTTATTGAAATAAGGAAAAAGTTGGAATTGATTGAAGCAGAAAGATTGACAAGAGCAATATAAGTAAAAATACCAGTAACGAAATTTTGGAAACATGGAATTCGATTCCAGACGCATTTAACTGTTTGAAGAAGTTGGCGTATGCTATTTTAACCATATTTTCATCTACCTATGCCTGCGAGTCATTATTTTCAGAGATAAATAACATCAAAGACTCGCTTAGAAACCGTTTAACAGACGACTCTAATTCAGCATGCATTCTATTAAAAGTAACATCTTATAATCCTGATATAAGTTATTTGTCATCTAATCTAGAACAGCAGAAATCACACTAATGTTATTTTAATATAAATTACAAGTATAACTAAAACATTTACTACTATGCAGTGCAAAATGTATTTTTTCGTATTAAAAAAAGAATTTTGATTTGTGTTCGTATATAGTTTTATTAGTTCTTCAATAATCACAAGTCAAAATTATTTGATGGCACGCCTATAACTCATTAAACATTTTTTTAGAAAAATGGCACGTTGACCCAAAAAGGTTCGCCACCCCTGTTCTAGATGATATCATAATATTGTCTCCAAACTTCCAGAAACATATTTCTGATCTAGAGCACGTTTTTAAACGTCTTTCATTGCTTAAGTTAAATGCAAATAGAGAGAAGTGTAACTTCTCTGGTAAAAAGATGGAATACACTCATGGACAAAAAAATCAGCGCACCAAGAAATAATTGCGGGATCATAACTAAACTTGGCATGAAGGTACATGTCGGGGAGATATGTAAATGATTAGAAATACAGCATGATTGCGCATTACGTATAGCCGGTAGAGGGCGTTTAACGTCGTTCTCTGTGGAGTATAAAACAGGTAACCAAAGCTTGTTTGAGAGTGCTGAATCGTTTACAAAGAAAAGCTGAGGTAGATATGCCATTACGCCGTTTTCGAAGACAATATGAACAGCTGTCGCAGTTTGAAGGAGGGGGGGAATCATCGGCATGATGGAAGCTGGGTGGTTAGCTAGGCGAGTAGCTCGTCAATTAGGCCGCTATGATTGTGTTGTGAGGAGGTGTTGGAACCAGTGGATCCGAGAGATGTCATTTACACGAAGACAAGGCTCAGGACGCCCTCGACAGACCATCACATCGTAAGAAATGCGCGCGTATAGCCAACTGCTTCATCGGGTACCATCCAGGCACAGGTAAGCACCTTCATTAGGAATCCCTGTGTCTTCACGAATCATACGAAGGCGCCTGACTGAAGGACATTCGGAATCGCGGCGCCCATTACGTGTGTTGCCCTTGACGCCCACCCATCAACGTCTCCGTTTGGAGTGGTTCCACGCATGAGGAAACTGGACTATATTGGAATGGAACCAGGTTGTCTCTATCGACGAATCCAGAATCAATCTTAGTAGTGATGACAATCGTGTTCATCTGTGGAGACCCCTTGGAGAACGCCTCAATTCTTCCTTTGCTTTACAGCGACACACCGCTCCCACAGCTGGTGTGATGGTATGGGGTGCCATTGTCTACAATACAGGGTCACCCCTAGTATTGATCTGTGGCACCATGACAGCCCAGCAGTATGTCCATGACATCCTTCAACCATATGTGTTGCCCCTCATGAAACGGCTCCCAGGAGCCATTTTTCAACAAGACAATGCTCGGCCTCCCACGGCAAGAGTGTCACAAGATAGTCTCAACACTGTTACTACCCTTCCTTGGCCTGTCAAATCCCCAGATTTGTCTCTAATCGAGCATATCTGGGATAATTTCGGACGGCGAGTTGGGCATCCCACGAATTTGAACGAACTAGAGGCAAGGTTACAGCAAATATGGAACGAAATATCTCAAGACATCATACAGAACTTGTATGCCTCAATACTCGATCATATCGCATGGTGTATTCGCTCTAGAGGGGGTTCAACAGGGAATTAAATCCTCCGTTCGTTTGTCTTTTTCTCTGAAATAAATTATCCTTTTCTTTGATTTTCTAATCATTTACTTCTATCAATGTAGTCATTACGTATGTAAAATTTCGTTTCATTTTGACGACTCTTTCTTCGTGCGCTAATTTTTTTTGTCTATGAGTGTACTTAGGACATTACATTACTAAGGAAGGCATCTCAGTCAGTAGCGCACACAGGAATTTTTCAAGGGGGGGGGGTTCCGGGGTTGCAAGTTCACCATTCTTGTATCATGCTCCTTTTGATTCTGTTGATTTTCGGGAACAAAACACAGTAAAAAACTAATTATTGAATAAATAATTAGCATTAATTAATAAAATTAATCATTAATAACAAATACTTAATTAAATTTTACGTACTATATACTTAGAATAGTAATCAATCGGAAAAAATATCAAGAGCTTTGGGGGGGTCCGGGCCCCCCTCGTATGCGCAACTGATCTGAGTCGATCCACAAAAGACAGCTACTATCGCAGATATGACGTCCCCAACCTCTGTTAAACAAGTACAAAGCTTTGTACAAACCTGTTCCTGGTATCATCGATACATTCCAAACTTTTCTCAAATTGCAAAACCACTAGCAGACTTAACTAAGAAAAATGGAATGTGGAAGTGGGACTTTGAACAAGAAGAAGTTTTCAGAGAGCTAAAATCAAAAATAGCGTTTCCTCCTGTCCTTAAGCCAGCTGACGGTACCAAGCTGTTTGTCATCCGAACAGGTGCCAGTAGAGCGGCCCTCGGAGCAGTTTTACTCCAAGGAGAAAAAGACGAGGAACACCCGATTGAATACGCAAGGTGACTACTTTCGTCCTCGGAGCGAAATTATTCTACCTCAAAAAGAGAAGCTCTAGCAGTTGTTTGGGGCCTTGAAAAATTTAGAGGTTACGTTGAAGGACAAGCTATTAGACTCTCCTCTGACCAGCAGCCTTTAAATTGGTCATTATCTTTGAAGTTTCCCACCGGAAGAGGGGCACTACAGATTCAATCTTATTACTTAACAATCGACTACATTCCCGGAAGATCGAACTTTATTGTGGATTTATTGTCTAGATCCACGTCAGAACAAGAGAAAGCAAACTGTGACATTCTTGCTGTTTTCGTCGATTTTCCCACACGCTCACCTAAAGAAGCTCACAAAGAACAATTGAAGGATGACGAGCTGAAGAATATAATTGAATGTTTTGAAAATAAAATGAAAAGGGTGTTAATTTTGCCAACTGGTTAGAAAGAGGATACCTCATGAATCAAGGAATTTTATTCCGTTTTTCACGTACTTCTGAAAGTGAAGAGGCCCAGTTAGTTGTGACAATTCATGAAAGACAAGAGATTTTGAAAATTCACCATGATGCACCGAGCGCATGTCATTATGGAGCCAATGGAACGTTTGGGTTAAGGTAACTGACTTATCTCCGGCTGGCGCTGTTTTAACAGAGGCGTTGTGTAACTGTAACCCCGGGAAGACGGGGGAGTGAGAAGTGGAGCGTTGGAGAGTCTGTGTGAATTGGCGGAGGTGTCGTGAATTGTGAGAGTTGTGTAGTATAGGGTGTGAGATTTTAGTTTGTAATGAATAAGGTGTGTGAGCAGAAGTTTGTAAATATAAAGTTAATTATTATTTGAGAGAGGTAGATTTATTTTTAGATAGCGTAATCAGTACAGTTTGAGAGAATCTCCAAACGGTATTATTGGACAGGTATGCGTTCTTACATCACTGATTATGTAAACAATTGCACAGAATGCAATCGCTACAAACCATCCAACCAAATGCCTTCTGGACTCTTACGTACACCTGTGTATTCTCAACATTTTGAGACAATTCCCATTGATCTGTTTGAACCTTTACCTGAAAGTCCCTCCGGAAAGAAATGGATATTTATTGTTGAGGACCGTTGTACAAGAAAGGTTGAAATTCTTGCTTTCACTAAAGCCACTGCTAGAGAATGTGCAAGAAGTTATATTACGGTACGGCTTACCCAGAAGATTAATTAGTGACAATGGCTCTCAGTTTGTGGGTGCCCTCATGCAACAACTTTGTTTCATACTGCACATTGATCAAGACATTATTCCTGTTTATCATCCACAAGCAATCCTGTTGAAAGGAAAAACCATGACCTAAAATCAAGAATTGCCATCTTGGCTCAAAATCGACACCATGAATGGGAAGATAAGTTGCCGTTTATCCGTTTCGCTTTGAACAGATAGTGGTTCATCTTCAAAGTTCAAATTTCCTGCATTAAACTTTCGAAACCAAACTTTTACTATATAATAAAAAACAGTATTGAAATCTAAACTTTCACACATTTTTTGTGGCATTCAGTTGCACCGAGTTTAATTTGGAACTCATAGTACATAATCGTTCTTGATTGCTCCCTTTTAAACACTTTTTGGGTGCACAAGATAATAAAGTTTTGACAAACAAATTACACAGTCGTGTAGTTCCAACTTTCAGATTTAGAATGCAAAAACAAATTTAGAGAAAGGTTAATTGTCATTGGAATGGCCGCTGTCGGCGCGGAGGTATCTCCTCTTGGCGGAAAACTTTTGACTCAGCCTGATATAAAAAAAAAAAATTTGTAACTTACAAATTATAACAGCATATAAAGAATCACACACACACAAAAGTTAAGGATCAACTTATCTATTTAAATCACAAAAAATGTAAATATCACTATTCAATCTGTGGTAATATTACAAATTTTGGAAACATGTTCTTAAAAAAACATAATGCATCAATTGTACCGTCATTATGTCTGGAACGTAAATTTTGTGTAAAAATCACCAGCTGTCGAAAACGCTCTTTCGGCATCCACGCTATAGTTAGAGGTACTGTTAGCAATGGTAAACCATCTAATGTGGTTCATTTTACTTATAGTTTTATCCAAAAAATATCTTTTTTTTTTTCAAAATAATCTAAAATCTCTGATGGATTGGGCTTATAAACTGTGCTTAAATTTGTATCTTCATCGCAATTAGATTTTTTCCTTTTTAACAAATTTGTATCACGTTTCGTTTTTAATTGTGTATGGAATCCGCCTGTACTTCCTCCATTCACTTTAATAACTCTTGAACATTTTTTTACATTGTGCCACCATATTTTTTTCATCATATATATAATGAAACCATTCTTGTTCATTATTATTGGTTATTATTTATGAGTATATATATAATGAATCTGAAAAATATTTTGAATCCTTAAGTATGTTGTGCAAATACAATGTGAATAACAAACTCACCAATTAAAAAAATATCGAAATATTACGCCTTTTCTTCACAACTACAACCTTGTTTTCACTGATACGAATATCAGACTACGAATCCTGCGCGTGTGCAGTATTGCTCTGAGTTGAAAAAAGAATAGTTTTGGCCCACCTTTTTGGATGATTCATATATTTTATCACTTCTATTAATTGTGCTATGGAACTTTATATTCACAGTCTTATTAATTTCACCCGTTAGGGAGACATGAAAACAAAAACGTTTGCTATGTTGGTAATCCCTGTACATATTGTGAAGACAATTTTAAAACTTTCTAGTAAATACCGGTATTTAAACTTGTGAATACCGGTGTTACAAAATGGTACAAATGGCTCGCAATTCCGGTATTCGGTATACCGGTATTGCAATCTCTTGTGACATCCAATAACTGTCCTCATGAACAGCTTCCTCTGGATTTTTTCACTAAAGTAGATTTTCTCAACGAACTGTTTCACATCACTGTATTAAATTGGGCTATCCAGACAACTAAAAATACTACTCCAGGCGTATATTAGATTCCAGCAACATTTTTTCAAAAAGTTGAATTATAGTGGAAGAATTGTTATTTTAAATTGTTTTCTGCCTTTATTTGATAATGTTGTGATGTTTTCACGCCCCACAGATGCAACACCGGTTTCTTTTTTAGGATAGCACAACATCGTTCCTATACACACGTGCACCCCTAAATATTGTGGGGTCCTTTCATCTGACACCCTGCCGAAACCGAAGATCATGAGAAATCCAACGGCTGACACACGTACAAGCAGCAACTCCGAGTGTAATTCGAGTGCCAGAAACAATCTGCCCCACACCGAGGGGAAAAGAGGCCGTTGAAAACACCAAAGAGATTGATTATGTTACCTCCTCCCTACCAAGTAACATATTCCGAACAAATAACATATTTAATAGTATGAATAACTTTTATGTAATTGTAAAATTGTAATTGAAGTCCCGTGGCTGAGTAGTAGTGTATCGCGCTTCCACGTCACAGTTCCGGGGCTCAAATCCCGGGTTGGGCAAGGTTGACTCAGCCCTTCAGGGGCCAATAAATTATCGAGCGTGCTTGGGAACTAAACACTGGGAATTTCGCGTCAAGCTGACCTGTTCATGCACCACAGCGTTCAAGGTCACGTATACTGAGATGAGCACAATTGGCCTTGGCCCTCTTGGGCTGTTGGGCCACTGAGTTTAGTTTAGTATGTACTGTAATGAATAGCTGTGGCGTAAATAAATCAATGATTTAATTTCTTAACCCTCATGCTACCATTAATTTTCCCAAACGTCACAATGTAATTGTTCCAAACGAGGAGAGACATTTCACTATTCTTCCAATCGCAAAACCCTGCAAAAATAAAATAAAAATCTCTTCATACAGACCAATAGACTTGGCACTTCAGATTTTCCGAAATTTTTGAAAGAATTTTGTCTGGCTGCATTTCTTATTTCTTGGCTAAACAACAAAAACTGAATCTTCGTCATTACGATTTTGTTCCGTTTAATGGTAGGAGCTGCGATATATTTTACTCACCAAGTTATAATAGAAGCCAAAGAAAAAAATTAACTTTTTTGTATGTATTAGTTTAGATATAAAAAATAGTTTTGACCTTTTTGTGATTCTTTGTATGTAAGCGATCTTATAGAAAAGGGTATTCGACTGAATGTTACAGAGAAAATAACACTCTGGATTCATAATTTTCTCTCATATAGAAAGAACACTTTAACTCCGATGGAAAGGATGCTTTTTCTCGGGGAAGCCTGTTTTGAAGGGAATACCTCAAGGATTAAGACAACAAAACTGGCATACCGCTCTCTAAACTTTTAAAGAGACGACAAAGCGATCGTCAGAGACATACTAAGAATATATATTTCTTCATTATTAAAAATCTGAAGCATAAATGAAGTCTCAGGGATCTCTAGGACTGTAAATATATATAAAGAACCTAAGTAGAATTACAAATAATCCAAGCCTCGCTGGAACTATATAACACAGCTATGGTATTCATAGAGCCAGCTACCTTTCATCTGCGCATACCGAAATGTAGTGATGCCGCGTTCATTGATTGTAGAGTCACACTTGACTCTACAATAAATGACTTATAATGAAAGGACAAACTTTGAGAATATAATTTCAAGTGTAGTCTCTCTTTCGAATCAAGTCTCGACAACTAACGTAGAAATTTCTGAAGATACTGTAATGAATTCAAACAGCTTTGGATCAACTATTTATTAAGGTGTGAAATGCATTAAAATTAGTCCAGTACAATTTAACTGCAAAAAGGGTCAACAGATATAGAGTCTCTTTCGCGGTAATGTCTTTATACCGCTCGCACAAAAATATTTATCAACGTGATACTTTCAGGAAAAGTCCTGTAGATTTACTATGGCAAAGGGTTCACAGTTCACTAATTTCGTCTCAGAAAAACGTCGCTACTCAGCGACTCCCCACCAAGTTCATTTGAACTCGCTTGCTCTATCTCTACCATGCTGTCACTGAGTCGAAGCTTCTCGGTCCTAAGTCCGCCTTCGTTCTCGT
The DNA here is from genome assembly GCA_019973935.1 of Trichonephila clavipes. NCBI lineage: Eukaryota > Metazoa > Arthropoda > Arachnida > Araneae > Nephilidae > Trichonephila > Trichonephila clavipes. The sequence continues at coordinate 15,055 of BMAU01019628.1, forward strand.
TAATTCGTGGACTCCCACGTAATTCCAAGCAGAAGTTAGTATATCGCTGGTGAGAGGCCTTTTCGGTTCTCTCACGTAATGTTCTCTAATCTGCTCTTCTCCCATTTTAACATCCAGGTTTCCCATGGTCACTCACTGCCCATTCCTTTGATCTCTTGTCTGTAGGCCCTTCAGAACGCTGGGTCTTTCTCGGCGCATAGTGGGAGCTCTCCTCTCCAGACAGGCTGTCGTCTCAGATCCGTGGGAAACCGAAAAGCCCATTCTACCGGCGTCCTTTTTCATCCCTCGGACTGTCCATGGCAACAGGGATCAGAATTTTTGACCACCCGTTTAAGCATTTTTCCCCCAGCAATTAGGGAAACGCAACGGACCTTTCTCGCGTTTGTCGGCGTACTTTCTCAGCAATTAGAGAAAAAAGAACGGGTACATCACAACACCCAGAATGGCAGTGAGACCGATTGCTATATATTACACACTCAGACTTCAAGAAGTAGGGATCTAGGATTCTATCTGATAGCCGAATTTCTTTGGTTGATACTCATGATACTCTTGCACCATGACGATTCGTCGGCAGTTTTACTCCCACTAGTTTCTTTCCTTTTTATGGAATTCTAGATGTACATTTTCAAGGCGTGTCATTTTTAAACAGACACATACCTCGTCTGTTAGATGGACGTCTATTTTCGTAAGAGAGCACACTTGCAATCTGATTGTGACCACTTTAGAGTCTCCTTGATTTAACGTTACAATTAGATAGGATAGAGTAAAAAAAACCCTTGTAGAGATACCTTAGTATGTTACAAATTTCCTTTCTGTAACGGTACCATACCAGCCAATGGTGTGAGCCAACTCTTTTACTTTTATTGATTATTTTTTGCATGCAGTTGCATCTTCCGTATAAAATATTCAGTTCTTTCTAAAATTTTAATCATTTCTTTTTCTACGCATGTACGGTACATATTTCGATTTTCATCTAATTTGAATAAATACTTCTTATTGCTTTGGGGTGGGGATCTTAGATTGTATTCCAAAAACTACATAAAAATAAAACTTTAAAATCCAGGCATTACCCCTTTCTTATCTCTCATCTTTTTTCTAAGTTCAACTGCACCTGCATAGTTCCAGGAAGGGCTTCTGAAAAAAAAATGTAAGAAAATTGATAACTGTATCTTATCGCTTGGATTTTCCAATGTTAGAAAGATATCTAGACTATTGTTATGAAATTTGATTAGAGATCGTATACACAAACGAGTTGTTTTCCAACAGAAGTAGTCATAGGCATTTTACTTTTCATCTACTATACAGCTGTAATTTCACGCGAGCAACATGCCTATTAGTTTTTTTCATATCGTTTTTAAACGATGCTTAAATGTGCGTCCATATAATATATTACCATTTTGTTACTATCAACCAATTCGTTTTCGTTCTGCTAAGTCCATTGAAGGGTACAAGTTCAAAGAAGAATTCAGCAAAGTGGACTTTTTAAGGTACAGTCAAGTAAAACAGGCCCAGTTTTGTCAAGAACAACCGAAGTTGGACAATCCCTTTTTGGCAGATATTCCTCTTCAGAGTTTCTTACATCATTATGTTCCAGATGAAGTATTTATACTCTTTAATATTATTTACACAATAATTAATGATGTTTGAACTTCACATTATATATGGAAAAGTGTTATTATTGACTGTTTAGTATATATGGATGTATATGTATTCTTGTGGCTCGAAAAACATTTTAAAACATTTTAAGTATTATTCTTTATATATATATATATATATATATATATATATATATATATATATATATATATATATATATATATATATATATATATATATATATATATATATATATATATATATATATATATATATATATATATATATATATATATATATATATATATATATATATATATATATATATATATATATATATATATATATATATATATATATATATATATATATATATATATATATATATATATATATATATATATATATATATATATATATATATATATATATATATATATATATATATATATATATATATATATATATATATATATATATATATATATATATATATATATATATATATATATATATATATATATATATATATATATATATATATATATATATATATATATATATATATATATATATATATATATATATATATATATATATATATATATATATATATATATATATATATATATATATATATATATATATATATATATATATATATATATATATATATATATATATATATATATATATATATATATATATATATATATATATATATATATATATATATATATATATATATATATATATATATATATATATATATATATATATATATATATATATATATATATATATATATATATATATATATATATATATATATATATATATATATATATATATATATATATATATATATATATATATATATATATATATATATATATATATATATATATATATATATATATATATATATATATATATATATATATATATATATATATATATATATATATATATATATATATATATATATATATATATATATATATATATATATATATATATATATATATATATATATATATATATATATATATATATATATATATATATATATATATATATATATATATATATATATATATATATATATATATATATATATATATATATATATATATATATATATATATATATATATATATATATATATATATATATATATATATATATATATATATATATATATATATATATATATATATATATATATATATATATATATATATATATATATATATATATATATATATATATATATATATATATATATATATATATATATATATATATATATATATATATATATATATATATATATATATATATATATATATATATATATATATATATATATATATATATATATATATATATATATATATAAAATTTTTTGAAAAATAGTTGAATTTAAAAAAAATTGAAGCTAGACAAAGAGAATCTCTTTACTAGAAGAAAAGTTTTATGATTAGTAGATGGAAAAAGTTACTCGGTAAATAATGGAATAAATGTGGGATTATTGTATGTAGCATTTTGAAGCTTTGAATAAGTTTACAACAGTCATTCCTTTTAGATTAATTGTTAAGCTTACACATTATATTGTTAAAATTAAGTCATTTTTCAACTTTGTTTATTTCTACAATTTTTCTTGCACTATTATGCAGAAATTTTCTGCTAAAGGGGAAGGTTGGGATCCCATAAAGCAAGTTTAACCCTACTTCACCACCCTAAGTTGATGATAACTTTAAAAAGCATGATAATTTTCCATTTTGGTCAATTGACTTTCTTTTACGTATCTACTTAAGTTTTGGTTTATAGGTCTTGCTTTCTTTTCTTTGCTTTGCAGGATATTCACTATGTTTATATTTATTTTATTATAATATATATATACACGCGTTTTTGCGCGCTACGTAAGTCTCACCATCTACTTTATTGCATCGACTTTAAATCTATATGAGTAAATGCTAGTAGACTGTAATTTTATCGTTATATTTTAATTGTATAGTGTATTTTATTTGTAATATTTAAATTTCTCCTAATATTATTCCTTCATTTCCCTATGGCTCAGTAGTAAGCAAATTACAGGTGAAGGTTGGCTAGCCCTAAAACTTTGTTTAAACCAGCAATCTTGGTTCCTAAGGTCAGAAGTTAGCTATTGTACTACTGTGGCTAATATTCCCTTCTATCTTGACTAGTTATACTTAGGTTTTATAGCCATTTGTATATATTTATGGATTGTATATATATATATATATATATATATATATATATATATATATATATGTATATATATATATATATATGTGTGTGTGTGTTTTACTAAATAGTTATAATTCTAAATAAGCATAAATAGAAGTATAACTGGACCGAATAGGTAAGAAATAAGTAGCCACATTGTTACAATAGCAAACTCTTAGCCTTAGAAACTAACAATGCAGGTATAAACATTGTTTTGAGGCCAAACAACCTTCACCTGTATTTTGCCTATACTACTGGGCTGCAGGGAAAGGAAATAGGTCTATGAAATGTCATTATTAGAAGACTAATACACTATATTTCTATTACTATATAAAGTTATAACAGGAAAAATTAGTTAACATTACTTAAAGTAGAAAATTAAAAGTATTAGAGTATAAAGTGCTATTAAAATAATTAAACATATCCCCTCAATACATCACTATTTTAACCTTCTAGTCAATAGATAACCATCTTAGATCAGGAACGCATAAATTAATCTTCATTATTGTTGGCTCAACAGCCCCGGCTGAATCTTCACCTTCTGAAAAAACATTTTTCTAAGATGTCCTTCCAGTTCTATACCCTTATGGTTTGAAATCAGTGTTAATGGAATTCAGCTTTTGAGAAGTCTTGGTCGTCCTCTGGATCTACTACTCGTTGGTTTGTGTTTGAAGATCTTATATGTTTGGCTAGTAGTATCCAAGCGGCAAATATGCCTTGCAAATCTAATTCTACTTAATTTGATGAATTTTATTACATCATTATCCTTATAATTTTTGAAAATTTCAACATTTGTTCTTTTATAAAAATCACCTTCCTTAATTCCACCAAAAATGTGGTTTTCAGGCTCTTTCTCTCACAATTGGCAATATTGGCCTCTTCTCTGTTTGAGAGAATTCAGAAGTAAAAATTAATAAATTAAAAAGATCAATTAGGTAACGGTTATGTTTTTACGTTGAACCTTAGGGAGAGCTCTATTATCCCCTCATCATAATAAGTTGAACAAAGATTAATTTGTTGAAGTTATATAAAAATAGATAGCAGTCCACATTGAGTGCAGCGCAACAACGCTGGTGGAGGGATGAGTGGGAAAACCACTCTACCAGTTGATTTAGTTTCTGTTTCGCTTTCATAGGAAAGAGACGAGAACATGGCATCACATCTACATGACAGCAAAACCCGTCTTTCAATCGTCTGCCGCATCTTGACGGAACGAGGAGAGAAGGGATAAATTTCTTTAATAACAAGGACGAAGAGAATATTATTTTTAAGTTCGTTACTCGTTAAAATATCAATTATAAATAAAGTTTTATATACGTAAAAATCTTCTTTATTTTAAAGGAAAATTTTGGAAAAACGAAAACCATCAATCCCACAGAACAAGATAAATCAAAACAGATTTTCATTTATTTAAAATGTGGTGCCATCATGTGACAGTAAAAATTGAAAAACATTCTAGTTAAAAAATAATATGAAGTCAATTGAATAACTATATAGTTGAAAAAATCTAATAAGAATTTAAACCTTTTTAAAATATTGCTTTTAAATTTGCCATGAGACTAAAGCCTATTAGAAATGTAATTGTAAAAAAAAATTAATGGGATATTCATGTTCAATACATTTAAAACGGGTCTATTCCCTTAACTCTTACTAATCCTCTTGAGAAAAACTCATTTTTTAAATATTATTCTATTGAAAACTTTCTCTCGAAAAAGAAGACGCGAATTATGCAAATCAAGGTGTATATTTAAAGATTAGCTTTCAGGTTCGAAGAAGAGAGAGGTTAGAAGCAAAAGGATAGCAGTTAGTGATTAACGTAAAGCTACTAGAGCGCACTTCGTAGATTATTTGCTTAATATTTAAGATTGACGATTTGGTCAATTTGATATTTAAATTGGATTAGTGCCGGCTTGAAGTACATTAGCTTAAAACTTATCTTCAAATATTTAGAAGGTGTATTGACTAAGAGTAAGTGATCTGATTTTTAATGAAATCTTCAATTATCTCGTCTACCTCGCGTTTGCTCCCATATTTATTTAAAGGTGGATTTCTTAACTTGGGTTGTTTAAATTTGTTAGGTTGTTGAGAATTGTTAATAAATTGTGTTTGTTTTGACTATGGATAATCTTCCTTCTAACTCTCATACACTACTCCATTACACTCTAACTGATAAATTTATTAAGATTTAAAATGATATTACATATATTGTGACAAACCTATGCGGAACTTTATCACTAACCTTCTGAGTAGTCTTTTTTAGGGAAATTTAATTCCCCTACCTATTTCCAATCAGCTCCAAAAAGAGGACAGGATTCCTTGTTATGCAGATTAGATAAAGTATTTAAGTCAAACGGAATAGTAAAGTAAAAAGCAGTAGGAGAGAGAGATTGAAGCAGGAAGGTATAATAGTGAAGTTAGAGATTTATTATTGGAGATTTCTAGGAGGATAAAATCTCAGAAAAAGCTGAGCTGAGCTGCAGAGAGAGTGTGGTAAATATTGATTAAAGTCTCATTAAAGCTTTATATTAGGAGTGAGATTAAAATTAAATGTTCAATAGGAATATTATTGAATATAATCCTGGGATCTCTTACTGCGGTAATCTCTGCGTGATCGATATTCTAAATGTTAATTAATTGGATCATTAGATATTCAAGTTAATTTAAAGACAAGTCTCTTTTAAACCTCATATAACTATTTTTTTAAATTATTTATTTGTTATTAAAAGTCTTTGATTCTATTTGGGAAAGATAACCAAATAAAGAAAGTTATTTATAAAAATGGCTACTGGCTCTTATCTGACTCCAAAAAAATTATTCTCGTTCTCAAAGTGAGATCTTCACAATATCACTAACCAATATATTGTTACGATTTATACAGTTAATAATAATATTTCTATAAATAGAAATTGAAGTATTCTCGAATTCCTAAAGGGCACTTTAACATTTCTTGTTGCTGTCGTGTGTTTATTACTGGGATACATACGAAAGACGTGAGATAGATGAACAGAAACATATAACACAACGTCAGAAGAAAACACATTTTATTACAAACGATGATCCCAGCATATAACAAGAAGCGGTGCACTGCTTTTCCTTTCGAGACGGGAATCCATTTCAGGCGAAAGACCAACTTCTTTCCCGAAGAAGATACAACCAAGTCTTACTCGGGATTCGAACCCGAACCCACTCGGTTACAAGCCGAGGGTTATAGCCACCATACTGGCTGAGCGACAAGGGCACTTTAATAATTACAGTAATTAAAGATTAATATTAATTTCCACAAATTTAAAATTCTGACAATATTAGTTCTAAAAAAATTATATTAGTTTTAATGGTAAATTTTATAATCAAATTAAGGGTTTGCCTCAAAGTCAACATGCTAGCAATATTTTGGCTTATTTATATTATTACGAAAATAAATATGCACTCATGGACAAAAAAATTAGTTCATTAAGGAGTCGTCAAAATCAAACGAAGTTTTACATACGTAATGACTACTTTGATATAAGTAAATGATTAGAAAATAAAAGAAAAAGGATCATTTATTTCAGAGAAAAGGCAAAAGAACGGAGGATTTAATATCCTGTTGAACTCCCTCTAGCGCAAATGCACGATGCGATACGATTGGGCATTGAGGCATACAAATTCTGTATGATGTCTTGAGACGTTTCGTTCCATATTTGTTGTAACCTTGCCTCTAGTTCAGTGCTTCTCAAACTTTCAATACTGGCGCCCCCCTTTTCAATCACAATTTTTATCGCGCCACCCTTATACATTAATAATGTACTGAATGCATAATAATGCAATTTGACGCTAAAGCAACAATCTTTATTATAAACCGTACAAATTCATGACATAAGTATCAAATTTTGTATATGTTACTTTTAAGCAAAAAAAAAAAAATTAGGTAATAGGATAATTATTATGTTATTTTTCCTTTCTCTAATTTTTAAATTGGAAAATATTGCAAAATGCGGTGGTTGCTTAGAAGACAAAATATAGATATCAGCTAAATGTAGAAAAAGAACTCAGAGGGTCAATTTCTAATCATAAGCATTCCTTTGAAAAACTTTGCTCTGTAAGACAAGCCCATGGAAGTCGCTAATACTTATTAAACTTGTTCTTAATTTAGTATTAATTAATTAGTTATAAAATACTCTGTGGAGCACTGATACATTAAAAGTATACCGGCTGAAGTACCCGCTCTTTGCACAAGTTCATTTATAAAAAAATAAAACATTATTGATATAATCGCTTAATTGTAAGGAGAGTAAAGCCAAGTGTGCGACAATGTTTACAAAAATGTAAAATGATTTTTTTTAAATGATTGCTCAAATTATAATTAGTTTTAAGCGAACTGTAATTTCAAGCCTCAAAGAATTAGCATTTAGAAACGATGTTGAATAATGAACAATTAAAAAAATTCTGATGAAGAATAATTGCATTATTTTTAATATTTAAAGCGAAAAGACTTCAACATGTTTTAACCTTGGAGCAGGCACGCACTCGATACAAATTGTCGAGCGGGGTTATTGTGAGTCACCCCAATCCTTTTTTTATAATTATTTTTATAGGACACAATAAAAATTATAATTCCAGTGAATAATTTAATTAAAAGAAAATACACTCACACCTACTTTCAAGGACACAGAAAATATTTCAGAAAAAAAGTTATCACACCCGGGAACTCAGACAAAACAAGTACCTTAAGATAGTAAAAAAACATCTGTCACTCCCAAAAAAGAGGGAGATATGTGACAAATATATTTTAGTTCACGTTAAGATTGCCAAACAGGAAGATAGTGTCAGGGCCATTGGTAACAATTAAACAGTTTTGCCAGAATTACCGATTTCGTGCACTCTGTGCTCGGCGTGACCGCTCCCGGATTAAAAGTGTATTTATTACAATATGGATGTTCTAAAAAATTATGTAAAACGCTTTTCATTATGCTTGGCTTAGTAATCCTTCAAACTTCCCCAAATGAAAAAACAAATACATAAGAGCAGGGACGTTACTAACCGTACAAGTAAGCTCGAAGGTGAAACCGCAGCAAATACATTCTGCTGCCTACAACTGATGGCAATAATATATAACAGCGATGAACTTTTTATCTTCCTAAAAATTTCTTTGATTATGGGTCTGAGTTTTGTCTTTCCTCTGAAAGAGTAGCATTTTCGCTTTGAAAAGAAAACGTAATAAAAAAATCTCTTCATGGGATTACAGCAAATCGAATAAAACGTTTTTTTATTTGGTTATAGTATCAAAGATAGCTAAAAAAATGAGGTTTTGAAGTAGAAGCTTTTATTTTTGATGATGTAAAATTGCAGATAATATATATCAATTATTTCCGTGTAAATGTGTATATTTTTTATTATGTCAGAAAGTATTTTGTTTTACTTCATTCTAGTAAATAAATTTTTTTAAATCTTTTATTTTCGATATGCTCGCGCCCCCCTTGTAGGTTTATCGCGCCCCACAGTTTGAGAAACACTGCTCTAGTTCGTTCAAACTCGTGGGATGCCCAACTCGCCGTCCGAAATTATCCCAGATATGCTCGATTGGAGAAAACTCTGGGGAGCGGGCAGGCCAAGGAATGGTAGTAACAGTGTGGAGACAGTTTTGAGACACCCTTGCCGTGTGAGGCCCAGCATTGTCTTGTTGAAAAATGGCTCCTGGGAGCCGTTGCATGAGTGACAACACATATGGTTGCGGCGTGAAGTATTCCCCCGTGGGTGATACCTCACTCCTAAGTTAACTTCGTGATCTAGAGGTGTGGGCTTGAATGAAGAATCAGGCTTTGTCATGATCTTGAGATGTCTTTATTAATATCTTAACTTAAACACTAACAATGATAATATTTATATTATAACTTAGTGAGTCTGAGGTGAGAAAACACACAATACGTGTTACCAAATAAGCGCGATCTTAACCGCTATATTTAACTTTCCCTTCTATTCCTAATCTCTGTTTATATCACAGTTACTAACAGATACTAGAATTATACTACCTTAATTTCTTGTTTAATCGCAATCCTTTCGTATCCTCAATATTTTTAGATTAACTCGTGTGGAATTGGATCCACCTTGACTCGGTCGTTCTGTCACGGATAGCTTCACATTCCACGACGGCTTTCTTTTCTTTCAGTTCACTCGTTTAAACCAGACTAGCATAATCACGTCCCAATAGGTCATACGCTTACGTTAAACTTCTGCTATTTAAAAGGATTCAAATTTGCATGTTGACGTTTCGCTTCTGGATTTGGTTGGAAAGAATTTGCTTTCTTCGGCCCCAAAGAATCCAAGAGGAGATTTTAGTAGAAAATCCGATGAGCCCATCACAAACCCCTCCAAGAAGCAAAACGCGATTTTTTCGAGGGTCTTAATGGCCCTTAAGAAATTACGTGCCTAACTTTTTTTCGTCTTAGTTTTAACTTTCAACATTCCTCTGAAATTTTAATTTTAAAAATTCCTCTGAAATTTTAACTTTCCATATTTGTCTTAAACTTTAACTCTTAATATTCACAATAATTTTACTCAAATAACTATACCAAAGTTATCAGCTATATTATTTAATCACCTCAAATTCACTTTTACATATTTATTAGGGTGTATCCCATTCGGGTAACAGGTCCGGGGAAAAACACAGAGCTTCTGGTTAAAAAGAACCAGGACCATACCCCTACCGAACTTATATTTCTAAACATACTTGAAACTATGCCACTATTGATCTGTACAAGATTTGTTCATGGCTGCCACTAGGGCTTACAATTCAGACCTAAAAAAAGCATCTGCTTTTCTGTAATCATCAGGGTCAGCCACCCTCTGAAAGAGAAACTCTTTAAATATTTCACCATACAATTACATTTTACAAATTCCATATTTTATATACAATCAATAAATGACAATCATTTTTCATATATACACCTCATCTGGTTTTCTAAATAAAACTCCCGTCTAATCGCTTAGCGCTGTTAGTGTTATTGTTAATAATCTGTCTATGCCGCGTTCCCAAAACCAGATACACATTAATATGAATCAATACAACAATATATATATATATGTATATATATATATATATATATATATATATATATATATATATATATATATATATATTATACAATGACAAACATTTTTTTAATAATTATTTAAAACAAACAATCCAAAGAATAATCGCATCCCAGAGAAGTTATACAAAGCAGTAAACAAGTGTAAATATACATTTGTTTTTTCCTCAAAAAATTTTGAAAAATTTTACAAGACTAAAAGTTCATTTCTCAATTTTCTAGAAAAATGCACCCATTGTAGTGTCAACACTTTTGCCTTTTATATATAAAAAAATTTTAAGGAACCAATATGACTTTCGTGCTGCAATAATTCTCCTCACTGCCTGTCAGAAAAATGTATAATGAAAACATACAACCTGATTTTTATGACTTTATGACGAATCTGTACGGAACCTTTCCACTAATATTCTTAGGCGTCTTTTTGGGGATTATAAATTTGCGTATATTTCCAATCAACTCCAAAAAGATGAACGGGATATGCAAAGTAGATAAGGTATTTAAGTCGAGCGTTGTAAGCTAGCAGGCATGATGAGGAAGGCTATTGAGCCAGCAACAGTAACCTCAAATTTAGAGGATTCTAGGATAGTAAGATAGTGAAGACGTAGTGCTGCTATTCTGCTGAAGAACGAGAAAGCTGATATAACCAGCGGTAACTATAATTTAGGTACGCTTAAAGTAAGCTTTAGTTTAGTCAAATTAGTTAAAGTTAATGAAAGTTAATAATTCGAGTACGTGTATTTCTCGGACCTCCTATTTCGGTAGACCTTACTTGATCTTGAGCATAACCATTAATTAGTCGTATAATTCGTAATTTAATTTAATGTAAAAGGTAAATCCCTTTATTTGACGTAACATAGAAATATTATATGTTAGGGCTTTTTTGAGACTTGAAATAATAAATAATAATTATTATACAAAATGGCTCTTGGTAATTCTTTGCCTCAAATTAATCTTGGGGTCCAGAGTGAGACCTAGGGGGGTCTCCACAACTTGTAGTTGATGTCTCTTTCTAGGACCTCCAGGGAGAGGGATCTGTTGTTGTTCGCTCCTCCTTTCCTCTCCTGGCAATGTTGTTGTTGACCACTTCTGCTTCTGGTATTTCTGCTGTTTGACCTTCTTTGCTCCTCGGTATAGGGTCTGTACTGTTGTTTTCCCCTGCTTCCTCTGTATCGAACCGGTCCTCCTTGTTGTATCCTCTTCTCATTGGCTGGTCAGAACTCCACCTTTTCACCTCTTCTTGGTCGCTGGTACTTGTCATTGTTTCATCTCACCTGTTTCTTCTTGAAAAATTGGGTAAATCATTACTCTTAACCGAAAATTTTCATTTAGCACCCTGCTGTCTCGGACCCCTCTTACACTTCCTCTCTGGTCCTCCAGATCCAGATCGCCACGATCTTTTAAATTCCAAAGTCTCTTTCTTACATTTTTTTATTCTTCTATCTGGTTCTGTCCAAGAGCTGGGTGATGATCTCACAAGTGGTCTACGATTACTGGCCGTACCTGTGTGCCTCTCACCCTGATCCTTCTTAAAACTTGTTCCTTTTCCCTCTAACTCACGCCTTTCGCCTGACCCATTCTTCATAATATACTGCGACTCATTTGATCTAGGCTGTATACCTTCAAAATTATTCAATTTATATCTTGAACTAATGTTATCAGAACTACTGGTTCTTATCTCCATCTCGTCACTTTTCCTAAGATGATAAAGTCTAACTTGAGCTGCATTGACTGTTATTATTTTTCCCGGTCTCCAAACCACTATTCTGTTTTACCTCTAATACTCTATAAGGACCTTTACATTTTGGTTTAAACTTGGCTACCGCCTTGTGTACTGCCGAACTTAAAGGATGCATTTTCACCAGGACCCAATCATTAACTTTAATCTGAACATCTCGCCTCCGTCTATCATGACATTTCGCCCACTTTTCGTGCTTTGCCTTAGTGTTTCGTCTAGTTACATCAAATAATTTCTCAATATCCCCTACGGCCAACTCAGTTCCGTCAGATACCATCACTAATTTTTAAAATGGGGTAATCAATTTTCGACCTAAAAATAATTCTGCAGGGGTTTTTCCCGTCATTTCATTCACTGCCGTTCGAATAGCATAAGCGAACTCACGTAAGAACTGGTCCTAAGTATCATGTTGATCATTCACATAATTTGCAATCATTTGCACAATATCGCGATTCACGCGTTCAGTTCTATTCGCCTGAGGTCTATTTACAACAGTCTTCACATGCCTTATGCCTAATCTGTTACTTAAATGTTCAAAAATATCGGAAATAAATTGGGTACCGTTATCACTAATTAATTTTACTGGAGCTCCATAACGCGATATATAATTACCAAATAAACTATCAGCTATTATTCGAGCCGAGGCTTTTTTAAGGGGTATGATTTCTGCCCACTTGCTGAAATGATCCGTAATTACTAAAACATATCGGTTACGTCTTACTCGCGACACAAGATACGGACCTAACAAATCTAACGTCACTATCTCGTTTGGACAATTTGAGATTATCGGAATTAAACGACCAGCTGGTAACACGTTTTTATAATTATTAACCTGGCACATGTGGCATGTAGAGACATATTGTTCAATAAATTTTCTCAAATACGGGAAATAACAAACGTCCCGTATTTTAACGTCTCGTATTTTATGGTAAGTTTTAAAGCGTCCTAAATGACCTGCTACGGGCTAATCGTGAAATTCTCTCATTATTTCAATTCTTAAGAGCAGATGGTACCCCCTATACCGACAATGTTAAATTGAACCATTTTAGGAACCTGTTTCTCAGAAACTGTTAAATATAAAAACTTCAAATTTTGTCTGTATATTAATTAAGCTTTTTTTATTTAAATAATGGTAAAATGTTTCAAATATATTGTTTACTTTTTTCAAAAAAATTCATCGTAAAAATATCCCTTTGAAATTTGTGAAAATTGTCATTTTTTTTTTACGAAAACTGCTTTTCAGCAAAATATTTTGGGAAAATCTCCAAAAAAGTAGCTCTATTATATATAGTTACATATTATTAATGTGCAGTAAAAATTGAAAATACCTTCATTCAGTATTTTCTATGAAAAAGGTACACGCAGTTTGAAAACAATCATTTTGAGAAAATTGCACTTTTTGTGTAAGAAGGCACTTCATCACAAAAATAATGAATTACAACATGTATTTGCCCTATTTTATTAAACATTAGTATCTTCTTAACTTTTTAAGCATAAAATAAAAAACAAAAAAGTCTTAAAATGTTCAGAAAATACATACAGGTATATAGTTTTTTTCAGTTTTTGTTCAACGAGATTTTTTTTTAGCATTTTGCATCAATTTTCTCAAAGCTGTATCAATCTATGAAGAATTTTCAGCTTTGATGCATTATAAATATCAAATCTGATCATGAAACATTATAAATATAATGTAAACATATATCAATATGTAAAAGTCATGATTTGGGAATACAGTAACGCTTAACGCTGTTTCGGCTTATCTCTCATTTATTTCAACCCACGGATTCCCCGAAATTGCTCGCAGCGCTACGGGGATTCAGCAAAATTGTAGGTTTCAAAATATATACATAACATATCCGAAATAGTGCAGTTGTGTTTCTTGTTTGGCGCGGTACTGTACGGACGCATTTTTATCATTTGAAACATTTGTTGACGTTATTGTTAGTACAGTGTTTCTCAAAGTGTGAGGCGCGCCCCCCTGGGGGGCGCGAGCATATCGAAAATTTAAAGATTTTTTTTAAAAAAAATAGCCGGAAAGAGAAGTAAAACAAAATGCTTTCTTCCATAATAAAAAAAAATTACACACAACAACACTGACATAATTTATGTTTATTATCTGGCTTTTTTCCGCCATCAAATAGCTATCTTTGATCCCAAAACCAAATTAAAGAAAAAAAAAACATTTTGTTTTATTTGCTGTATTTCCTCAATGAGAGATTTTTTTTGTTACGTTTTAACATAAAATATTTACTCGTTAAAAGAAAAACGAAACCTAGACCCTGAGAAAAATTCTAAGAAGATAAACAATTCATCTCTGTAATTATTATTGAAATACTGTACATTAGTTGTAGAAAAAGAAAAGGAAGACATATTCACTTTTCAGCCAGGCTGCATAGTACGTTTGCTAATCGTTTGATTGACCTTCAATCTTATGGTATGGTTATTCAATATTAGTCCCATCCCATCTTTTATGCGTTTGCTTTTCGCTTAGGGAAATTGTAAATAATAGAGTTTTACGATATTTGGAAAAGAATTGATTGATTTAACATTTCTGTAATAGTAGTGAAAAGTGTCTGATTTGCGTCCTTTATTATGGTCTTGTACTTTTGAATCATTTTAGTTAAGTTTTATTGGATTTTTTCTCAAATCATCAAAGAATTGAACAGTCCTTGAAAGAAGGCAAGTATACTTTCTATAAATTAAAATATTCACTAGAATTCCGATTTGTATCGTGTACAGTAAAAATAATTATAAACCAATGAGTGGGGTGACTGAGTCCCCCCGCACTACCATTAGCGTTAGTATCAAGTGCACGCCTGCTCCCGGGTTAAAACATTTTGAAGTCTTCTCGCTTTAAATATTAAAAAGTAACACAATTATTCTTCATCGGCATTTTATATTCTTTTTCATTATTTAACATTAATTCTAAATGCTAATTGTGTGCGGTTTAAAAAAAATTACAGTTCTTTTAAATAGTTATTTACAATTATAGCATTTATCTAAAAAAAATCATTTTACATTTTTGTATACAATGTCGTGCACGCAGTTTTACTCTCCTTACAGTTCAGCTATTATATCAAGAATAATGTTTTATTTTTTTTAAAAAATGAACTCGTGTGAAGAGTCAGTGTTTCAGCCAGTATACGTTTAATGTATCAGTACTGAAGAAGGTATTTTATAAATAATTTCTTATTACTAAATTTGGCCGCGGTAGCCGAGAGTTATAGTTATCGGATCGTGGCTTGCCTTGTCGCGAGTTCGAGCCCAGTACCATTGAAGACCCGCCGTGTAGGGCAGCGATGCACGTTAAATCTGACGAGAGCTGAAACGTCCTCCCGTTGGTGTGTTGTGGTAGTTAGGAGAGAGGGGTGCCAGCTAAGGTGTCGTCCACGTCACTTGACCATGGTTCAAAATTACGTGGTCCGTCGTCAAAAGCCCTCGTGCAGCTGAACAGTGTGACGTTAATATTCAATCAATCAATCTTATTACTAAATTAAGAACAAGTTTAATAATTATTAGGGATTTGTCTTGTAGAGGAAAGTTTTTCAAAGGAAGGCTTAATATCAGAAATTGACACTTAGAGTTATTTTTCTATATTTAGCTGAGAACTATATTTTGACTTCAAAGCATCCACCGCAGAAAATCCGGTTTAACAAAGGTAGGATGTTGAAAATGGTAATAGTATACGAAGTGCTTTTGTTTTCAGTACAGATAATTCCTCATCCACCTCTACCCAAAATTAAAAGTGCGATTTATTACAAAATTGCCTTTTAATTTTTCACTGGATGTTAAATCTATGAAGATTTCTTCGGAAGTTGAGAGCCCTTCTGGAGTATCTTGAAATAGATCCCTAATCCACTCGTAACTTGCTACCAAGCTGTTCTCATCCAGAAAATACTTTTTAAAATTCATTGTCGAAATTGCTAAATGATTTTACACGGTTTTAAAAACAACTTTCACATGTTGTTCTTCAGATTTGTAAGTTTTAACACATAGCGAGCTGGGGCTTTTTTCCCCATCATTTACTTCAGTAGTGGTAAATCCAAAATATAAGTATTTTGGAGAATATTGCCTTGATTTAATTTTCGGAACCATGCTCGTCTGTGTTCTTGTTGATCCTTTATTATCGTCGAATGTTTGCTTACGACTTAAACATGTATGTATGATATTGTTTTAATCTACTGCCGTAAATACTTAATTACCGTGAATTACAATTAACGTGTAAATTAAAAAAATGTACATTCAAGCTAGATTGTGTAGCTATAGAAGTATCGAGTCGACCGAAACTGACTGGAATTGTAAAGGGTGTTTTTTTAGAGGGATAGAACTTTAAATTGCAATAAAACAACGATGTATTATTCGATTGACATGAATTTTTTTTATTCGAAAGATATTCTTGTGGCATTACATTTTAAATATGATTTCTGGCATAGGACTGCCACTGCTGGCTCAGATGTAGTCCAATCTGGACGTCCAATTTTCGATGACTTTTTCCAACATTTGTGGCCGTATATCGGCAATAACACGGCGAATGTTGTCTTCCAAATGGTCAAGCGTTTGTGGCTTATCCGCATAGACCAATGACTTTACATAGCCCAACAGAAAATAGTCTAGCAGTGTTAAATCACAAGATCTTGGAGACCAATTCACAGGTCCGAAACGTGAAATTAGGCGCTCACCAAACGTGTATTTCAATAAATCGATTGTGGCACGAGCTGTGTGACATGTTGCGCCGTCTTGTTGGAACCACAGCTCCTGGACATCATGATTGTTCAATTCAGGAATGAAAAAGTTAGTAATCATGGCTCTATACCGCGATCACCATTGACTGTAACGTTGTGGCCTTCATCGTTTTTGAAGAAGTACGGACCAATGATTCCTAAGCCCATAAAGCGCACCAAACAGTCAGTTTTTCTGGATGTAATGGTGTTTCGACATACACTTGTGGATTAGCTTCACTCCAAATGCGGCAGTTTTGTTTGTTGACGTAGCCATTCAACCAGAAGTGCGCTTCATCGCTAAACAAAATTGTTGGAAAAAGTCATCGAAAATTGGACGTCCAGATTGGACTACATCTGAGCCAGCAGTGGCAGTCCTATGCCAGAAATCATATTTAAAATGTAATGCCACAAGATTATCTTTCGAATAAAAAAAATTCATGTCAATTGAATAATACATCGTGGTTTTATTGCAATTTAAAGTTCTATACCTCTAAAAAAGCACCCTTTACGAGGAAAAGCATTGTTACATGTTTTGCGCAGACGTCTGATAGGTTGCCCAGACTCACGCAAACGTACCCTATAATGCCAGATGTGATGGATATGATAGAGAGCAACATTGACTAGACCAGTGCTTCTCAAACTTTCAATACTAGCGCCCCCCTTTTCAATCACAATTTTTATCGCGCCCCCCTTATACATTAATAATGTACTGAATGCAATAATAATGCACTTTGACGCTAAAGCAACAATCTTTTTTATAAACCGTATAAATTCATGACATAAGTATTAAATTTTGTATATGTTATTTTTAAACAAAAAACATTAAGTAATAGGATAATTATTATGTTATTTTTCCTTTCTCTAATTTTTAAATTGAAACATATTGCAAAATGCGGTGGTTGCTTAGAAGACAAAATATAGATATCAGCTAAATGTAGAACAAGAACTCAGAGGGTCAATTTCTAATGATAAGCATTCCTTTGAAAAACTTTGCTCTGTAAGACAAGCCCATGGAAGTCGCTAATACTTATTAAACTTGTTCTTAATTTAGTATTAATTAACTAGTTATAAAATACTCTGTGCAGCACTGATACATTAAAAGTATACCAGCTGAAGTATCCGCTCTTTGCACGAGTTCATTTATAAGAAAATAAAACATTATTGATATAATCGCTGAATTGTAAGGAGAGTAAAGCCAAGTGCGCGTCAATGTTTACAAAAATGTAAAATGATTTTTTTGAAATGATTGCTCAAATTATAATTAGTTTTAAGCGAAGAACTGTAATTTTAAGCCTCAAAGAATTAACATTTAGAATTGATGTTGAATAATGAACAATAAAAAAAAATTCTGATGAAGAATAATTGTATTATTTTTAATATTTAAAGTGAAAAGACTTCAACATGTTTTAACCCTGGAGCAGGCGCGCACTCGATACTAATGGTTGAGCGGGGTTATTGAGTCACCCCAGTCCTTTTTTTATAATTATTTTTATAGTATACAATAAAAATCGTAATTCCAGTGAATAATTTAATTAAGAGAAAATATACTCACCAACTTTCAAGGACACAGAAAATATTTCGCAATCAAAGTTATTACACCGGGAACTCAGACAAAACAAGTACCTTAAGATCGTAAAAAAACGTCTGTCACTCCCAAAAAAGAGGAAGGTATGTGACAAATATATTTTAGTTCACGTTAAGATTGTCAAACAGGAAGATAGTGTCAGGGCCATTGGTAACAATTAAACAGTTTTGCCAGAATTACCGATTTCGTGCACTCTGTGCTCGGCGTGACCGCTCCCGGATTAAAAGTGTATTTATTACAATATGGATGTTCTAAAAAATTATGTAAAACGTTTTTCATTATGCTTGGCTTAGTAATCCTTCAAACTTCCCTAAATGAAAAAACAAATACATAAAAGCAGGGACGTAACTAACCGTACAAGTAAGCTCGAAGGTCAAACCGCAGCAAATACATTCTGATGCCTACAGCTGATTTCAATAATATATAACAGTGATGAAACTTTTATCTTCCTAAAATGTTTTTTGATTATTGCTCTGGATTTTGTCTTTCCTCTGAAAGAGTAGCATTTTTGCTTTGAAAAGAAAACGTAATAAAAAAATCTCATCATGGGATTACAGCAAATCGAATTAACCTTTTTTTATTTCGTTATAGTATCAAGATAGCTAAAAAATAAGGTTTTGAAAAAGAAGCTTTTATTTTTGAGAGAGAGAGAAGATGTAAAAAATCGCAGATAATATATATATTATTTCCGTGTAAATGTGTATAATTTTTATTATGTCAGAAAGTATTTTGTTTTACTTCATTCTAGTAAATAAATTTTTTTAAAACTTTTATTTTCGATATGCTCGCGCCCCCCGGGGGGCGCGCCCCACAGTTTGAGAAACACTGGACTAGACTATTTTTCTAATGAAATTTGTACTTTGAGAAATGAATGCTGAAGGAAATAAATCTTTAATTAAATATATCATTTTGCGATCTGTTCCAATTTAAAAATTAGAGAAAGAAAAATAACATAATAATAAGTAAGTAATATATATTTTAAGTAATTTTCTTAAAATATATATTACTTAAAAGTTACATATACACGAAATTTAATATACTTATCGTATTAATTTGTGCAGTTTATAATTAAGATCGCATTGTAACTTTAGCGTCTCTCTCTCAAAGTGCATTTTTATTGCATTAAATACATTATTGTTGTACAGGGGGGGGGGCGACAAAAATTATGATTGAAAATTGGGTCGCCAGTAATGAAAGTTTGAGAAACACTGTGTTAGTATAAATTTATGTAATACTTTAACGATTAATACAGTGACAAATATCATGCTCTTTACTTTTTATCAAGTATGATAATGAAAAACAAGAAAAGAAAGCAACCAGAAAAAGCATTTCACTGGAAACTAAAATGCAAGTGATTAGAAGATTAGATTCTGGTGAACGTCAATCTCAAATTAGTGCTGCATTGAAATTAGCAACTTCAACAAGATGCCTTCTTGACAAAAAGGCAGAAAATTGGAAACAGAATAGACTGAATGATCTGACTGACTTAGAATTATATTTGTTTTTATATATGTGTGTGTGTATACATTCGTTTATATTGTTTTTATTTTTGTAACAAATAAATGTTTGGTTTTATTTTTATAAAAAAAACATAATTACTAAATTAAATACCTAACCAATTTTCTATCCATCTTCCCCTAATCCCATTATTTACATGTTAATATAGCCTCGTTTAGCGCTGTTTCGCATTACGCTCTAGTTTGATAGAACGTATCCCCCGCGTTAAGCGGGGTCTTACTGTACGTGTTTTCACGACGTAGCGAAAGTTTAATTATGGATTTGTATGTTCCCATGCAAACACATTTTTTTAAAGTTTCAAAATTCAAAATTTTCTCTTAAAAAAAAAACTGTACAAAAGATTTCTAAAAAAGTCAAAAATAAAACTTTTTATGTTTTTAAGTATGAAATTTGTGTATTTTTATGCATGTAATAAGCTTCTCGCAACGACAAAAAACATTAAACATCTGAGTTGTAATTGGTTACCTATTATTGAAAAACTTTTGAATATCAAAGCTTAAAAACTTGTCTGAACAATAAATAAACATTAATATTTGCAATTAAGTGAAATATTTAAAATATATTGTGTAGTTTTCTCTCTCAAAAACTTGTAACATAAAAATATCACTGTGAATTTTTTAAAAAAATGGCATTTTTTTGTCACGATATATGGACTTCAGTCAAATATTTTGGGAAAATCCCCAAAAAACTCACATGAATATATATAATTACATATCAGTAACATGAGGGAAAAAAATTCATTACATTCATACATTATATTCTGAGAAAAACATGAATACAGTTTTAAAAACATCATTTTTGAAAAAATTGAATTTTCACTATAAAGTGCCACTTAATCACAAAAATTATGAATTACAACATGTATTTGTCCCATTTTATTGAACATTAGCATCTTTGCAATTTATTTTGCATATAATTGTAAGCAAGAAAAAAAATCTTAAATTGCCCAGAATAGCATTTTTCAGTTTTTTTTAACGAGATAATTTCTAGTATTACATCAATTTTCTCAATTCTGTATCAATTTTTGAAGAATTAGTAGCTTTCATGCTTTACAGATATCAAATTTGAATATAAAGCAACATAAATATAATGTGAAAATGTATCAATATGATTTTAGTATGAATTTGAGATGATATTTAAAAATACCTGATTATACGACATTTTGAAAGTTTTTGCTGGGATTTTGTAAAGTTATCATTAGGTTTTGTTGTTGCAGACAGTTTCTAAGTTTTAAACTTCAAAAATTACTCTAAACTGGACAAATGATTTGTAAAACAGCCAAAATAAAACTATTTGTATGTTTTTAAACATGAAATTTATGCATTTTTATGTATGTAACAAGCTTCTCGCAAAGACAACAAACGTCACATTTGATGTGTCGTCTTATACCTTTTTCTCAGAAACTATTAAGCATAAATACTCAAATTTTTATTGTCTATCAATTAGACATTTATATTTATACTGAAGTGAAATTTTTTTAAACATATTAATTAGTTTTTTCAAAAACAAACTGTTAGTTCACCGAGTATTAATATTATGAATTTATTGAAAATTGTTATTTTTTTGTTATATCTGTTTTCTATTTGAATGTTTTAAGAATGTTTCAAAAATGTCACTTCAGTATACACAAAATTGCATTTAAAAAACATAGAGTATATGCATACAGTACATTTACACATTTTTAAAAATATAAGTTTTAGAGAACAGAAATTTTAATAAAAAAAATCTTACCTTATCAAAAAAAAAATTGTATCCTATAATTTTTTATGCAAGGTAATGAAGGATAAAAATCTTGGTTCCCCTTCAATTTTATTGATTTAATGAATGGTTTGAAATGTCTTTTACTATTGTTTAGATGAAAAGCAGGTGTTTTACATATGCAATATTTTAACTATTGCCTGTTCAGTATCTATATTGGTTGCAATAAAGGCATCCTCATTTCTGCCTTAATCTCATTTTTAAGCTATTGGAATAATTTTATTATTATCATTTTTTCAAAAAGCACGTTTTCAACAGAATCATCACAAACAAGTTATTAAGTATTTAGAAGTATAAAAATTTCGAAAATAGAAATTTCACTATTTGTTTCTATTTACACTACAAAAAAATTTCGTCCAGGTACTAAATTTCAAATTAAAAGTAAATATTTTCATCATTTTTACAAACGTGGCTCCAAAAGGACGTAAACAAACTAACAGTTAAAATTGCAGCTAAGTTTCATTTAATCTACAGTTAATTGTGTATGATTAAATGAAATTTTGTGGAGGCTTTGAAAGTTCTCAGATTTAAAAAGTCAATATTTACACTTAATCTGTCAAAGTGGGCGTGACCACCGGGGTAGCTGATTATTTTTTTAAAAGTCATTTTAAAATACTTCTAATTCCTATAATGGCTTGTATGTTATATCATTGGAAAGGTAATGATTTGGAGATTTTAGAAACATCAAAAACTCAAAATAGATGTTCAAAAAGGTTTTACCGTACTGGCTGCCCTTAAAGACTTTGGAATGTATACTCGCATTTCACCTAGCATCGTTGCGTATTTCGCATAAAGCAACAAGCCCTCAATCATCTTAAAATCGCTAGACCAGTTCTCACATATTGTGGCATTAACCGAGCTATCTTCTGGGTTTTCCTGATATCTATAGATATGACCTAATTCCGGATCCTTTCTTTGCTCTTCGATTAACTGTTAACGCGACGAAAGTATCAAATCCCTGATTATTGCACACAATTGACTTTTTCTCCTATTATACTTTCAATCGGGTTCCTCGATAAAACGTCAGCCACCGCATTCTGATTTTCTATACGGTGTTTCTATTCTATATTAAATTCTGCTAATTTGAGAACCCACCTTATCATCCTACTTGACAAATTTTTACTATTTGTTAAACGCGTCAATACAGCATGATCGGTTATAACTTTTACTGGCAGGGAACCTAAATACGTTCTGAATTTATTCAAAGCCCAAACTACTGCTAAAAACTCTCTTTCCGTTACTGTATAGTTTCTCTCCACACTACTAGGGCTGCGGTAGCCCAGTGGTTAAGGTATCCAACCATGGCAGGCATGTCATGAGTTCGATCCCAGTACCACTAAAGACCCGCCGTGTAGGGCAGCGATGCACGTTAAATCTGTCGAGAGCTGAAACGTCCTCCCGTTGGTGTGGTGTGGTAGTTAGGAGAGGGGGTGCCAGCTCAGGTGTCGTCCACGTCACTTGACCATGGTTCAAAATTACGTGGTCCGTCTCCAGAGTATCGGTATGACCCCATCTTTCAACATTTTCTCTATATGATAGTCTAAAATGCTTTGCTTAACCTTGTCATAACGGTATGGCCTTGAAACAACTGGTGGCTTATCCCCCGTATCAATCTCATGATACAAAACATGTGTGAGCCCCGGTTTGTCTGAGAACAATCCTTTAAAACTATTAAATAAATCCTACAACTCCTTTCTCTGACTTTCTTCCAACACTGTTTTAGTAAGATCAATTTCTCCACATTTCCTTCCTCTGTCGTTGTAACAACTTTTTCAATCTGTGAATCCGGGACTGCCGACGCTTTCCGATTAAAATCTAAAACAATCTTCGATCTACTAATGGAGTCATCACTGAGAATACATGATTATTCTAAATCTGCCAACACGTGAAACATCCAAGGTTTCACAAATTCTCTTATCCGCACATTCAATTCAATTATTCCGATATTCCGACATTTTGCTCCCTCACTTGAGCACGCAATTTTTTCACTTGCTTATAAAAAAAATATTTTCTATATATATCCTCGGATATATAAATGATTTCTCCGCACCTGTATCCCATAACGCTTTCGCAAAAGTTTCATCTAACAAAATGGGAACATATGGAAGTTCCACCAGAGACATGCATATAGCAGATAATTTAATTGGTACCTCTTTTACCAGCTGCGATTGATCAATTTGATCATCTTTAACCTTCAAAACATTTAATCGACCCCCTTGTCTTTGATTACCTCGACTAAAATGTTCACTTTGAACTCTATTACCCGATTGGTGTCCTCTATCAAATCTTCGATCATCCCCATTTAGTTCATTCCTGCTTTCGAACCACTGATTTCTTTGACGACCAGACTCGTAATTACCCCTATAATTATTTCTGCCATTACTTGGTCTATGTAAAACTTCACAATTTCTCCAACTCCTCCGTCTATCGTCATGATTTGACCTCGTCGTTCAACATTACCACTATTTTTCGAACCCTGCATTTTCTTGCACAAATACCTTTCTTCGAATTTCGCTAATACCTCTAACAACTGAGCTGTTGTTGTTGGGTTCCTAACCTCTACGTAATCTTGGACCTGTGGTTCGAGGTGAACAAAAATATGGTCCACTAAAGCTTCTTCGGGCATACCAACTCCCAGTATTTGTGTACTTTGAGTTGATCATAAATAAAATCTGTCGGATCTTGATCCCTGTTCTGCTGGGAAGCGTAAAACTGGTTTTCTAAATCCTTTCTATTACGGGGACGATGGGGAAATTCTTAATTAAAGCCGCCTTCAATTGTGCGAAGTCCGTGGCTATATTTTACACTAATGCTGACCCAAAGATGTCATACCAGTCTCAAGCACTACCAAGGAGATGACCTTTAAAATACGCACATAAGTCACTGGGTATCTCTAGTAGTTTAATCCAGTGTTTCTCAAAGTGTGGGGCGTGCCCCTGGGGGCCGCGAGCATATCGAAAATAAAAGATTTGAAAAAAATTAATTTACTGTAATGAAGTAAGAAAATACTTTCTAACATAATAAAAAATACACATTTACACTGATAGAATTTATTAGTATTACTTCATCAAACATGAAAGCTTTCACTTCGATACATTCTTTAGCTATCTGATTCTATAACTAAATAAAAAACATAACATTTTCTTTGATTTGCTCTAATTCCACGTTGAGAGATTTTTTTTAATGAGTTTTCTTTTTAAAACCAAGAAACTATTTCAGAAAAAAGACAAAACCCAGAAAAACATTCTAGGAAGATAAGAAATTCATCTGTTTGACCTTCGAACTTATGGTATGGCTAGTTCGTTCTTTTTTTTTGTCTTTATTTTTCATTTGGGGAAGTTGTAAATAATGCGCCTATACGAAAGAGTTATATGACGTTTCGAAAAGCACAGAAAGCACTTTGAAGGATTATTTGGCCAATATTTATTTTTATGAGTATTCTGAAACATATAAAGCATGATGAAAAACGTTTTATATAATTCCTTTTTAGAACTAACATTCATAGTTTTACAATGATTACATATTTAAACCGGGAGCGGTCCGCGCGGGGTACAGAGTCAAAACTACAAAAATTTGAACAAAATATGACGGTTTTGTTTGCAGATATCATTCCTGTAACGTTCCTGAAAAGTTTCAGTGATTTGCGTCCTTTATTAAGGTCGCGTACTTTAAAAACATTTTAATTTGGTTCTATTGGAATTTTTCTCAAATTATCAATGAAAAAAGGTAGAAAGTAGGCAAGTATACTTTCTCTTAGTTAAATTATTCACTGGAATTGGGATTTTTATTGTGTGCAGTAAAAATAATAGTAAAAAAAGCTTCGGGGTGACTCCGTCACCCCGCGCGACTATTACCATTAGTATCGAGTGCGCGTCGGCTCCCGGGTTAAAACATTTTGAAGTCTTCTCGTTTTAAATATTAAAAATAACACAACTATTCTTTATCGGAATTTTACATTCTTTTTCCTTATTTAACATTAATAATAAATGCTCATTTGTGAGAGAATTACAATTACAGTTCGTTTAAATCTATTTATAATATGAGAATTCATTAAAAAAAATCATTTTACATTTTTGTATTCACTGCCGTGCTCTTGGTTTTACTCTCCTTACAATTCAGCAAATGCCGACTGGGTAGCGTAGTTGGTTTGTCGCTGGCCATCTGCACCTAAGGTTGCGGTTTCGACCCCAGCCCATGTTGGGGGATTTTCATGATGGAGAAAACCGACAGCGGTCATGAACAGCCATGTCGTATGATTATTTGGAATGTAAAAAAACCCTTGAAGTGCCCGTTTGGCTTAGCGGCCAAAATTCTTAACCCTCGAACTGGATACCTTCCTCCTGAAAAGTTATTCCGAAAACGTTTTACTCTTATATTGCTATTCCCTTCAAAAATGCAACAGACTTCAATTCTTTCCCCCTTTTAAAACTTGGGTGGTCGAAAGGGGAGAACTTTATGACTTGGTTCGGCGTCTTTAATCAGTAAGAACCAGGATAGCAATCGTTTTCAGCTAGCTGTTGTTGCCTTGGGCAATCTTGTATGAAAACCGTAGTTCCACTCTGTCGTTTTCCCCATAGATTCAGTCACAGTAAAATTAAATTAAAATGCAGGGTAAAAAAAACATGAAATAAATGGCGTGTTAAAAGTTGAAAAATAGTTATATTTTCTTCAAACAAAATTTATTTTTCTGTCATTTTTTAAAAATTAAAAAAAAAATATTTTGGTATTGCGATTTGAACTAGAAAAAAGCATCCTGTATTCATTTTTGAATATAAGAGTAAGAAAACGCGCTCACACACTTTCCTGTTTTTAAAAAAAGTTATGAGGTAAAAAGAGTAAAGGCCCTATCTTTTTTTTTAAACAATAAGACAATTAATGGTGCATATATTTATGAAGTAAAACATATCTTTCTCTATTCAATTATATTTTTAATTTAGAATAACATAAAAAATGATTTCAATACTTTTAATTTATTTAAATTTAAATCATATAAATGATATTTTTATGTTAACTGAATATTTTTCGGAAAAAATCTAAATTTTCATTCCTAGTGCTCTCCTTTTCGAACTCCTTGTATTAAATAAAAATATCTTTTCTACATCGACATTTGTGATGGACATAACACACATTCAGTCAATAATTTTTAATTTTAATGGGGGATATACTTTTCAAATGCATGACAGTACTTCTAACCATTTTCTACTCAAGTTAAATTTCTTATTTTTCTGTTTCTTTTATTACAAGGAAAAATGTCACACATCGATAACTACATTTTTTCACACAATTCAGTCATTACAAATTCTATTGTGAGAAAAGTTCTCCCTAATTAATCTTGTCTTTCAAAACAGTACACTTAAAACAATTTTGTTCAGTGAAGTTAACCGACAGTTCCACAATGTATTCATACCAAATTTTAAAAACAAATTTAACACTTGGAAATGTATCCTGTATTAAATTTTTCAGTATACACAAATATTTCCTACTGTAGGGAAGATATAGTATGAGAGATGTGGTGTGCGGTTGTGAAAGAATGTTTTCGTACGTGTAGACTATTTTTTAAAATTTAAATATCACTGAAGCTGATCATATAACTGCAAATGAGCCTTATTTTAATGTGTGCCTGGTATCAAAGTAAAACACTTTACAATATTAAACAGCCTATGGGTTTATACTCAATATCAAACTATTCGCAAAATGGCTTACTACTTCTATTCAAATTGTAAAGAAACTGAAATATAAATATATCTTACTGCAGTCAAAAATATTCATAATATGTAAAGTATCCTGCTCCACTTATTTCTGTACATTTTAAAAACTGTAGTTGAATGAATTTTTTATATTCATAAACGAGGCATAACAGCTCACACAGTCGTAAAATGTCCTTATCATTTTTAAAAATACTACTATAAAACGTATATTGATTGTAAGATCAGTTGTAAAATCCTAAAAAGCTTTTAAAGGAGCTAAAAACATGTAATTTTGGATTGATCAAATGTTTAATATAATACACAAATATACATGTTATTAAGCAAATACATTTGAAAAATCAAACTTCCTTCTGAAATAAACGTAATTGAAAGAAAAATGTTTAATTGCAAATGAGTGGAAATACATGTTTATCTAAGGCAGTGCTTCTCAAACTGTGGGGCGCGCCCCCCTGGGGGGGCGCGATAACCCTTCGAGGGGGGCGCGAGCATCTTGAAAATATAAAATGCTTAAAAATTATTTTTTTGGAATGAAGTAAAACAAAATGCTTTCTGACAAAATAAAAAATACACATTTACACTGATATAAATTATATATATCATCTGGTTTTCCACTTTCAAAAGATTCCACTTCAAATGCTCATTAGCTATCTTTGATCCTAAAACCAAATAAAAAAAGATATTTTGTTTTCTTTGCTGTAATCCCACGATGAGAGATTTTTTTATTACGTTTCTTGTAACCTCTAGAATAGTACTTTTGATTATCATCTCTTTGACCTTCAAACTTACTGGTATGCTTAACTCCGTCTACTTTTCTTTTGGGAAAGTTGTAAATAATATTTTTCTGTTGCTTTTCCCCCCATGTAAATGAGTTTTATGATGTATGGATAAGCATATTGAGCACTTTGAAGGATTAATTGGCCAAGATGTATTTTATGAGTGATCTGAAATTGCATTATGAAAAACGTTTTACATAATTATTTTTTTATAACTGACATCGATGTTTTTGTATCGAATACATTTTTTTCATGGGAGCGGTCGCATGAGGCGCTGAATCACTCCAAATTCTGGTAAAACTGTTTATTCGTTAACAGTTTCTTGACAGTATCATCTGATATGACAGTCTTAATGGAAACTCAAATGAATTTGTCACATTTATGCCTCTTTTTTTGAGAGTGGCAAACGGTTTTTTACAATCAAGGTACTTGTTTTGATCGAGTTCCCTTCACGACCACTTTTGTTCAGAAATATTTTCTATGAATATGCTATACTTTCCCTACGATTAACTTTGTGGTTTTAATTGCTGTGTTGTACAACTTATTATGGTTTATAAATGTAAATGAGCAGAATATAAAAAAAATGGGCATCTGTGATCTCTCTATTGAAGGAAGATGAAACTGATCAAGCAATTGAAGAACCTGATGAAATAATGCATATTAATCGTGATAGCGAAAGTAAATATGACAAAAGTGATAGACATGAAACGTTTGAGTTGAATTGTAATTTTCAAATGCTGCCTAAAGAACTCTATCAAGAAAATTAAGATATCAAGAAAACTAAGAAGCCATAAACGTAACACTTCGCCTTGTCAAAAAGACACAAGCAAGAAAAGGTTACACGTGCTATTTGTAGATCATCAAAGAATAGAAAAATTGCAATAACGTGAGCAAAATATGACAGTTTTGATTGCAAATAACGTTCTTGTATTGTTAGTGAAAAGTGTCTGTGATTTATGTTCTTTATTAAGGTCACGCACATTTGGAACGGTTTCTTTAGTTTTATTGTATTTTTTCTCAAATCATCAAAGAAAAATTAAAAAGTCCTTTAAAGTAGGTAAGTACATTTTCTCTTAGTTAAATTATTCACTGCAATTGTGATTTTTATCGAGCACAGGAAAAAATAATTATAAAAAAAAAAGGATTGGGGTGACTTGGTGAAGTGATCGCGCGACCATTAACGTTAGTGTGGAGTGGGCGCCTGCTTCCGGGTTAAAACCTTTTGAAGGTTTCTCGCTTTAAATATTAAAAATAACACAATTATTCTTCATTGGAATTTTTCATGCGTTTTCCTTATTTAATATTAATTCTAAAATCATTTTATATTTTTGTATGCATTGTTGTGCACTTGGTTTTACTCTTCTTACAATTAAGCTATTGTTTCGTCAATATTTGTGTGGACTGTGTAAAACTGGTTAAAGAATAAAAAATCAGTCTTTTTCGCAACGCTAAGCCTACTTTATTCGTGCACCCGCTTTTGTTGGGGTACAGCTAGACAATGTCTACTTTTACAAATTTTTTACAGATGGCGATACAGTGCGCTGATGACGTAACATTCCGCCCGGCGTTGAAATATACAATATTTCAAAAAATATATTTAAAAAATGCAATTTGCTATATACAGTTTACAAATGCCTAAATGAATTAAATACAAATAAATTCAACATTCTAAAATAAGAAAAAAAATACAGTATTCAAAAATAGAAAAATACAATATTCTAAGAATATAATATACTTCACATTACAATTTAATTTATATTATTATTTTCTATTGGTAAGATACATATTTTTGAGATAGAACGTGTGAGAACCCCCGTGGCAGTTTTTAGTTTAACGACTCTGACCTTACCGTCAGTTCCATAAATAACCTCCAAGATTCTTGCCATTGTACATTTGCAGGGAGGCAAATCATTTTCCTTTAAAAGCACTAAACACCCTACGGCAACATTATTTTTCTCGAACTGCCACTTGTTTCTCTGCTGTAAATGATTAAGATAATCATTTTTCCAGCGTTTCCAGACAGTTTGTACACACTTTGGTGTATACTGCCACCTAGATAGTCTATTATCTGAAATATCTAAAATTGCGGGCTCAGGTATTGCACTGATAGGTCGACCAATTATAAAGTGTCCAGGAGTTAAAACTTCATATTCATTGATATTACCTGACAATGGTACTAATGGACGTGAATTAAGTATACCTTCAATTTGAATTATTATTGTCTCGAATTCTTCGAAAGTTATTTTACTATTAACTAAAGTTCTATAGAGATGGTGTTTGAATGATTTTACCCCTGCCTCCCACAGTCCCCCGAAATTAGGAGAACGAGGTGGGATAAATTTCCACTGGATAGCTTCTGAAGCAAAATAATTTGCTAATGTCTCGTTTTTGTTACAAATTAATTTTATGAAACGATTTAATTCTGCAGCTGCGCCTTTAAAATTAGTTGCGTTATCGGACATTAATGTAGAAATGCGGCCTCTACGGGCACATAGCCTCTTCAAAGCTGCAATAAATGCCTCAGTTGTTAAATCATGTTCATCAAAATAGATGTTAGTGACAATCTCTGATGTCTCTTAGTCAACCGTAGGCCAACAGATGTTTACTTCTGTAGTCAGGCGCGATTAAGTGTAGATGGTTAGTAAGAGATTGGCATTTGACACATTTTGTTTAAAAATTATAATTTAAAGGTGAAATGTAACTTTGAGAAAAAGAATCCCAGATTCGGATTTTAAGATCTAATTGTGTGAAGTGTACATTTTATTTATTTATTTTTTTTTTAAATTTGATTCCTGTATTATGTTATTTTTTTGATTGTGTTTAATACCGGGATTGCTGCCCTGATCAATCTCATTGATGGGACGATCTTTATGTGTGTGATTTCTAAGAACTGAATCCAACTAGGACCAGAGCAGTCCCGTGAAATGGACTTTTTTAGGGGGAAGGAGTGAGTTGTGACATCTTCGATGGGAGAAAATTCCCATCTTCCGATTCACAATAGGTTTTATGGTTTCATCAGCTGGTCACGGACAAGTGCCTCACCCATCGATTGTCCCTGAATGTTTTACGATCAACCAGCTGTGGAATGACCGGTGCACGTGGCCATGGGGCCATTGTTTATTGTCTGAACTCAGGGAGTGGAGATTGCAGACGGGTCGGTATAATAGACTTAAGAGTTCGGCGCCCCATTGACAATAGGCGAAGCCTATCTTAAAAATAACCATATTGTCTTTTTCTAGTGTTGTTTGAAGGGGATGCTAGAAACAGGTGGCGTGATGGGCCAGTGTGTCCAGCTGTGGACAAGGAACTATGACGCCTTGGACCAGACGGCTCGGGTGTGTTTTGGCGTGTTATGCGCCAATAGGACGAGGGAGGTCAAGAGAGACTTTGTTGACCTGCGAATAAGAAGGAGCGAGGGGCGTGTTGTGAACACACCCCTGTTGTTTAAAAAGGGTTGTTTTTGAGGACACGGGGAGAAAAGACCGGAAAAAAACCTGGAGAGAGAGAGTAAGAGAGAAGAGACCCGGAGAGAGTGAGAAAGAGGAAAAGACCGGAGAAAGAAAAAATCCCTGAGAGAGAGTGAAAAAGACGATGAACGCCGGTGGCGTTGAGCATGAGTATATGAACTGACCACACCGGCTTGGCATTTAATCTGGATTTATATTACTTCATTTACAAATTGTTAGCAAATAAAGTTTGCTTTTATTTGTATATTAAGCTGTAAAGATTTGTTTATTGATGGATAGCTACTCACGACGTTACAATATAGTAACTCAAGAAATTTACTTACTTGAAATTTCGATATCCGTACTGTCGCTGTCAAAGGGCGTGGAAAGTGGCAGCGTCAGAATCGGCTCCTCCAAAAACCTCATGAGGCTGCGGTAGCCCAGTGGTTAAGGTATCCAACCATGGCAGGCATGTCATGAGTTCGATCCCAGTACCACTAAAAACTCGCCGTGTAGGGCAGCGATGCACGTTAAATCTGTCGAGAGCTGAAACGTCCTCCCGTTGGTGTGGTGTGGTAGTTAGGAGAGGGTGGTGCCAGCTCAGGTGTCGTCCACGTCACTTGACCATGGTTCAAAATTACGTGGTCTGTCGCCAAAAGCCCTCGTGTAGCTGAACAGTGCGACGTTAATATTCAATCAATCAATCTGAGGGTCATCAAATTACACTTTAATCGTTTCGTAATCGTATATAAATACTTGTTTTATTAATAACAATTCAATATGTATGCATATTCATAATGATACAAAGTCGAATGATGGATTGACTGGAAGCTATGGTTTTCACTCTGACAATGAATCAAGTTTCTCTGATTTTTATTTTTGTTTAATATAAACGGAAAATTTTTAAAAGCTTAATATTTTATCACTTTATATCAAACTCTCTCTCTGTAAAAATAAAAGAGCATACTTCCAAAATTAACTAGAAACAATTTTTTTCTCTCATAGTTGAAAGCTAGATCAGCTTATAAATTAATTAAACTCATTTTCAAACGGAAATTATAGTATATATCCTTCCATAGTGTAATCATATATCTACACATATAATGTATAAACTCCATTCAACTTATGCCAAATAAAATAATGAAAAAGTGGATTTCAATTACATGTTACTGCTAAATGTAATTATTCATATATAAATACATATTTGTGGAAGCGATTCTTTTTTTTTTTTGTACCTAATGAAATTAGAGTTTGAACAAGACAAAAATTGAATTGCATACTGCCTGTGTTATAGTTTTTAATTAAACGGAATGAAAAGCCTAAATTTTCTGTCTCTACACGCTATGCCTAATTTACACGCAATAAGTTTTCATAGAAAGAGAAAGTTAAAAATTCACAAATTTAAAATGCAAGAATTCTCGTTCCATAAGAAGCCATAGGATACTTTCTTATGGTTTCATCTTCTAAAATAACTATATTTAAATCCGAATTAAAAATAAATTTCCTTATTTAAATGTCTATAAAATGAATGAAAAGGTTTATTGAAATATTTTTTACCTTAGCAACAATAGAAATTACAATTTCACACAATTGTTTCTTTACAGTAAATTATTTTAAATAAAAGGGGTGCATTTCTCTGCTATGTTAAAAATCATACGGCCAATTATTTACAAATTACTAAAAAATAGAACACTTATAAATTTATATTAGTTTAAGTATACAAAGCATGTTTTAATTTTTTTAACAAAAAGTGATCAGAATTTTTTACAAGATTTTCTGGCCGTAATTTTATATCCTTGCTAATTTTAAATAATTTAATTCGAGTTTATTCATAGAAATGTGTATCTAATTATATAATTAAAATTTTATTTCTAAGAATGCCCCTAAAATTTTAAAACATTTTTACCTATATAATGGACATCATACTTAAATTCCTGTTTGATTTAATTATCGAGTTCTCCAACCCTACTCCTCCCAAACTTTTTAGACAGTCATAAAAGCGCGATTCCTACTGATTAAGTGTGTGGGGGATAAGGATGATAATCTTATTTTTTCTGCTTCTTAAATCTTCAAAACATGCATATACTATGAAAATAGTTTATTTATATTCAACCATATAATAGTATTACTTCTATTTGTTATTCTTCCGTGTTCTTTTTGATAAATACTGAAGTGGGAAGAAAATTACTTTTGAGTCAAAGATAATATTCAGTCCTCTCTAGGGTAAATCAATTGATTTTCATTTAATGTTAAATACAGTAAATTGTGACAAGCCTAGTTCATAATGACGTATAAAAATTTAATCACGCAAAGTGATAGAGAATATGGTGAAGCATTGAATATCGCAAAATGGGTGATGACACAGATAATTTTTATCAAATTGCAACTGTAGCATTTTTTGCTGAAATAAAAGGCCATTTGATTTCATAAATAATTGCATTATACATAAATAAAGAGTGTTTTTTTCCAGGTATAGAAGTTTAAGTTGGCATTACTTTCCAAGATGGCGACCGATTTAACAGTTGTCAAGTGATTTATTCTCAGTTTGGTTTGGCAATTCATCAAAACGATCATCAAGCAGGGCGTAGATTCGTCGAATGGGCCCAAAACGAGATTGCCGTTGTTCCCGATTTTCATAAGCGAATTTTGTTTAGCGATGGTGAATGGCTACGTCAACAAACAAAACTGCCGCATTTGGAGTGAAGCTAATCCACAAGTGTATGTCGAAACACCGTTACATCCTGAAAAACTGACTGTTTGGTGCGCTTTATGGGCTGGTGGAATCCTTCTTCAAAAGCGATGAAGGCCACAACGTTACAGTCAATGGTGATCGGTATAGACCCATGATTACTAACTTTTTCATTCCTGAATTGAACAATCATGATGTCCAGGAGCTGTGGTTCCAACAAGACGGCGCAACATGTCACACAGCTCGTACCACAATTGATTTATTGAAAGACACGTTTGGTGACCGCCTCATTTCACGTTTTGGACCTGTGAATCGGCCTCCAAGATCTTGTTATTTAACACCACTAGACTATTTTCTGTGGGGCTATGTAAAGTCATTGGTCTATGCGGATAAGCCACAAACACTTGACCATTTGGAAGACAACATTCGCCGTGTTATTGCCGATATACGGCCACAAATGTTGGAAAAAGTCATCGAAAATTGGACGTCCAGATTGGACTACATCCGGGTCAGCCGTGGCAGTCATATGCCAGAAATCATTTTTAAAATGTAATGCCACAAGATTATCTTTCGAATAAAAAAAAATTCATGTCAATCGAATTATACATCGTTGTTTTATTGCAATTTAAAGTTCTATACCTCTAAAAAACACCCTTTATAATCTTTTTAAAGAAGCGTGCAAATAACCAAATATCATACAAAAAGAGGATAACCAACATGAAATTGGGACTTGTAAAAAAAAAAAAAACACATATGACTTTCAACAAATTTGGTAAATTCAATGCAAAAACTACATTATTTTTTAAAAACACATTTAATACAACTGGATCACATACACGAGTACATTTGTTATTTTGATAAATAGTTTTGAAATGAGACAATCTAAAACATAGTTTAAAATTAGAATATAATACATTGTTGACTAATTGTGATACTGTTTGCTAAATAACACGGAAACATTAGATTTGTGATGCTTCAATTTCAATAGTATGCGACTGCATTAAATTTGGTAAAACACCATTTTCAATAATTTGTCCAAAAAAACCCGAAGTTTACTTTGCTTTTATCTCAACTTTTGCATATTATTCTATTCTCTCTATTTTAATGTTGGATCATATCTACAAGCAGCTGTATTAGGATTTATTTTTGTGGTAATTTATTTAAGAAAGAAAAAATACAGCATTATGAAACAAAATTTGTTTCTATCGTATAGAGCAGTAATTCCCAAAGTGGTCTATATGGACCCCCAGGGGTCTACGCCCGCGGAAAAATAATTTGGGGGTTCACGAAGGGTAAATAGGGTTCTACGACAGTATCTACAGGATTTTTTTTTATTTTGAATTTACATGAACATTGAAATATTTATGGTTTACGTGTTTACACTTTTTTTCGCAACTTTCTCCCATTCCTAGAGTGGGGTCCCAATGGATATGCCTAAGGCTCACAGGATGTCCGGTGTCATATAACTAGCTAAAAAAAGGACGGGGGAGCTGTTGGAAGTAGACCCACATAGTCGATGCCTTACTCTACTTCAGGGGGTTACTTTAAGACAAACGGTTGTGATTTCTGGATTCAAAAGACTCATTTGAAAGAAATTGTCCAACTGAAATAAGCACACAATTCCATCTTTTACAATTTACTCTTTTAGAATATATTTGCAGAATGCATGGTACTCTTAATCCATTCTGTTTTGATTTATTATAATTCATAATACTTAACGAATCCTTAGAATAAGTCTAAATTTCATTTACAAGTATTTTTCAAAAATTAAAATTATATTTTCCTTTGACCTAGTTCTTCCTATATATACTGAAAATTATGATAAAACATTTACTGTGGCAAATAAATTAAATGAACAGCAGGTAAGTGTTTCGCATTATGCTATAAAATGTGAATATTCTAAGGCTGTAAATGTTGGCACATGTTAAATAGTGCCGCATTTTAGTCCCTTCATGTTTTTTTATTGAAAAATAATCACAATTAGGGGTTCCATCATGTAACAGAGCTGATACGCATTAAGTCAAAATCCTTACGTTGTCGTGGTGTGGAAATTAGAAGTGGGGGATTCTAGCTCGGCTATCGTTCTCGTTACTTGATCGTCATTTAAATTACGAAGTCCGTTAATATTAATAATTTATCAATTTACCTAAGTGTTCCTAAAAATAAATTCTTTAAATACACATAAGAAATTTAAGATTATATTTTTTTTCAACAGTAATAAATAGTTTTCATTTGTAAAAAAGAGGAAATGCTTTTGAATTTTAGAATACTTGATAGTAAAGTACAAACAATAAGCTGGTATCAAAGACAAAATATTATGACTACAAACATGTTTAATTTGCCGAGGAGCTTCATGTATCTCGGTAAACTTGTTTACATAAAATGATTATATTCTGCTTCTTTGTATTGAATTGTTTCTTTTGCGAGTAATGACAACATACTGGGCTTCTAAATTTTTTTCCACTTTTGTACAAAAAGAGTTATATTCTTAACCTTTGGATAATCCTTACTTTTTATTTAAAATTTCAAAAGAATTGCATAATGCCTAAATTCTAAGATTACTGTTCTGATTTTTGTGCGATGATGAACTGATTTTGTGCTTAAGGTAGAGCCAAAATATTCCTACGAAGACAACTCCTTCGATCAACATTCAAAACAATTAAAAAACATTTCTTTCTCAACACATTGACTGCTCAATCGAGTTGCAGATAACTGTGACAACTATTAAATAAAGCTAAGTGTGTGTGTGTTGTGGTACATAGATACTGGAGTCCAAGTTTGTCTTTCTCTTGATTTATTCATAACATTTCGATGAGCTTTTATTCTAGAAAACAACGGCAATTCTAGAAGCCGAAGCCAAGATCAAGATTTTAAATAAAAATAACCGTGATAAACAACAGCGACCAAACGCGCAGAAGCCAAGTTGTCGATTCTTTTTTGATCTGCTACATTTCGTTTTCGTCGGGAAGCACCCCGCTTGGGTCTGAGCGCAATGACCGATACGCTCCACCCACGCAGGGGACAACAACAATTTTTCTTTACTTTTTTCAAAAGCAAGTGGAATGTAATTTACGGAGTTCCTGTCCCTAAATGAGGGACGTACCTCCTCAACAGAATTGATAGATTTAGAGCCGAATTCATGGGGTGACATAAAATGAAAAAGAAAAATTATAAAAATAAAAGAAAAAAGTTAAATGGGCAGAACAAATCTACTAAAAAACAGTGGCGGACGAAGTCCGCTCACCGAAGGAAGAACTGCCCTGCTTACTGCGTTTTGAATGGCCGGAGCCAATCGACGCAGAAATCGATCCGAAAATAAACGACCCCAGATAAGGAGACTTTTTTCAAAACGAAGAAAGACTTCAGCTTCAAATGTCACCCCCTCTTAGTTTGAACCGTCCCCTAGAGTGACCCTATGTTTTTGGAGGGCTTTGTCGGCATAGTTTCTATTTATCCTATGTCCAACAATTTAACAGAAAAGGAAAAAACTATTCTTATTCGTATTTAATTGTTCTTTTATGACTAATTACAACACATTTATTTCTTACTTTTTCATCTTTCATATAAAAAGGTTATTTTATTAGTTTTATGGATAGAAGTTAAACTTGTTAGCTTCTTATTCTTAAGTTACAATAAATTATAATTCTTTTGATGTATCAGTTAGTATAACATTGCTGAAATTCTAAGATAAATGCTCTGATCTCTGTGTGATAAAAATAAATAAACTTCAAAAATATTTTAAGAAATATAATGCACGCGTCATTCTAATTCTAAACACAATCTTCCCTTTTAGGACGTATGGTAATACAATAGTTTCCAAATGTGCAGCTCAGAAGAAAAAATTAGCCCCAGTCCAAAAATAAATCGAAAAATTCACACAATAATCGAATATTCTTTATTAACATAGCAATAAAAACCATTACATTTGAAAATCAATGTAAGATCAATCCCCTCTCCCAATAATTTACACTCAAAACGTGTGAAAGGCCTCCACAGATATCTGCCGTATGCAAAATCTAAATAAGTTTTTGGAAATTATAATTTAATGGCTAATTTTTATTTTTGCTCGAAAACGTATAATTTTATGTCATATTTTCGTATTAATTTTCGAGCAGTAGCTTTACAGGAGGAAACATACTTTAGGAAAGGAGAAAATTGATGTGCTTCGAGTGACACAACACCGATCAGCAGTGACGCACACAAGGGGGTCCGGACCCCCCCAAAGCCTTGATATTTTTTCCGATTGATTATAATTAGAAGTATATAGTACGTAAAATTTAATTAATTACTTGTTATTAATGATTAATTTTATTAATTAATGCTCATTATTTATTCAAAAATTAGTTTTTTACTGTGTTTTGTTCCCGAAAATCGACAAAATCAAAAGGAGCATGATACAAGAATGGTGAACTTTCGACCCCG
The DNA here is from genome assembly GCA_019973935.1 of Trichonephila clavipes. NCBI lineage: Eukaryota > Metazoa > Arthropoda > Arachnida > Araneae > Nephilidae > Trichonephila > Trichonephila clavipes. The sequence goes on from BMAU01019628.1 coordinate 54,326, forward strand.
GACCCCCCTTGAAAAATTCCTGTGTGCGCTGATGTAAATACTTCTTAAGATGAATCCAAATTACAATAATGACCATTTCTTCATCATACTTGCCTGTTATAAAAACAAACTATTCTCTATAACAAACCACTGATGAAGGGATTCAAGTGGTACTCTATTTCAGGACTTTTGATTTAAACCCTGAATGAAGATTTATATGTGTGAGCATGTTAGAAGAGAAAACCTCTAAAATAATTGCAAAAATTGAGAATTATGTGAATAAATGTGTCGATGATAACTTGGACGAATAATATGGATGTGATGTGGAAGTTAGAACAGTGAGGTGTTTCTTATACAATAGCCACGAATCTCATTATTTATAGTATTTTACTTAAGATAGAAAATAATTTAAGTATGAGTTTATTTATATAGTTAAATTTATAATAGATAAAATTTTTGCAGTAAATTTAATTCTAAAATTTAAAAGGAAAAAGAGTATTAGACGAATTTTTTTATAAATGTGAATAAATGAATCTTTCACCCATATATATATATATATATATATATATATATATATATACAAAAAACAAATCACTAATTACAAAAATGAAATTAAGCTAATAATTTAAAATATCACTTGCCTGTACAAATTCATTCTGATATAAGAACGAATTCATTTAGCTTTAAAATGTACATTAATATATATTACCAATAAATATACGTTATAAAAAAAACATCAATTTTCTTTATTTATAAGTGACTTCTTTTTTCTTACATAAGAATAAAACTCGAAACATGTAATTCATTTTCAAAGTATTATTAATCACAGTAAATGGATTATTAAAACTTATATAACAATTTTTTTTTATTTGTAATTGAGTTCCTCATTTACTAAGCTCAAATATATATTTCTTCTATAAAATTGAATCCATTAAAAATATTTTGATTTACGTGAATGAAAAAAAAGCACCGACTGTTATTTTTACAGTGAAAATTTCATACGCAAGGGAATCTAACACTATTATACTCAAGACTCGGAAGAAAAAACTGCCTGAGAAAAACAATCTTCTCCAAATGGGGACAAAACTTTTATGTTTCAATGAACCACTAGGGCATAGAAAAATGCTATAACGCCAAACCAGGCAACCCAGAATAATGACGTCATTGCACATCTACCAATGACAAGCAACCTCTTTTCCTTTGACCATGCCGAAGAGGAATGCCTGAGGTGTGAGGAACTCAAAAAGTGCTCTTTATTTAACGCTACGCGCAAAACACAAGCTAGAATGTAAATAGACTGTCTGTGTTGCCAATTTTTAGCAAGAAAAAACTATACTAATAATATAGTAGTGGCTGAAACACTAGAAAAAATACCGAAATATATTTTATAAATTAAAAAAATGAAAGAAACTGTAGAATTTAAGTTAAAAATTGCAATTTCTGCAATTTCCGGTTTTTAAATGATACTTCCGGTTCCCTTTTGCAGAGAGTGATGTTTTTTTAAAATCACTATAACTTTATTTCTATTTTGCGTAAAGGAAAAAGAAAAACTGTTTTGGAAAGAAAAATGTTCAAAGTATAAGATTATGAAATAAAAAAAATGCCTTATGTAGACGAAAAACCACATTTTCAAGGTAGGCAGTCACCTTAATCGAAATAATCTTATGTATTTTGTTGCAAACATTGTTCGAGTTTTGTTTATGGTAACCTTGGCCACAATTTTGGCGACCGTTTTCATAAGAATAATGTGAAGTAGTTTACGACTGATTTAATTTATATTGTTTACAAAATCACTTATATTTGTATTTTTGTAAACATATGTTAATTCAAAAAATAACCTCTTTTTGTTATTTTGCACGAATATTGTATGAATTCCTTGTTTTTTGTGTTGTAAAGTGTAATTACATAGCGTAGAAATCAAAATTATCCAGACACTAGTTTTGTATGAATTATTAAATTTTAAGTGTACATTTAATCTGTTGTGCTGAAAAATTATTGTAATATGTTGTACAACGATTTATGATTGTCATGATTTACTAATTGAAATGATAATTTCAGCTAAGTCTTTGTCTTAGCTATTTATTTTGATCTTGCACAGAAAATTTTCCTGCATGGAGGATGACGGTTCTTCAAGCTCCGTGAACTAATAAGATAGGCCCACGAAATGTCGGAAAGTGGAGATTGCTCACTTATTTGGTATGTTCAAATTTTATTAATATAGGAAAATAGTTGTATTTATTTTTTTATATTTATTTAATTCATGCATATTTGTTAATCTGAAGATTATCAATCTAATTGTTTTCAATTTATTCTAAATTTAGATTGTGTTGGCGCATGCGCGCCAACGTCAAGCGCACAAATGCAAATATTCTTCCTTGCCGCGCTGTGCCGGCAGTTGAGAGTTTTCTGTGGAACGAGATAGACGAGAAAATTTCTCTTTAATACTCAGACGTGAGCATTAATATAGGACTCTAATAATCGAAGCTCACAATAAAAGTTACTTAAAATTTGCTGCGCTTGCAAATAGCATATATATGTTGTGTGGTTAAATAAAAAAAAATAAAAAAGAAATAAGCGTGGCTGGTCCGTCGATGAAACAAAAACAACAAACTAAAAATAAACATTCTGGTTCCGCTCATGCCAGGAGCGATCAGTGGATTATGGATATGCAAAACAGATTAAAAAGTACCTTGGAAGGTAAAATTAACAGAATTGAAACGTTCATTGAAAATGCCAACGAAGAAACCGATTCGGTTGAAATAAAAGTAAAGCTAAGAACTGTGATTGCACTACAAAAAATGTGGAGGAACTCCGCAACAACTATTACGCCATTCCGAATGTGAAAGATGCAGAGTTAACTGCCGTAGACGAAGATCTCCATCTTCTTGAAGTCCGCCTTGAGTCATTAAGAATTGAAACTATATTCTTAAATCCTCTAAGAAATCAAGTTCTGGGGCAGTAATGAAAACAAATGATAATTTCGAAATAAAAACAAAAATACCTCCTTTAGTTTTACCCAAGTTCTCGGAAAAATACGAAGAATTTAGTTCATTTAAAATCCAATTTGACGATCTGATCACAAATAACATACTACTGAGTGAATCTCAGAAGCTATACTACCTCAGATCTTGTTTAACTCATAAAGTTAATTATTTATGTAGTAATTTTGATAAGTTTTTGATTCTTTATATGAATTTTTAGAAAATAGATACGAAAATGTGTGTGAACGATTAATAATCAATATTCATATTCAAAACATTTTGAAGCTTGAAAAAATACAAAATGAAAATTCCACAGAAATTAGAAATATGATTGATTGCGCTAAAAAAATCTACGAGCATTAAAAGTACTTAAATATAAGCAAAATAAATTATCCGATGTTTTACTTATTAATATTTTAGTTGAAAAACTTGATAGAGAATCGAGAAGAAATTTTCAATTATCCCTTAAATCCAAAACCGTCCCTACATCTGAAGAATTTATTGAATTCTTAGAACAACGGGAATCCGTTTTATTGTCTGTGTCTGTTGATAGAAATGCTAAAGTGAACCCAAATAAAATGTATGCCAACAATTCTAAGCCAAAAGCTTTCATAGTAAAAGAAAATAAAAACAAAAATTTTATAGTGTGTAAGTCACAGCATCCAATATATAAATGTCCTACTTTTTTAAAATTCAGTATTGACAAAAGACTAAAATTCATTCGCAAACACAAACTTTGTAATTTGTGTTTAAAATCTAACCATATTCAAATTAATTGCCTTTACAAATATCGATGCAAATGCGGTGATTCACACAGTTATTTGATTTGTACTCGAAATTCTAATAAATCGAAAATAAAAAATCCTTTAGATAACGAAAATGAAAAAGAATATTGCGAAACAGTTAACAAGAATTCTAATCCGAATAATCCGGCATCAGTGTTGAGTAATAACACATGGCCCGATCAAATAAATAAAAAAAAATGTTCTGTTTTCAACAGCAGAAATATATGTTCTCAGAGCAAATAATCAAAAAATAAAATTAAGAGCTATACTTGATTCCGCAAGCAATATTTGTGTACTTACAGAAAGAATGAGTAATTGTTTAGGAATAAAAAAGGAAAAAATAAAGACACCAGTATCCGGTTTAAATAGATTATCACAGAACATAAAATGGAAATTAAAAACAATTATTTCAAACGAAGATAGCAGTTTTGCTGAACCAGTAGATTTCTTGATTGTAGACAAAATAACTGAATTTACACCCTCCTCAAGTTTAGATATTTCCAATGTGGAAATTCCAAAGTTTTGACGTTAGCTGACAAATCATTTTATGAAGCAAACGAAGTTCACGCTTTGATAAGCGCTGATATATTTTTTAAAGTTTTAAAACAGAATACGTATAAAGTAAATGAAGAGTTGTTTTTCAAAGAAAGCGAATTTAGGTTGATTGCGTGTGGTAAACTTGAAGAAAGACAAATTAATATACAAGGACAGTGTTTTTTAGTAAACAATGACTCTATTCAAGATACTTTAAAATTATTTTTTGATTTAGAGGGTTTGGGATACGAGATGATCCAGTTCTTCATGAAAGGGATCAAGCTTTAGAAATTTTTAAAGAAACTGTTGAATTCGAAAAAGGCCGTTATATCGTGCAACTTCCCTTTAGAAAATCCTATAATGAATTGTCCGGTAATTATCCCCTAGCTAAACAACGTTTCCAAAATTTATGGAGAAGATTTGGTCATGATTCGGAATTATATCAGCAATACCGTGAGATCATTCGCTATTACACAGAACAGGGTATTATAGAAGAAGTTAAAACCGAAATTACAGATAACAAGTTAAAAAGACCTGTATATTATTTACCTCATCAAGCCATAAGAAAAGACGGTCGCTTAACATCAAAAACAAGAATTGTATTTGACGCTGGAAGTCATCAAAATAATGAACTCTCATTAAATGATTGTTTATGGCCAAGAATTAATTTAAATCCCAATCTCTTAGACATATTAATGAATTTTAGATTGAATGCAATAGCCTTTTGTTCTGATATTAAACAAGCTTTCTTACAAATTTGTCTTGCTGACGAACACAAAGATCCCGTTCGATTTCTCTGGAGTGATGACGAACCGAGTGTTCATAAAAGGCCTAAACTACAGGTATACCGTTTTAATCAAGTAAATTTTGGTGTTAGTTCAAGTCCATTTCTTCTGGCAGCCACGATTAGGCATCATATTGAGAAATATAAACATGAATTCCCTGACACTCTAGAACTTTTAGATAGAAATTTCTACGTTGACGATCTTATTTCCGGTGGTAACGAATTTAAAGAACCTCTTCAAACTTCACGAAGAGCAAAAAATATTATGGAAGCTGCTGGAATGGACCTCAGAAAATGGATTACTAATGATGCTAATTTAATGGAGCAATGGAAGAAAGAAAATTTTAACGTACATCCTGTGCATGAAACTGTAAGTTTAGAAGCAAATGGAACAAAGGTCCTAGGACTATCATGGAACACTAATGAAGATTACTTGACTACAGATACTAAAAGTCTATTAGAATTTGTTTCCTTATATATATATATATATATATATATATATATATATATATATATATATATATAAAAATACGAAACGCTTCATACTGCAAGCAGTTGGAAAGATCTTTGACCCATTAGGGTTAATTTCTCCTTTCACCGTTAGAATGAAATGCCTCCTTCAAGATCTCTGGAAAGAAGAAATTCAATGGGACGACTCTTTGCCAACACATATTGAAAAGGAGTGGAAAAAATGGTGCGAGGAGTTACCCCACTTACGAAATCTAAAAATATCTCGACTAGTTCTAGATTCTACTTTGCTGGAAGATGATGTAGAGTTGCATAGCTTTTGCGACGCCAGCAAAAAGGCATATGGCGCAGCCATATATTTGAAAACAAAGTCAACGAATGGAATTTCTGTTAAACTTGTGACTTCAAAAAGCCATGTAGCACCATTAAACTGTGTAACCCTGCCCAGACTAGAATTACATGGAGCTCTAGTCGCTGCTCGTCTGGCATCTAAGGTGAAAAAGATCGTGAATCTTAAAAGATTCTGTTTACAATATCACTGGACTGATTCCAAAATAGTTCTGTTTTGGATAAAGAGTAACAAGACCCGATGGAAGCAATTTGTTGCTAACCGAGTCAACGAAATAACCAGCCTAACAGATCCCCACTCATGGTACCGTTGTGCTGGTAAGGAAAACCCAGCAGAGCTCGTGGGCTGAGCGCTGACTATCTGGTGTCAAATTCCAGGTGGTGGACAGGTGCAGAATTTTTGTCCGATTCTGAATTTCCTAAAAACTTTCAGCAAGTGGTTCCTGAGTTAGACTACCTCACCGAACATGAGAAAGAGACTGTAGTTCAAGAAAGGAAAAAATTGCCTGAAGCTGACAGAAGTGAAGAGACTGTCTTGCTGTGAATAGTGATTCCTCTAGCATCCTTGACGAACTTTCAGAACTTTCTAATAATTATTTCAAAGTTATTAATATTTTGTCTTATATTTTCAGATTCAACTACAACTGTAGGAATAAGTCCAAAAAGGTTGGTGATGATGATGATGGTTAAGTTTAATGGCGCAAGGGTTAAATTTGGCCAAGCTGCGCCAAACACTTGTTAAAATCCAAAAAGTTTGGACCTCTAATTGTAGCCGAATTCAAGGAGTCAGAAATTAAATTGAGTAAGCATGCTCAAAGATCCTTGTTTGATAAAAAAGAAATTCCAAGTTGTATTTCTAACTTATTTCCATTTGTAGATGAGGAAGGAATAGTTCGAGTAGGTGGAAGATTAGAAAATGCTTCTGTGCCATATCTCCATAAGCATCCTGCGATTTTACCAAAATGTTCAAAAGTAAGTAATCTTTATTTTAACAGCTTGCATACAAGACTCTTTCACGTTGGTCCACAGGGATTGTTAAATGCTGCACGACAAAAATTTTGGCCTTTGAGCGGTCGTAGCATCGCTCGTAAAACCGTTCATCAATGTGTGACATGCTTCAAAAGCAGACCCATTCTCTCTTCACAAATTATGGGTAATTTGCCCAGTGAAAGAGTAAACATATCGATCCCATTTACTATTGCTGGACTTGATTTATACGGTCCCTTTTTAGTCAAATATAAAAATCAGAGAAAGAGAACTCAAAGTAAATTGTGTGTATGTGTATTGCTATATTATATTTCATTTGTGTAAAATTGTTGATTTAACTTTATTATTACATTTAAATTGTTGTAATCACTGTATTTAATTATGTGCTAAATTTATATGTAATGTGCTAATTATGATATTTGTAAGTTCTTGCATGTGAACATGGCAAGGCCGGGTGGGATGTTGGCGCATGCGCGCCAACGTCATGCGCACAAATGCAAATATTCTTCCTTGCCGCGCTGTGCCGGCAGTTGAGAACTTTCTGTGGAACGATATAGACGAGAAATTTTCTTTTTAATACTCAGACGTGAGCATTAATATAGGACTCTAATACTCGAAGCTCACAATAAAAATTACTTAAAATTTGCTGCGCTTGTAAATAGCATATATATGTTGTGTGGTTAAATAAAAAAAGTAAAAAAGAAATAAGCGTGGCTGGTCCGTCGATGAAACAAAAACAACAAACTAAAAATAAACAGACGTTATCTTGCTTTTATGTGAAAAGAAAATCCAACTTTGATGATAATGAGGCAAAAGCATTGCAACTAGCTAACGTTCCTAAGACCAACTATGAAAAATCAGAAAAAGGAAATTCTTTTCAGATGAGAAAACAGACACAGATTTTGAGAGAGAATGTCTCCAAGAGAAATATTTCGCGAGCTGGAGTTTTCTTCCTGACCATTGACAATTTTGTAGTGCAATTAAATAGAAGAAGGGATTGCTACGAAGTTCTCAACACAAGATTCGAGATATTCAGAAATCTTAATGAAAAGGAACAAGAAGAAATCCGAAAAACAGGCGAAATACTTGGTTCAAAGCTACCCCAAAAACATCGATGAAGAACAGTTTGTGCAAGAGTGTCAGCATTTCAAAAGATACATGAAACATTAAACCATAACAGCCACAAGAAAAATCTTTTCCTACATCAGAAAAAATAAATTAGAATGTACCTTCCCAAATTTATGCGTCGCAATTAGGATTTACTTGCCTCTTTCTGTGCCAAATTCTACAGCAGAGAGAAGCTTTTCTGCCCTTAAAAGAATTAAGACGGACATGAGAACTACTTTGGAAAATATGAAAAGCTTAATAGTTTAATGTTGCTATGCACACAAAATAATACAGCCATGGGTTTTAATGATATCATTAATGATTTTGCAATGATGAAAGCTAGAAGAAAACCTTTGTTGCATTAGTACAATGGCTGTGACTCGACAGTCAGGATGTCTAAAAGTGAAAAATAGTAAGAAAATTAACAAGTTGTATGATAAACCAGTCAAAAAGTAGATAATTAATAAGTTAATACAATAATATATACTTTATACTATAATTCCGTACAAGGGCGCACACAAGAGGGGGTCCTAGGGGTCCGGACCCCTCCCCCAAACCCTTGATTTTTTTCCGATTGATTAAAATTCTAAGTACATAGTACGTAAAATTAAATTAAGTATTTGTTATTAGTGATTAGTATTATTAATTAATGCTAATTATTTATTCAATAACTATTTTTTTACTGTGTTTTGTTCCCGAAAATCGACAAGATCAAAAGGAGCATGATACAAGAGAGGTGAAATTTCGACTCCGACTCCCCCCCTCTACCTTGAAAAATTCCTGTGTGCGCTACTGATTCCGTACGATTTTATTAATTTATTGTACTTATTTACAAATGGAGGGGGGAGGGTCCTCCTTGATGCCAAAAGGAAAGAAATGAACAAGAGTGACCAAACCATATCACTCTTTCCTTATGACTGCCGGTTGCCAGTCCGGGACGAGGCGAGCCCGTAGGTAGTGAATAATGGTAGGACTCTTCGTTAAGAAGATAATGAAAAAGGGGAAAGTGTAATAGATTTAAGGGAAAATTCATCCTGAACCAAAACTGACCAGGTAAAAGGTGAAGGAGGGGGAAGGGGTGCTCTGGAAATAGTGAGAGAAGCGCACTAATTCGAAGTGCCTAGGTCACCGGGAAGGTTAAAAACGGCCCTGTGTTGAATGGTGCATATGCGGTGACCACCGCCGATTAAACTCCGTTACTAAATCCTATAGATGTCCAATGCTTCACATGCATGATTTTGCAGCACAGTTATTTGAAAAAAAGTTATTTTCTATATTAGATCTCAAAAGTTCATACATACTGTCAAATATATATGCGGAAAATTATGATATACAAAATATACACTTTTCACTTTGAAGCATTATTTGAATTTATGCAAATGTCATTTGGTAAAAGGAATGTGGATCAAATATTTCGATGATTCATTGATGAAATATTTCGAAATTTAAAATGTTTTACCGATCTTTGATAACATTCTCATCACCTCTTTAGATCATCAATCCCATTTAACAGATTGCGACGTTTTTTTCAAAGGTTAAAAGGAAAAAGGGGTGATTTTAAACGCAGATAAATATGTTTTTGAAATATATAGTGAATTTCCATCTTTAGGGTGTTTGGTTTCTACAGATTGGATTGAACTTCTTCCAAATTACTACGGATATTAATCATATACCTAGTAAAAAACAACGCCACTGATGCATTTTCTAGTATTGAGGAAATTCAAATTCCGAGGTCGGTTAATTTTAATGCTACGGCAGAGGAACAGGTATAGGACTGTAAGCTCGACGAACTAAATTCAAATTCAGGATTGTCTTTTGAACCAATAATTTAGTCTCTAAAAACTACACCACTACATTGAAAAGTTTTAACTGAAAGAATTAAAGACATACGTTCCTCAATTATTTCGAAAACTAGTGTGTTCCAATCATTATACAAGGATAACTCGAGGAATAAAACCTACAATTATCGCAGTACAACAGCGTAGGGTATGGAGAGCGCGTACACACACTCAAACATATAAAAAACTTTTAGCCATTGAGAATGCCTTCAATTCTAGAAAAAACAGCGTGACACATTAAATCACATGTGTTGAGAGTTTTTTCTTATTTAGAACAGGATTTTATTGTGTAAATTTTGACGTAGTTGGCTCTCTCACTTTGTTGCGGCTATAATGTTGACTTGCGTGGACCGTTTCGTTAAATGCCTACAGGTCACTCTAATCAGAGATCAATCGGCATAACTTTCTTTCTTCGTGGATAGTTCAACAGACGCCATCACAACTGATCAACTCTGTTTTCTGAACTAATAAGAAAACTAAGACAACTGCTTATCATCTAGTTATATTTAAGTTTGTGTAAAATCTCCTCTGGCAATTAAAACAATCTTTCATGTATTGACATAGGGATGACCGAGTTTGTCCAGAAACTATCAACAATATTATCGGGAATACGCACCGCTTACAAAGACCTCGGTACCACCTCAGCCGAACTGGTACATGATGCTAACCTACGCTTGCCTGGAGAGTCCTTCCTCTCTTGGTCAGGTACAACTACACTTCAACAGTTCCTGACACCCCTGAAGGGATATTTTCAGCCCATTTACGGATCACTTCAAAGGGACACGTTCACTTCATCCCACTTTTCGTCGCCGTGGTGCAACTACTTTACACAGGCCCACCCCTAGTATTGGACCAGAAACTAAACATTTTAGAGGTCCAAATTGCATCCATCAAGAGACGAGTTTCGATCTCTCGATTGTCTCAAACTCCCCCTTTACTTTAGGAGAACCTACAGAGAACATTGAGACAAAATCTACAGCAAGTGAAGCAAGATCGTGTGAAGAAACTTGTTAAAACATTTAACTTCTAATCTACTATTATGGCGTTATTAAACAACTAGAAGAACACAATCAATAAGAGAAAACTTTTCTCTACTAATTTTCGTTTTATAAATTATTACAAATGTAACAATAAAGCGAAAAGATTTCCCTTATGGGAATGAACAAAATACAGAAAAAAGGGGATGTGAGATTTGAGATGAGTGTGAAATAAAAGAGGTGGTTTCCCACGTTTCGTAGAAAGAAGGCTAACTTGGCTTTGAAATACCCCCAGAATAGCCTGTGACACGAACCAATTTTGTTTATCTAAGCTACTTTTATCCTTCTCTCACCCCTACAAACACCACACAAAAACATCTAATCTCTCATTAGTTGGCTTTGGAATTCAGCGACGAGTACATTGCAGTGTGAGTAAAAATCAGGGCGCCTTGTTTGTTTTATTTTCTATTTGTGAAGAATTTTTTACAAGCGCAGTGGAAAGAGCTCAGGGGGAAAGCAAATTGCCATCTTGTTTAAAATGAAGGTGGAGCTTTTAACGGCTGTTGATCAAAAACAAGAAGAAAACGGACATATTAAGCCTTTGCTTCCTCTACATTTTCAACAATGATTTTTTTAAAAAAAGACAGCAAATTACGGAAATGTTTGAACAAATTAGCAGTCGAGCCGCAAGTACTCTCGTGAGGTTGGTGGAAGGGGAAGAGAGGTGGGAAGCCCCTAACCCCCCCAGGGTAGTCTCCCACAAAATCGGGATGGAACCAAGCAAAATCGTACTGTCATCTGCATGGTGCTCTAATCTAAGGCTAACCACAGGCGTGAAAATCTAGCCATTAGCCGTAATGAATTTCGTGGACCTTAAACTGATCTTACTCTCGATATGGTGCCATAATCGACAACATGCTTTGCGTTCTATTCACATCGATATATGCCATTTCAGTAATTATTACCTCGTTAAGCAATAAATACATTTGATTTATAATTACAACTGCACGAAAACAAGTTTAGCAGTGATAACAAAATTTTATTTATAATTTTGCACCTCATTTTTTACTCTACTCCTATTGTAAAGCAATTAACTATAACGTTTCTTTTTTAAATTATTAACAAAAATCGTATCAAGGATTCATTTGTTGAAAACATGTTAGTTATTTATACAATGAGAAATCACATTATCCAAAGCATTTCAACTGCAAAGAACTAAATTAATGCGACTACATAGTCGCATGATAAATATAAACACCGCTATCTAGCCAATCAGTTCATAACTTAAGGGTGTTCCCCTATGTGATGGGTTCAAAAATATATTTTTTTTTCATAAATTGCTTTCTTAACATGTCTAGATTGCCTAGGTAAAGTGATTTTTTAAAATTCGAATTCGTTATAAAGAAACAGGTGTTAGTAGAGCAGTTGCTGGTAGCGTTAAGATTTTTATTGCTTTAATCGGACATGAAACTTTAAACGCGTTTTTCTCAAACTTTTTCCATCACATCCAAAGAATGATTTGAGCGAATGACTTCAAATTTATAGGGTAGACTCGGCACAAATATACGCACCAAATGAACTGCGATCATTCCAAAATTCAAAATATTTCTCATTTTTATAACAAAAAGATCCAAGTAATTCGAAACTTTAAATCCAATTTTTCATATTTTCAAATGAGTATTGCTCATTCGGTGCTTTTATGCTCATACATTAAAACGCCGTTTTAATTTTCTTTTATTTCAGATAAGCCAATCATCCGGATTCGTGGAGGAAGTGAGCACCCATTATTTCGAAGCGGGTGCGTTCAGAACGCTATAACTCACATTCTATTAAGATATTTTTGGCTAGACATTTATATACATACTCTTAAAATATATCAAAACAAAAGATAAAAAGCTTAAAAGTACTATTTTTTAACTTTTTGTCAAAAAATACCCTAAGAATGCTTAAAAACAGGCTGTAACATGGATGAATCTCCTTAATGTTACATCACAGTCACATGATAAGTGCAATCACATGTTTCCAACCAATTAGTTCTTGCACTTCACTGCTGCCAACTTTTTTACTTTTCACAAATTCTTTTAAAATGCACTAAATTTAAAAGTACAATAATTTACTTTATTAAGGTTGAAAAACTTTTTGAAGAATCTTAATATTTTTGAACATTTATATAAATTTTACAAGTAGAACAACAAGTCTAATGTCAGTTTTGAATAAATTGGACAACATATGATCTTTTTTATCATGTGACCATTATGAATTTTGCCCATTCCTAGACATCTGGGTGATCTTGTCTTTTGATGTTGTAGAAAGGTAAGTGCTATAAACAATAGTAATTTTACAAGATAAAATTAACCATTTCCAAGCATATTCCTTGGCATTTGTTGATAGTACAGATATATCAGCTGATAATATTTACTTTTGGTACAAATGATCATTCCAAATGGTTAATAATTGATAGATGTATTGCACTCCGAAGCAACATAAGAACTATTGGCAACAAACCTCATCATTTTCAACTACAGTCAAGAAAGGAGGACAAAAATAGAGCTGCCACCCTACCCGGCTACAAAATTTCAAATCACACCAATGTGAAGACTTCCGGCATGCATTAACCCCTCTTACAAGACGAGTCTTCAGTGGCATTAGGTTTCAAACCTACGACTTGACAGAGTAGTCCACTCTCCTTCCAAGTGACAGATGGAATATTAATTTTGATTAATTTAAAAAACACAATTAGACAGCACTGTTTCCCAGGAAATTGAAAAACATTTATGTATATAGTAGCAAATAGATTAAATTTTGAAGTTTTTCTGGATTAGCAGATAACACTCTTGTTTTGCAAAATAAAAATTTAAAAAACTATATAAAATTACTTATACATAAGATAGGTTGCTGTCGATATTTTCATTATTCACTGTTTGATACAAAAACTAAATTTTTCTGTATCAGTAATCTATAGATCACGTTATGAATATAGAAATAAATATAAAATTATAATTGTTTGAATGCTTTTCAGTATCAACAATTCAAAGAATGCCTTGGTAAACTATCTTCTAAATCTAATATATATTGTAAATGCGAAAAATTGTATCTTTGTGGGTCTTTCACGCAAAAACAACTGAATGGATTTTAATGAAACTTTACAGTAATATAGCTTATAAATCAGAATAACACATAAGCTAAAATTTATAAAGATATTGTGAGATGATGATGATGATGATTGTTAATTTTAATGGCGCAAGGACCAACTTTGGCCAAGCTGCGCCAAACACTTGTTAAAAGAAAAATAAAAAAATATATATATAAAACTATATACACACATTATTATACATGCATACATACGTAAAATATATTAAAAATACAAAGAAACATACAAATCAAATTAAATGTAAAAATCCAATTTTTAAAAGGAAAGCAAAAAGGTTTTGGTGGGGAGTTTTCCCCACCAAGTTAGATAAGGTTAAAACAGATGTATGAAAGAAGGTGACGCGATGACGGTTAAAAACGGGACAATCCATTAAAATATGATAGACGGAATATGGGACTTTGCACGAGGGACATTCTGGGGCATTTTCACCCAACAGAAGGTGTCTATGAGTAAAACGAGTATGACCAATGCGTAGTCGAGTCAAGCGGACATCATGTCTTCGCACTGGTAGTGCTGCCCAATTAGAAGTGGAAGGATGAATGCTATGCAGTTTGTTGAGGATCTGTTGATCCCAAGTCTCTTGCCATACACGATGGATATAGTTCTGTGTAAAAGTTTTCAAATCCTGGTAACAGACAGGCCGCTGCATATGATCAGACATGGATCGTGCAGCGTCATCAGCCTGTTCATTACCAAGTATACCCATGTGTCCAGGTACCCAGGAAAAAATTATATTCAAACCCTTTCTTTCCAATTTTCGCAGAAGAAGTATTTCGATCACAGTGGGGTGTCGGCGTTCTTTTAACCCTCTAAGCGGATAGCACGGAAAATTCCGTCAGTGTAAAGATGCTTCGAAAATGCACTGCATGGATTTTTCTGCCTTCAAGTAACGTTTTCAAAAGCGGATTAGCTGTAAACGATTGATCTCTTGGTTCTTACTTGAAAAAGGAACCGAACTAGGTCATAAAATTGTCCCCGTTCGACCTCCCAAGTTCTAAAAGGGGAAAAGGAAAGAAGTCTGTTGCATTTTTAAAGGAAACTTCAAAATAAGAGTTACCGCTTTCGGAATAACTTTTCAGGAGGAAGGTATCCACGTAGAGGGTTAAAAAGCACAAGGATTCTAGAGCACTCATGCTGTCAGTGTACACACAAAAATGACGGTGGTTGGAAACTAATATATGCTGAGTGAGTGAGTGAGTGAATGTTGGGGTTATTGGCGCAAGAGCCATTTTTGGCTAAACTGCGCCAGACATTCGTAAAAACATTAAAAGTATAGAATTACCAAAAGGTTTGATAAAATTTCAATTTAAAAAAGGTAAAATCTCACATTTTATGTATAAAAATAATTTTCAAATTAAAAATACAGAGATAAGCGGGGGAAGTCCTCACGAAATCTGATAAATATTATAAAAAGGTTATCTTCTGCTTCTGGTTGGTGTTAAAAGCAATGATCCCCTGAAATATGACTTCCCATCTTTTCTTACATAATCAGGGTTTGATTCGAATTCATTTTCCTCCACGTCGTATACAATCATATCTTCTTCATCAGTACTATATTCAGCTGGAGCTGGCTTTCTAGGTCTGTGTTGAGCCATTTTTATATCAATTATTGATTTAAGCACTTCTTTTCTTCTTTTTCTATCCCGAAATTTTGACTTTTTTTTCAAATTCTGTGTTGAAGATGCAGAAGGGGGTTGAATACTTGAGTTGGATATAGAAGCGGATATGATTGATGAAGATGGTTCTATAGGGGTGAACATATTACTGGTGGTGGAAAGTAGAGTATCAGACACAGGTATAAGGTGCGGAGGCTCTGATATTGTAGCTGCTATAGAAGATGTGGAAGGTAAGAGGTCTGCCGGAGTGGCAGACGACAATGTGGAAATTAAATTCGACTTATCTGGCTGCGGAACGGATAGTAAAGGTTGAAGTAATTGCAAAGGCGGGCATTTAATTTGTGTAATATTTTCGTCCGTTTGGGTTGTACTGGTAACAGTTGAAGGTTTGGCAACTTGGGCGTAAGTTTGGGATAACTGCGGTGCTATTAATTTTCGGGCTTCAAGGTATGAAATATTGCTATTGGTTTTAGTGGCTTGAATTTCCTTTTCAGCTTCCCATTTAGGACACTGTTTTGAGTCAGAGGAGTGAGGCTGTGAACAATTGACGCATTTCTGCTCAAGACTGCAATCTGAGGAAGAATGTCCAACAGATGCACATCTGGAGCACGTCAATTGCCCACGGCAGGCTATTTGTGAGTGTCCGAACCTCTGACACTTGAAGCAGCGCAGAGGATTCGGAATGTATGCACGAATTTTACAGTTTAGATATCCAGCTTTGACAGTGGTAGGTAGTTTCGGGATATTGAAAGTAAGAATTAAATGTTTTGTCGGAATGATATTCGAATCTTTTTTCATTGTTATTCGCCTGACTTGAATCACACCCTGATCAGAAAAACCTTCAAGTATTTCCGATTCAGGAGTGCTCAGCAAGTCAGGTTCAGAAACGACACCTCTGCATGAGTTTAGAGTTTTATATGAGGACTTACATTTACCGGTGAATTTAGAAAAGTTTTGGCGAGAAGAAAGGACTTCGTTTGCAAATCAGATATGGTTTCAATAAGCAGATCCCGGACCTTAATCTTTTGATAGATTTCGGTTCACCACCTATACCTAATATAGCTTTGTGAATTGCGAAAGGCGATTTAATTGACATCTCTTTATTCGGCAGGGAAATCAGTAAAAATCTCGAATGAGCAGCGATTTGATTTACGGTGAGTGTGGGTAATACGAGGCCTTTACCCGGGCACAGCATATTCGGATCCATAAATACGCGTAAAAAACTTCGTCCTGGCGTGCCTCCACCCACCACGGAGTCCAACAAGGGAGGCAGTGTGCCGGTCATCTGACAAAAAACCAGGCACGGCGCTTACCTGAAGTACACCCAGAATATAATGCTACAGCATCAGGGCGAGGATCCAACGGGTAAACCCGACACCCCTTATCTGCAGCACTAACCCTACAGCAGTGTCTCTTCGGAGACTCCGAAGAGAGGTACCACCAGCCGATTGACAGGAGCGGGCTCACTCCTGCCTCCCGTCTACAGCGAAGCGTGGGCCAAAGGT
Organism: Trichonephila clavipes; assembly: GCA_019973935.1. Lineage (NCBI taxonomy): Eukaryota > Metazoa > Arthropoda > Arachnida > Araneae > Nephilidae > Trichonephila > Trichonephila clavipes. The sequence goes on from BMAU01019628.1 coordinate 71,386, forward strand.
AATCCCAGGACACCATTTTCCTCCTTACGGGACGCCGCACACGGCAAACATGCGGGTCGGAAAACCAACGTTGTTAGTTAAAAAGAGACTAAAATAATCAAAACATTTAAAGAAATCCAAGAAGAAGAATACAAGTATCAAAATAAATGATCGAAAAAATCACGAAAGGAGTAAACTAAATTAACGCAATGGAAAATGTATACAAAAATGTTAATGAGAAATTTAATTAAAACAAATCAATTAATTATTCGCATATGTATTTCGAAATAATTGTCTGTGTTCTGGACGGGAAAAGAAGAAAAGGGAAATTTGAATGGCAAGAAAGAGGGCCGAAAATAGAGAAGGATCACTGGGGTTCCTCGGGTTCGTGAAGCCCGTGTTTACTAAAGACAGTAAACCCCTAGGGAAAAGGAAAAGATCACTAGGGTACCTCGGGAGGGTGAAACTCGTACTCACCTAAAGAAGGTGAGCCCCCTGAGGGGCTAATATATGCTGAAGTGCGATAAGAATGGCAGTTAATTCTGCACTAAAGACAGGCATGGAATTATGTAAGCTAAAACTGAAAATGGTATTATTAAAAACAACACCACACCCAACATGTCCTACAGTCTTCGATCCGGCCGTGTAGACTGGTATGTATTTAGAAAACTTATTGCGATGGTAAGAAAAGGGGTTACTAAAGTTAAAAATTTGGATGTCCCAGGGTGGAAAAGCAAGGATATTATTTTCCTGGATATTTATAATATTTAAATGGGCGTCATTTAGAACAGCCTTTGCTCTTTCTGCAAAACGGTTTGATGTTAAATGAACGGGTTTCATAGAGTCGGGTGAGACCAATGGCAAGAGAAAAGGGTTTTAATGGATGAGAAGGAACAGACATGGCACGAATAAAATAATTTGCACTTAATTGCCTCCGCCTTAGTTCTAAAGGTGGTTGATGGCATACCACATACAAGCTGGTAACAGGCGAAGTTCTAAAGGCACCAGAGAGAGAGAGCAGATTCTCAGAGCAGAATAATGTATTGTGTCCAGTCGTTTTAACACAGATGCACGAGCAGAACCGTATACTACATAACCATAGTCCAAACGTGAAAGTATTAGTGCTTGGTACACTCGGAGTAACGAGACTCTATCCGCTCCCCATAAGGTGTTTGATAGTACTTTTAAGATGTTGAGGGATCGTTCACACTTCTTCCGCAAGTAAAGGACTTGCGGAAGGAAAGTCAATTTAGAGTCAAAGATTACTCCGAGGAAGCGCACCGCACTGACGACAGGTATTTGAATATGTCCTATATGAATAGAAGGATCTGGGTGTAGGTTACGTTTTCTGCAAAAATGGTCACAGCTGCTCTTGGATGAAGATATCGTGTGTCCATTCTGATCGCACCACTGAACTAATCGATTGACAGTTGTTTGCAGCTGTCGCTCAATTAGTCGCATGTCTGAACCTTGACAAGAGACTTGCAGATTGTCAACATAAAGCATTCCTCGCACTGAAGGTGGAAGTTGATGAAGTATGTTACTTATATGAATATTAAAAAGGGTAACGATCAAAACGCTACCCTGAGGAACACCGTGATCTTTTTTGCATGAACTTATGAAAAGATGAGTGACCAATGCGTACATTAAAATAACGAACAGCTAAAAAGTTAAAAATAAAAATGGGAAGATTTCCCCTTAATCCAAAATCATACATATTACGGAGAATCCCATAACGCCAAGTTCGGTCGTATGATTTCTCTATGTCAAAGAAAAGAGAAACCAAATGGTTTCTCCTAACAAAGGCATCCCTGATTTGGGATTCTAAAAAAACAAGGTTATCAAGAGTGGATCGGCCCTCGCGGAATCCACTCTGTAGAGGAGAAATACACTTTTCTTTCTCTAAAACATACACTAAACGAGTATTAACCATACGTTCAAAGGTCTTACAGAAGCAGCTCGTCAGAGCAATGGGACGGTAACTCAGAGGATCTGTTGCCACCTTGCCCGGCTTAAGGATTGGAATCACAATGGCTTCTCTCCAGCTGGAGGGAAAGCAATGCTCCTTCCAAACTCTGTTGAATAAAAAAAGAATGTTGGCCAGCGAGTTTGGATTTAGATGACGGAGCATCGTGTAAGTGATTCCATCCGGTCCAGGGCTTGTATTGTGCGCTTGTAAGAGTGCCTTTTTTAACTCAGTCATCGTAAAATCACAGTTATATGGAAAAAAGGAACGAGTGGAAAAGTTAATCGGGGTACGTTCTGCTTGCCTCTTAATTTCGAGAAAACGAGAATTATATAAGAGGCTGCACTCGATACACTCTGAAAAGTTTCACCCAGAATGTTAGCAATTTCTTCTGGGGAAGAAAAGACAGAGTTCGAGGTTTGTAAAATAGGGAAGGAAAATTCCCGATATATCCCGTTAGGAGCCTTAACCTTTTTCCATAATTGTTTACTGGACGTTGATGAAGTGAGTGAGGACACATATCGGATCCAAGATTGTCTCTGACTCTGACGCCTTACTCTGCGAGCATTTGCTTTTGTCTCTGACGCCTTACTCTGCGAGCATTTGCTTTTTGTCTCTGACGCCTTACTCTGCGAGCATTTGCTTTTTGTCTCTGACGCCTTACTCTGCGAGCATTTGCTTTTGCCTTTTTGAACGCCAAGAGATTCTCCGTAGTGGGATATCTGCGAAAGATTCCCCATAACTTCCGCTGGTTCTTATACGCTGTTTGACAATCAGTATTCCACCAAAGTTTGTAACGTTGGAACGAATGACTTGAAACTTTTGGTATGGATAAATCAGCAGCAGCAATCAAAACATTGGTGACTTCTTGTACAGCACTATCAACACTTTCTGTCTTGATCATTGCATCAGTTATAACAGCCAACTGTGTGAAAAGGGCCCAGTCTGCACGACAATAAGAATATGTAGGTGGAAAGGTTTTTCCACCCGTATCATAATCGTGAGTAAGGATAATAGGGAAGTGGTCGCTATTATAGAGGTCCTTCTCAACAGACAAATTTAAATGAGGTAAGAGTGATGGTGAGCAGATGGCCAAATCTAATGTGTGAAAGGATCGTGTGGGTTCGTGAAAGTACGTTGGTTCCTCGTGATTAAGCAGACAGTGATCAGAAAGCACCTGTTCAATCTGTCTGTCACGAGGGTTCGTCTTCGCACTACCCCACACAGTGTTATGTCCATTGAAGTCACCAAGTATGACAAAGGGTGCTGGCAACTGATCTACCAGGTTGTTCAAGTCATGTTGGTGGATAACAGTATTTGGTGGCAAGTAAAGACAGCAGACCGTGATTAGGCTCGTGGAGTGGATTCACACGGATACAGCCTGCAACGAGGTATGGAGTGGCAGAGCACTAGATGGAACATCGAGGGATGTAAAAATACATACGCTTCCGGACACAGAGGGTCCCTCCGTGTCTTTCCGCACACAACCATACCGACGTATCTTTGTTGTGTGACAAGACTTCAAGAAAGTCTCTTGAAGTGCTACGCATACAGGATGGTACTGACGTATGATGTCTTTTACGTTTTCTGTATGCGATCTATACCCACGACAGTTCCAAGAAACCAATGAAGTTATTTTTTGGGCGAACTTGGCGAAAGGGGTCCTTTCAAGGGATTATCTGCCACTTGTTTAAAATCAGCCTCTAAAAGGCTCTCATCTTCTTCGGATGCCAGACCTGTGACGTAATCCGTGTCAGAAGGATCAACGTCTGTGTCCATGGCATCCAAAGTTTTAGAAGTTCTCCGTATCCGGGATCTTTTGGAGACGGGAGTTGATTCATTGGGGGAATCTTGTTCCCTCGCAATCTTTACGGATGTGTTTTTTGCTGGTTTTTTCTTTAAAATTGTTGTAGGTTTTATACTTAATAAAAAAGTCTATTTTTTTGTTATCTTTTCGGGGACGATGTAGTGGAGATGGTTGTTCTTTAATTTTTCCTTTTGTCTTAGAGAGAGAGAGAGAGAGATGGGAGTTGGTGGCTGAGGATCCGATGTTGTAGATGTTTTGGAAGAGATGGAGGGTAAGAGTTGCGTTTGGGCTGAGGAGGATGTGGTAACAGCAGTAGGAATATTTGTTCTTTGTTTGGATGATAGTGGTGCAAGTAACTTTAAAGGTGGACACTTCATTTTAGTTATATTTTCATCTGTTTGGGTGGAATTATTTAAAGTAGAGGATTTGGCAGCTTGAGCGTATGTTTGAGATAACTGTGGGACTATTAATTTACGTTCTTCTGGGTAAGAAATATTTTTAGTTGTTTTTATTTCCTGTATTTGTTTCTCTATTTTTCATTTAGGGCATATTTTGGAGTCTGATGGATGAGGTTGTAAGCAATTAACACATTGTGGCTCTAGACTGCAATCTGTGGAAGTATGTCCAACAGATGCACATCTAGAGCAAGTAAGTTGACCGCGGCAGGAAGTTTGTGAGTGTCCGAACCTCTGACACTTAAAGCAGCGCAGAGGATTCGGTATGTATGGGCGTATTCTACAGTTAAGGTATCCAGCTTTTATATTTGTCGGTAGTATTGGGCTATTGCAAGTTAAAATTAAATGTTTAGTTGGAATGCGAGTAGTCTTTTTAATAGAGATTCTTCTGACCTGAATAACACCCTGACCGGAAAAACCCTCGAGGATTTCCCCGTCAGGGGTGCCCAACAGGTCAGTTTCAGAAATGATACCACGGCAGGAATTAAGGCTTGGTTTGAAGAGCAGAGTTCGTTTCAACAAGCAGATCTCCGGAACGCAATCTTTTAACGGATTTCGGTTCACCACCTATTCCGATTAGGGCTTTTTGTACGGCAAAGGGTGATATTTTCGTCATTTCACTGTTAGGAAGCGAAATGATTAAAAATCTAGTATTTACTGATACTTGGTCAACGTTGAGGTTGGTTAATGCAAAGTCTTTACCCGGGCATGAATTCAAAGAATCCATGGGCCGAGCATCATGAGTTGGGTAGAGTGGAATGGGGTTTTTAATAGATGCGTTTTGAGTTTTTTCCTTATTTGGATTTATTTTGATTTTTTTTGAGAAAGGAGAATTCCTTGTGATTTTCAGAGGACCAGTTTGGCAGGGCTAGCCCTAGATTCAGCAACCAGAAGTGGCCTCGGGAGAGCCCCCGGCTCTGCAATGCAGGACGCCATCCAGGCACCACCTGGAACTACAAGACAGGCGGGATTATACACCAGCTGATAGAGCAGCCAGGACATGCTGGTTAGGCCGTCCCGGGCTCCTGTACTATCTGGTGGTCTGAGACGCAAAACTCAGCTTTTCTCCGGTACCCTCTACATGGCCGCTTCCTCCAAGACCCCACCTCACCAGTCCAAAGGTCCTCAAAAGTTCAAAACCCCGCTCCAAGTGCCAGTTTTCCCAAGGAGCAGTCCGTTGTGTCATCATACCAAGAGTGAAAATCCATCAGACACAACTTCATTCCACTCAGTCCTGGTCTGCCACAGGACTTCGTGGCAGAAAAATAAAGATAAGTTGAACACAAAAAAATTAATAACCGAACATAAAAGAAGCAACAAAATCAAAATATTGAAAGAAATTTAAGAAAATCAAAATAAAAGAACATAATATAAAATGCAAACCATAATACGGCAGTAAAAAAATATCCATTTTTTTACTAGAAAAAAAAATAAAAGTGGAACAATGTTCATGTCCAATGTAGGTCTGTGGTCTGGACGTGAAAAGAAGAAAAGGGAAATTTGAATGGCAAGAAAGAGGGCCGAAAATAGACAAGGATCACTAGGGTTCCCCGGGTTCGTGAAGCCCGTGTTTATACCAAAGACAGTAAACCCCTAGGGAGAAGGAAAAGATCTCTAGGGCACCACGGGAGTGTGAAACCCGTACTCACCTAAAGAAGGTGAGCCCCCTGAGGGGAAGATATTGTGAGAAGTTTTCAAAATATAACGACAATTGTCAAGAAAGTAGGAAAAAATTCTGCCATTTGCAAAAAAGCCCGTGACAGCATTCATCTATCATTTTTATCCCTTCTGTTTTGTCTACGCCATTCCTCAGTGCGCTTTTGCTTTTAATTTATTCCGTTCATCAGTGTCATCACTATTTTTATTTCATAATAAAACTAGATTTCGAAGGGAGAGGTGGTGGCAAGATTTTAACATAAAATAAATACAACAAAAAGTAATATTAATGTATTACACTCCCTGATATAAATTATTTACACTATTTTAAGCGTTCATTACACAAAAATTTGTAACTATGACAGTGGAAGGAAAACTATGAAATTAAAATAAAATATCAAAATGTTTTTATCATTTAGCTTTTTTTTTTTTTCTTTTTGAATGTTTTTTTTCAGTACATGTAAATATATATCTACACTTCCCCCATACTGTTTTTTTTATACTGTATATTTTTATATATATATTTATATATATATATATATATATATATATATATATATATATATGTTTTTAAAAGTATTTCTATTAATTCATTACTAAATTAATTATTTGTTAATTAAAAAAGTACATTGTCTATTATTTTGGATAATAATACATTTCAGAGACATTTTTAAGCTAACTAAAGAATCGTTTTCTTTTTATTGCTTCACATTAATAATTTTTTAACTAATGTAATATTGTAATTTAAAAGTCATAAATCGAAATTTGAAGCTATATTTTATCTGTGAGGGGAAGAGGAAACAGTAATTTTACACAAAAAAAACCGTGTTATGCCAGGCTAGAGGAAGGGGAAAAAACCTGTCTTAAATCGAAAATATGTGGAACAAATTTCGAAAAAGGGAAATTTAATGAAATAATTTTAGAAATCACTCACATTGCGTGCGTACAAACACACACATAATTGCTGGCGTCATGAGGGAAAGAGAAAGCCCGTGCAAAGCCGGGCCATGCAGATAGTTTGTCATATATAAACGACTTATGCGTTACACTAATGAATACAAAATCTTAAGTTCTCTAAGTCAGTGCTTTGCATCTTTTTTATCGCAGCAAACCGGTCAACATTTGATAAATTTACTGCAGCCCACAGAGGGGACGAAGTTGATTGTTTACATTTAAAACTGTTTCAATTTAATTGTATTTAAAAATGACTTCAGAATGTAATACAGTTGCACCAAAAAATGAATATAAAGTCATTTTAATAAAAGTCACATACTCGAAAGAAATACATCACAGTAAATAAAATGAAAATAATTTAATGTTCTTTGTGTGCCCCAGCACATTTTGATACCCGGGCAGGCACTGGTTCGCAGCCTGGGGACCACTGCTTTAAGTAATATGTAACATACAAAATCATTTTTAATTTATGATGTACGATGACCCACAAAGTATATATACACACACAAAAAAAAAGGGAATGAAGCAAACAAATTCAACAGGCATAAAAATATAGTACAATTACAACAACAATTTTATTCCTTTTACTTATAATATAATTGACACCATAAGTATAAAAACATAAGATGTACGTACATTGAAATTTTTGTTTAACGTTCAATATATTATTTAAAATATCACCTCAAGTATTTCATAAACATCCAAACCCAACACAAATAAAATGTGACAATTTTTTAAAAAAAATTCTAGTAAATTTATAAAAAATAAGCAAAGAAAAGCACAATAAGAAATAAAAAGTAGACAAAATAATATTTTTAAATTGCAAGTTCATTTACAAGGATGCATACATCAAATGTATGCGAATTTCAAATATTTGATATTAAAAATTAATTTCTTTTTCATTCCACTTTTAAAATGTATTAACTTCCATTCTATTCATTGATGTTAACAGGGAAAATGTATAAATCTATAATGTAAATAACATACTTTTCAAAATAATAACTAAACAGTTTCTGGAAGTCCATTTGTTTTAAAAGTCGCTACAGTTCATTGAAGGTTTGGTTAAGAAAAATGTAATATTAGTAAGGAAAATAATTTGACAATGAAACTGCTAATTAAAAATAAGTGAATTTTGAATTATTGAATGTTTCGGAGTACCTGAACTAATGACAGTACTATAAAATACAAATCACCACAATTTAGTTTCACGGGCAATTCTTTAACAAAATTGGTAAAAATATACAAAACTTTTAAATCAGAAAAATTTATGCATTAATTTAATCTACATAATTATAAACAACATGTATAGCAAAATATGCAATATTAGTCATCATTAACATAATCAAGACATGAAATTCATTGTCCCCATACTAAGTATTGATTTTCATCATAATGATACTTGTTACCTATTTCATACACTGGAATATAACCAAATACATATTTAGGGTATGAAGAACAATTACGTTCCATTTTATGATCTTTACAGCTAATTTCCACCTTATTTTTCAAAGATTGTGAAACTAAATAATTCTTCCATGTCTTCCATCTTATTGCTACCAATAACATAGCACTTGAACAAAACAAGAGTTTCAAGTGATGGACAAGTTAAAAAGATTGTTTGTAACATGGCTACATAAATATCGCAAATATAAAATTTCAAAAAATGCAAATTACTGTTTTCACAATATTTTGTTAATTCAGTACTATATTCTTCAGGCATTTTAAAATCACAGTGACAGAATGATAGGCTTTCCAACTTAGGACTAAAATTTAAAATATTAATTACAGCTTGTTTAGAGATATCATACAGTATGCATTTAGCATGCAGTTCATAAAGATTATTTAACCGTTTCAAATTAGTATTTGGGTTGGACAAATCAAAATTTGTTGCTTCAAAAGTAAAGCTTTCTATAAGTTGGGACAACTTTCTACCAGATTATCGACAGATATACTAAATTGTCTAATTTCAATTCGTTTTAAGGCTCCCCCCTTTTGTTTTAAAAACCAGTTTAAATCGAGATCATGAGTAGGGGAAATATCTGTAGCAGAAAAATCTTCTAATCCTGACAATTTTGAAATGGATTCCAATTCCTGTTTAGATTCTATGGGTACTGACAGTACTTTAATGAATGGACAAAACATAGAAAGTATACATAATGCATCCTGAACAGGAAACAAACGTTTAGAAGTACATGAATAAGGAACAGTAAATGAAGTTAAATTATATTTATCTTCAGAAGCTTGATGTACATCATGCTTATACATGTTGCTTAAGACTAAGTCCAGGTCCTGATAAACAATGACCTCTAATGAAGGCATATATTTCAGAAGATAACTTACGTCATCATTAATTTGAGTAGTGCCAGACAAATCAATAACTCTGAGATTCAATGAATGTGTTTCATCTCCATTGTTTTCTTTTTGACATAAGGATATATCAATCCTTTTTCAGAAATTGAACTATTAATAATAAATAATTCTTCTAATTTTGCACAGCATGAAGGAAGCATGTCCAAAATTGTATCATCACTAACTGAAATTAAGTGCAAAATTTTCAAATTTTGCAATTTTAGCAAAACATTTTTCAGAAAAACTACAGCATTTTCCAAGTCTTCCGTCTTGCTTAAATCAAAATAAATCTTTTCAATACCCTAGAAATAGAAATTTACATATTAATTGAAAAACATCTATTCTTGTAGTAATAGATGATAACAATCCGAGTAAAGGACATATTTTGTTACAAAAACAAACATGAAAAATAAGTACAAATAAACATGAAATTTTGATTTTTAGAAATATGCATACAGTTTTTATTGTTGCGAGATAGTTAAGTCTACCTTTACCATACATATAGAATTTGGTATTAATTTTCTATGCCAGCATATTATTATAATGCACAATACCAATACAATAGAACAAGTGCAGTATTATTTATATTTTGTACATGATGGAAAATATATAAATCTTGTTTATGGATAAATATGTTCAACAACTCAATAACTTATTTTTTATGTTAAAGTATATAGAGAGTTCAGTTATTTTATACAATAACTACGCATTCCATGAAATAACTCAACAAACCAATTAAAGTATATATAACAGATGAAAAATTTCCTACTTTACCTAATTATTGTATAAAATAACTAACGATAGATCATTAAAGAGAGTGAAAGCTAAAAAATTTCAAAGTTATTTTATAAATTTTATTTTTAAAAATATTTAGATCATAAACAGCTAAAAACCTCTCTAAAAATACATTTCATCTCTAGTGTAGATAATTAAGTCATAAATAATAACTAAATACAGATGATAAACCTTATTATTGCTCACATTGTTAGCATTAGTTAAACAGAAAGGACAAAATGTTTTGCATTTGTTACTGGCACATATAAATTTTCTACTCCTTGAACTTCAAGGATACCATTATATGCAGGGATAACCAATAGACAAGTGGTATTTTTCATGTGCTCTTTTAGCACTTTTTTTCTACTGCTACCAAAGTTAATAATTTTCATGAGAAAGTGCAGCATTTTTTTTTTTGTTCCACGCATATTTAATAAAGATTCAAACATTTTGCATAGAATCTTTATTATTTACAGGTTAGTCTTCCATTCCTGCAAAAGTCATTGCTTGAAAACAGGTTGCTAATAATCCAAATATAATCCAATAATTAATAATTCAAAATGTTAAATGCTAACATAGATAAACCACCTAAATTCTACATTTAAAAGCAACCGAATGAAGCGTGCACACACAAACATCATTGAAAAGCAGCTATAAGCAGTTCAGAACTGATTAAAAGCAGCTAGAATTGATTCAAAGAACTTTCAAGTGCATTATTCCATACTTTAATGAGCAAGTAATGGTTATTCAATAGTTAGATCCTAGAATTCAATAATTTTAAATATTTTAACTGACTTGCCCAGTTATTTCATAAAATAACTAGGTATCTCATGAAATAACAGATATCACACTTTAACAGTAACTTATATATAAATCTTTGACAGATTCAAACTTTAACAGTAACTTATATATAAGCCTATGACAGATTCACAATTAAATAGCCTTCGTTCAGAGATAAATTTGGCAACCCAAGGAAATGTTCTAATTTTATGAGTTAATGATAATATAACAGTAGCTATTGGGCAGGAGTACCAATTTGTAAAGTAGCAACAAGATGGGAATGGGGAGGAAATCATTGTTATATTATTTACTTTCCATACTAAGGGAAACAATTTTAACCACAAAAGTTTTAATCGTATTCATTGTGACTTTATTCATACTCATTCATCACATTCATTTTAATTCCTATCACAATATCATTTAAATGTTCTTATTCAGGGAATGACAAACTTTTCTAGCACAAGGTAAGACCATTAAAAATGTTTGGCTGCCCAGTTTGACAATTTAAATGGGTATGTTCTTCGATAGGTGCTTTCTATTCATACAGCTAAATAAAAAGTTAGTTTTTATTGGGAAGTGATATTTATACGCACTATTGATAATATTGAAAAACATTTTTCAAACTTAGTTATAATGTAAAGAATGAATTGCTCCTTCTGAGACAAAATTTCTGCATACTAGATATCCAGGTTAGCAGTTGCTATCAGACAGCTTGTAAGTGGTAAACAGTTGATAATGACTTGATTGAGATTTATATATTTTTTTTTCAGAAAATGCTTTTTCACAAATTTCCAATACAGAAAAAAATTCCCATATGCACGATTTTACTTGGCCACATACAAATTAATTTTGAGCAAGATATTTATTGAATCAAATCATATCAATTTTTAAATATTTTAGCTTACTATGTGACAAATCTATACGGTACTTTATCACTAACCTTCTGAGTCGTCTTTTTTAGGGAAATTTAATTCCCTACCTATTTCCAATCAGCTCCAAAAAGAGGACAGGATTCCTTGTTATGCAGATTAGATAAAGTATTTAAGTCAAACGGAATCGTAAAGTTAGAGCAGTAGGAGAGAGAGAGATTGAAGTAAGAAGTTATAATAGTGAAATTTAGAAAGATATTATTGGAGATTTCTAGGAGGATAAAATCTCCGAAAAAGCTGAGCTGAACTGCAGTGTGGTAAATATTGATTAAAGTCTCATTTTTATATTAGGAGTTAAATGTTCAATAGGAACATTATAGAATATAATTCTGGGATCTCTTATCGTGGTAATCTCTGCGTGATCGATATTCTAATTGTTAATTAATTGGATCATTAAATATTTAAGTTTATTTAAAGGAAAGTATCTTTTAAACCTCATAATACTATTTAGATATATTTGTTAATAAGTCTTTGATTCTATTTGGATAAGATAACCAAATAAAGAAAGGTACTTATAAAAATGGCTACTGGCTCTTATCTGACTACTACTTATTCTCGTTCTCAAAGTGAGGTCCAAGGGGACTTTCACAACTATTTTGCAAATCAGTCACGTCTATTTGAAGGTTCAACACAACCCCTCAATTGTACAGCTAAACAGAATCCAATATGTTCTTTTGTGAAAACGTCCATAAATGTTAGAAAAGTGCTTTTGTAACTGTATTTGAGAGAAACAAACCACAATAATTTTTTTATAGATATTTTGATGACGTTTTAAATATTTTAAAGTTATAGACTAGTAGAAGTGGTTCAACTTTATTAAGTTCAAATAGTGCAAATTTTATTTAGTACGACTTACCAATCGAATATATTTAAATATAATGACTGGTTTTATCCCATAATCTAAGATTACATTTTTAAGCTGACTTCAGTTAAAGCTTCATTATCTTTTTACAAATAAATTTTGGTATAGTGAAAAGCATTTCATTTAAAATTTTAATAATCAGCCCCTTTTCAGCAAGATTTGAATATTTTGTTGGTCAGTTTAACAACGATGATGTTTCATGTTATGTTCCTTTCATTTTGTTAACTGAATAACTTGCATTCCATTTTGCTTTAAAAGTACGTGTCACTCAACGTCTACTTTTCTCACATTATCTGTCTTGTAAAAAAGCAGAAAATGGTATCAATAAATAAATTCACAATAAACACAGTTTCACAAACATGCAGGGTACAATGAATGACTATATTACTAAAGCAAAACTAAACAAGGCATTCCACTCTACACTGCACACAAGTAACATCATCGTGTGATCCTTCTTCAAAACTTAAGATTATATAAGATTGGCCTGACTATTCCCATTTGATTTACTTGCAGAAACTGGATGGAAAACAGGCAGCAAACCTGATTTGACACAGGTGATGTAGTTTGTTTGCCACAATCTCTGTTTCAAAATTCTAAATTTAAAAAAAAAAATCTCAAATCTTTTCTGATGTTACAGTTTAAGAAAATAACAGTATTATGAAATGCTGAGACATTCAAATGTATAAAAATGTAGTTGATCTTAAACCAAACCACCAATTATTTTATAACTGAAAAGTCATTTTAAAATGGTATTAATATTCACAATGCATACAAATAATATATATTTCAATAGCTAAAATAGGAATCCAATAAAAAACTTTACTCAAGTTTCACAAAAATACAAGTTAAGTTGCATTCATAGAATACATATATTCAAATAATATATATAAATTCTTGTTTTAAGAAATTCTAAATTATAATTAAAAACATTAATCAAACATAAAATATTAGTTAAGTAATTTTACAAAATATAACAAAATACAAATATATAAAGAAGTTCAAATGTTACAAAAATATATCAACACATACATACAGACTTTCTATCCATTATTTACAAACCTCCATATCATAACTGCATCGATCAGGATTAGTCCTAAACCTATACATATTCGTGTCACTAAGCTCAGTTTAGAAATGAATCCAAAAAATTTCTACATCATGATTACGAGGATGAGCAATCTGATTTAAAGTATGAACCTGGTCTTCCTTTATCTTTTCACATGATTCCAATAATGTAAGACCCAGCTTAACCCTGCTCCGGTTCAATGCTGCTTTATTTAAATTGTGGCATCTCCTGAAACTGCATCATGCAGCACACGCTGCGTACAATTTCGGGGAAACCCACAATTCAAATAAAAGAGCATTAAACCGAAACAGTGTTAAGCGGGGTAAGTTCTTGAGTTTTCAAAATAATAGTAGTTTTAAATAGTGCTTGTTAAAAATTGATAGTAACACATCACAGGATTTAAATTTAAAAGAGACAATAACACTATTTTTAGTAAATCTTGAGAACTTATCAATGAAGTCCCTTGAGCTATTCAGAACGCTTTGATTAAAAATGTCATCTTATTTTAGAATTGGATTTGAGTTCAAAACTGCAGTAATAGTGTCCTCAGTTAGGCTATGACACAAATTATACTCCGAAAATACAATTTCTTCCAGATTATACAACATGTTTGAAGTATAACATAATCATATATGCACAAAAGATGCACTGTTGAAACTGGGGAATTTAAATAGCAATTTTGTATAATAGCAGGTGAAGCAAGTAAGCTATCAATTTTCAATTTTTTCCAAAATTTACCCTTACATTTTTAAAACCAGTTAAAATTCACATCAGCATGAAGATGTTAAAATCTGTTAATTCCATAAATTTTGAAATTACTTGCAATTTATTTACAGATTTCACCAGCGTTGATACTCCCTTTATAAGTGGGCAACATTCTTTGAATAGAGTTAAAATCTTCACATAGGCACAGCTCCTAAACACATCCCGTGAAATTTCAAGATATGTTAAATTATTTTATCTTCAAAAGCTTTACGCAAATTCTTCGAAGGTAACAGATACCAGACAAGGATATTTGATCCCTTCTAAGAAAGGCATACTTTTCAAAAGGAAAATGACACCATCATTAATTTTACCTCCCTTTGATGATAGCGAAATTCATTTAAGCTTCATATAATGTGTTCCAACACCATTGTCTTTCTCTTGGCACATACATATAGTTCTTTTAAATGTTACACAAGAATTAGCAATATCTACTTCTTCAAGTTTTGAACAAGTAGCTAAAATTTCCAAAGAAGTATCTTTGCAATATTTATGAAGATACAGTGTATTTACATTTGGGAATTTAAAAAGTATTTTGTTCACAAAACGTATCATTGATTCAAAATCTAAACTCACATTAATATCAAAACTGACCTTTTAAAAACCCTTGATATACAAAAATTTATTGGTTAAGTGATAAAAAATTTTTTTCCTTAACTACGACAAGTATTTTAAAAAAAATATGAAATCAATTGCAGTACTGAAAATAAAATAAACTACCAACATTAATTACTCAAATACAGGGATCATTCTAAAAATAGAAAACCTAATTACTATAAAAAAATTATTCCAATCACAAAAAGCAGACTTGCAGCAGATTTATTCTTATACTTTTGGAAAAAAAAGTTAGTAATTATTAAAGAAATCTTTATAAAGAAATTAATGGTTAAATCTTCAAATCTCGAAAGTATTTAAATATGAAGTTGTTGGAATCCACCCATTACAGTAGATATCTAAAATTTAATTACAGTAGAAAGTCATTCAGTGAAATATATCATTTCTGACGAAGAATCAAAGAGATTCATGGTTGATAGATAATATTAAATAGAAATGTATTAAAATCAACTGTGGTTTGGAAGCTCTCAGAGTGAATTATGGAAAGATCAGTGAAGCAAAACACTAGTCTTCAGAAAGCCAACACAAGAAAATTGGAATTTCAAAATGCGGATGGAGTGATACTTCTCAAAACTCCCCAAGCATGAAACCTTGCATTTTTATATGTTGAAAAAAAAATACAAAATCTTTACAAACACATTTGGAAAGTAAGTATTGCAACTATTACTACTAGAAAAGGTAAAATCCTAGAAGGACCCACTGGTGTTTTTGGCGCCAAAAAGCGCCAAATTGAAGGTTTTCAAAAAGGCGTCAATGACAAAAAACTCTTGGGAAGCGTATGTGTCAACGGGGGAGAAGGGGGATGAAATGGGCGAAGAGCAACGATTGGTTTCTGAAAGTAGGGGAGGGTACGAAAAGTTAAAAAATCATGAAATGAACGGGGATTCATGAATGACTTCCGTTTAAAACCGTTGGTAGTAAATGTTTTACATTAAAAAAAAGGAAAAATATGCCTTTGCAAAGATAAAAAAAGGAAAAAAAAATGCAATTAATCATTTTGAAAGAGATTTAAACGGAGAAATCAATGAAATTCATTTTAAAAAAGCACTCAAAAACCAGTACATGATTTATTTAAAAAAAGGATGAAATGAGCGTTTCGCAAAGATGAAATCGAATAAATACATTAAATTAATCATTATAAAAAGATAAAAACGGAGAAAGCAATGAAATTCATTTTAAAAAAGCATTCTAAAACCAGTGTGTAGAACATGATTTACATTTTTAAAAAAGGACGAAAGGGGCGTTTCGCAAAGATAAAATCGAAGAAATACATGAAATCAATCATTTTAAAAATTTTTAAAAGGCACTTACCTTACGCTTGCATTTCGTCATGTTCCGTTGGTGGATACACCCTTGCGATGGATGCAAGGAATTCATGAAAATTGTCATCCACCAACTTGTGACCGTTAGATCGCCGCCACATATATTCCGCAACGTAAGAATCAAATTGACCCTTGACGCCACGCCATTCGTAGCCGTCAACCGTTCCCTTTCGCTCTTGCAAACGCATTTCTTTTTTACACCTCGGACATTCATAACGAGAAGCAATTAAATTAGCTTTCATACACCATTCTAACGTCTCTTTCTTCCCCTTTGTGCCCAGGAGCACAAAGAAACCTGTCGTAGCCTCACTTTCAAGTAATTTCCTTTCACAAGCCATTCTTAACAAAAACCGGTGGAGAGCAAACCTTCTCAAGCAAAGTCAGGTGTCAAAAAGACGTTCTTTCGGAAAAGGCGAAAAACGTTGCACTTTTTTTAGGGTTGCCATTTTTTTCGATGATTTGAAAATTCAAATTTTTGGATGAAATGGAAGGGTTACCATATTGTAACCTTTATCGCTCAAAATTTGGCGACAAAAAATTTGGCGACCAAAAGTGGGTCCTCCTAGGACTCAACCCATATTTGAAATGATTCTAAGTAAACCCTTATGAAAAATTTTACAAGATTCTAAAATTAATTTTTGGGGGGGGAGGGGAAATGTTGTTTAAATCATAATATGGTTTGTAATTTTTTATTTGACTTAATTACTTCTTTTTTACTATTTTGCTATCTGTTTATTTTTTATATCAGTAACATTTATTCTTCAAGTTAAATTTTTTTTAATTGTTTTTCATAACAATTTTTCTACGAATATCCAAAGTTAAGAGAGTTAAAGTTATGAATATCTAAAGTTAAAGATGAAGTTACTAAATCACATGAACTGCATGTTAACAATAGGTAACAAACTTTTTAAGGTGTAACTTTAGCTTATTAACAACTAGTAATCTGTTATAAGAACTTGTTGAAGAAGTTCAACTGAGGTAGCTAAAATATTATATTTCTAGAAAAAATAATGCATTCATAAATACTGTAGTAAACAAATAACTTATGTGACATATTTTTAAACTTCCTTTTAGATTTGCTGCTATTTATTTATTTTCCAAGTAATATTGGAAAAGTGATACTTTTTATATTTTGTTTAGTATTTTATTTTCATACTTTTTATTTCATGTATTAATATAAAGTAATTTATCTGTATTCAGGCACAACTGTTAAAGTTCATGAGGATCATCTTCCGGCAGTTTTGCTTGTGACACCACTGATGAAAAGAAAACATCATTTATTTTCATCTAAAGAAATAATTTTCATCGATTCAACTTTAAGCTGTGAGGCCTCATCTTCAACAATAACCATCTTATTATCAGCGACAAAAGTTGGAGCTTTGCCTCTTGCAGTTATGATTCATGCATCCTAATCTGTTCAGAATTACATCAATGCATTTCAGTTTTTGAAAATGAACTTTTCCCAATGTTTTGGGGGACAAGATGTAAGGAGGTTTTAAATTTGTATTATTATTTAATATATTTATTTAAGTAAACAATATGTATTTATCATGTATATGCTAAGCTGAAATTATATTTATTTACATTTTATTAATTTGTGCACATGCACATTGTTAAAATTATATTTTCACAAATGATCTGCTTATGTATACTTACTATGTTATATAGTAAAATAAATAGTTCTGCTGATAGCTTTTGTTTTTCTATTGAATGAGATAAATTATTTTTTTTATCTGGTTCAAAAAATTTCTTAAATGATGGTGGCCTACATATTATATATATATATATATATATATATATATATATATATATATATATATATATTTTAGTTTCTGCAACTTTGTAACAAATTGTGAAATTATTTATCAATATTGCATACTTTCTAATTTTCTAAATATTTTCAATAGTTAAGGGCCATGTGTTTCACACAAATTATCTTTCTTATACATGTGTTTGTATATATGTATAAATTGCATCTTTTATTTAAAATATAGTATCCAGAAGTCTTTATGAGTGATGACTCTTCAGCAGAAAAAGGAGCATTGGCAGCAGTTTGGCCTGAAAGTAAAAAAAAGAATATATATATATATATATATATATATATATATATATATATATATATATATATATATATATATATATATATATAGTTCCAATGTAGCTCATGCATATCGTAAAAGGCGACTAAAATGGGTACCCAGCGTCCGGGGGTATGGCCGGGCACCCTGACCTTGATGATTGCATCAAAGGACTGGGCAACTAGGTTGGGCTAAAAACTCAACCCCAAAAAGCTACTTGTTTTGCAGTCTGAACTAGAATGTACCCTGTGCTTTCTTGTGGACGAATTTAAGGCTTTGGCGTCAATAAAAATTTATTTTCTATCAATAGTATCCTGATCCAAACCATGATTTGTTGACTACATATTTTTTCACAAAAACATTAAAATTTGGTGCTTATTAAATCCATGTACTTGTGTAATAAAAAAAATTTGTGTCCATATTTGTTGTATGTAAAAAGTATGTTTTATAAATAAAATAATTTTGCAACTAAATGTCAGTAGTAAAAATTTGTATAACAATAACTTTTATTTCACCACACAAAAATTAAAGTTTATTCTACTAAGAAATATAAAAGCATAAATGTAGAAACATTTCTTTTTAATGCATTGATTTATTACATGAAATATTTATAAGGAAACAATGTTATCAAGTTTTAACCAGTACAATTTTTTCAAAGGAATTAGATTTGTAAAATCCTTTATAACGGAATTTAAGAATTTTCATTTATGAAAAAGTTAGAAGGCTTTCGTCTAGACCATTATTAATTAGTAGACAAGTATTAACAATGAGTAAAGTAAAAATTTTTATTATAAAAAATACAATATGCCTTTTTTAATTTCTTTACTTAAAGTACCTGTAACATGATGATATACTTTAAATATTACTTTCATGTATTTAGATTTATTCATATAAATGTGGAATGGGGTTCTCTGAAAATATCTTTTAGTTTTAAGGGTTCAATGAGTGAGAAAAGTTTACGGTCTTCAACCTGGGATTCCTGGAACTTTAACAGGAGTTTCACAAGTGATCACAATTTGCAGATTCAAAATTTTAATTTTTTCAAAGATTGAGTTCTTAAAAATTAATAGAAATGTAACTTCAATTAGCTCCAAAATTACATGAAGCAGTTTGGATTTAGAGAGTTGTATATGTGTAGCAGGTATTTTTACCTATTTCACTTAGCTTAACACATTACTGCAATTAACAAGTATTACTATTTTCAAGGTACAAAGTAAAATTGAAATTTTGAAAGACGATATTGAACAGTTTTCTGATTTGCATAGTATATTTTAATAAACAGTACAACATTAATCTCAATAAAAATGTAAAAATCAGTTTGGTCCAACATTTACCAGAAATGCAAAAAAAAAAAATATTTCTTGAATACTTCCTGTTCAAAAACAAAAATTATCCAAAATCCCTTTCAAGACACACCTCTCCTGATAAAAGATACAACAGCAAATTGATGTATCGAATGACACTGAATTGAAAATAAAATTTATTGAAGTTGATATACACTTTTGGACTGACATTAGAAAAGAATATCCTTAAAGTACCAAGAGCTGTGAAACATCTAATGCCATTTGTTTCACATTATGTAGATAAAAAATGTTTCTCTTTGAATGCTACGACAAAAGCAATGGATGGAAATAGATTGGATGACATTAAGTCACAGACTTCAAAAATGATTCCAGATGTAAAAATACCTTGCAATAAAAAACAAACGCTAAGTTATAAAAAGATTTTTTTTAATTATTATAGTTTAAAATATTGCTTATTATTTGTAGAATATATTTTTGAGCCCTCCTCCCCGCATCCAAAAACTCCATTAGCTACCTTACCATTCATTATCTTATGATCGGAGCTATGATAGATTTAAAAATTTGACATTCATTTTGTAGGATTCAATCAGTTCTAGGTGTGATTTTCAAGATTATGAAAAAAAAATGCAAATCTTTTCACATACCCATTTTCATTTTCTCTGCAAGAGTTTAATTGTTACTCCCCTGAAATCGAAATTATTGACCTACAGCACCATACTACACTGAAAAGCGAACATAAGGAACTTTTTTCAACTGCAAGTGATATGAATTACTTTGAATTTCAAAAATTAATTCCCCAAATTTACACAATTTGGCTGCCAGATATTGCTGTAGGTTTGGATCAACATATGTTTCTGAACAAATGTTTTCTATGAACATAATGTTACACTTATTGGTAAGCTAATTTAAATTTTGCAAAGCTAGCTGTGAAATTTATGTGTCGAGGAGGCATGAAGACGAAAAACAGTTTCTTAAAATTGGCCTTTAATAATCAATCATAAAGTCACTCTGCTCGTTACTGGAGCGATAAAAACAAGAAGTTCAAAAATCAACATTACCAGAGACATCCGATTCGAACCGTCTTCTAATATTATAAAATTAATTTCTAATCTAAAATGGTGATGCAACCTGCAGTTGCATTGCCAACCAGTTGTTCTCTCCCTCTGAGTTAAACCACTCACATACTTCTTATATTTCCGTTTCTCCTTCCTTTTTAAAAACTAACATGAGTCGAGTTTAAATACTAGCTCGATTTGCATGGCAGTTGCTGCCAACCTCAAATCACGAAACTCAAGAAGATCGGGTTCGAATCGGTGTGCTTACTTTCATTGAGATCATGGAACGGGATTGGAAAAACAACACAAGGAGATCATAAAAAATTGGATCCGATTTTTTTTAAATGTCTAACAATCGGCCCCCTTTTTCCAATCTCTCGTACCATTATCTCTTACAAATCAGTAAATTAATTTTAATCTATAATCACATGTTATACAATTTAACACAAAAAATACATTTTATTCACAATCTTTATTGTAATAAACAAACTAATATTTTAATCTTAAAGAAACAAAGTATATATATTATTCTCTAAAAAGAAATAATTTTCTACAAAATTCTAACAATTTTTCCTTTACCATGGGTTTGGTAAAAATGTCCGCCAAATTATTTTTGGTACCTATATATTTAATTTGGAAAACCTTGTCGTATATCAAATTCCTTAGAAAATGATAACGAACACATCGATATGTTTTGTTCTATAATTTTCTACTGGTGACTTTGAAAAACTTATAGCAGCTTGATTATCACAAAACATTACATTTTCACTTAATTCCAAATTTAAACTTTTTATTATCAATTACATTCTTTAGCCAAATGAATTCCTTAGCTGCTTCTGTTAAACTAACATACTCAGCTTCCATGGTCGACAGACTAACGGATTTTGCTTGAAAGTTCGCGATGAAATTGGAGTTTCGTCTATAAAAGTTATGAACCCTCCCATTGACACTCGATCATCCCTATTTGTAGCAAAATCTGAGTCTGAATAACATCTTAGTTTTAATGATTTAACTTTTGAAAGTTCTAATTGGTATTCTTGAAATACCTCGTCAAATGACTCACCTCGTAATTGTGTGTTACGTCGCGCAACTAAGCGGGCCTTGTATCTAACAATTTTTATTATTTTCATCATATTTAATGGTATAAACCCAACGGTTTTCTAAAATTTTTATATTATCCGGATGATCAACTAAATCCCAAACTTTACGTTCCATCATTACGTTAATTTCTTTATCCATTGCATCACGCCATTTAGATGCGTCTCTGGATCTTATCGCCTGTTTGTAACAGTTAGGAATAGTTACTTCAACCATAAGAGCTTCTTGTTGCTCTGACAAATCTGAAAATCCCTGGGATTCGGTATTATCTTTTCTAAAATTAAATAAACTAGGATCATACTCAATATTATGCCTCTTACAGTATCTCTCTATTTCGTTAAAAGATTTCAATCGGGTTGCTTCCCCTTCTATACTATAATATACGTTAGATCCAGTTACTTTCCTATCTATATTTCGAATCCACTTAACCTCTGTACATGGGATCAAGCCATGATTATCGGAAGATACACCTGGTTTTTCAGATGTTGAGGGCGTTTCCGTACTTGTCTTTGAAACTAAACGACTCGTTAATGAATCTTTTACTCTATCGGAATCATCATCATCATCATAATAATCAGGAAGGTTTAAATTATATCCAAGGTTACTATTAACTTTTTGTCTAAAATTAATTCCCCTCTTATTTTCATCGAATCTTACATTAATAGTCTCGACTAATTTATTTTCATCTATTAACCATATTCTATAACCCTTAGTACGTTGTGCGTATCCCATCATAATT
The DNA here is from genome assembly GCA_019973935.1 of Trichonephila clavipes. Taxonomy (NCBI): domain Eukaryota; kingdom Metazoa; phylum Arthropoda; class Arachnida; order Araneae; family Nephilidae; genus Trichonephila; species Trichonephila clavipes. The sequence continues at coordinate 93,936 of BMAU01019628.1, forward strand.
CCTATTTTCTCACGCATATCGAATTTTTTTCTAATTTGTTTTGGCACACCAGCATATGCCAAACATCCAAAGGTTTTAGATGCAATACCGATGGTTTTCTACCTGAATATTTTTCGAAAGGCGTTTTGTTACTGTCTTTGTGACAAATTCGATTCCACGCATAAGTGCAACAAAGTAATGCTTCTCCCCAAAACTTATGGGGAACTTCACTAGACTTAAGCAATGTTTTGATGCCATCTAGAGCGGTTAAATTGAATCTCTCCGCGACCCCATTCATTTCTGGCGTATATGAATTTGTTATCTCATGCTTTATACCCAGTTCTGTCAGAAATTATCCATATCCTTATTACAAAATTCTAGTCCGCCATCAGTTCTAACTGCTATTACCTTTTTACTTAGAAAACGTTCTGCTCGTTTCTGAAATCTTATAAACGTATGAAATACGTCAGATTTATTTTGGATGGGAAATACAGTCACCTTTCTTGAATAATCGTCAATTATACTCAAGAAATATTTATTACCGCCTTGGCTTTCAGTTGGCATTGGACCACAGAGGTCCATATGCAACAATTCCAATGGACGTTTTGATCTTACGGCCCCGTCTTTTTGAATGACACTCTCTTGGACTTTGCTAATTTACACGGTATACAATGAGTCTTACGATTATCATTTAAGCGTGGGAGACCTTTTACACTATCATTTTTTACTAGTTTTACCAAGTAATCGTTATTAACATGACAAAAGCGTTGATGCCATATTTCTATTGATCCGTTTTTGTTTTAGCGGTTACTTCACTAAAAAAACTAATTTCTTTACTCTTTGGTATAATATAATGATCTGGCTTAAAAAAAAATACAAATTTTCATGGCGTGTCGCCGAGAACAATTTTATCCAGTCTTTATTAAAAACATTAATTTTACCTTTAGTACCCACAAAATGCGCACCTTTACTTTCTAATCTGGAACCGGATAATAAATTTCTCCTCAACTTAGGATTAAATAATACATCAGTCAAAGTTATTTCATGAAAACTCCCCTTATATTTTACCCGAAATCTAAGTGTACCTATTCCTTCTACGGGACAACTTTTTTATCCTCCGTTGCTAACGACATTTTCATGTTAGTTATCGGTTTAAGATCTAAAAATAAACTCTTGTCATTACAAAAATGACTCGTGGCAGCAGTATCTATTACCCAAACACCTTTATCAAACTCTGTGTTAAAAGTTTCATTTACAGTTGAAGGAGATTTTTCTAGAGACTTTTTCTCTTTACAGTTTACTTTAAGATGTCCGTACTTATTACATACATAACACGGACCTATAGTCTTAATAGATTGTTTAACATTTTTAATAGTTTTACAGTTAAATACCTTACCACTTTTCTTTTGGTAATCATTCTTGCCATTTGGATTTCCATGAGCTGCAGCCGTAGCACCAGGTAACGTCTTCGACTTCTTCGAAGTGAAACTGCTCAAGTAAGCATTCTCCGCTTTCTCCAAATCTTGTTTCATCAACTGAAGACGATTGGCTTCTAATATCAGCTCTGCTTCAATTTTGACAACTCTGAAGTCCTCTTCTTTCCATCTGTAGATTTGTTGCACGGTAGACAGGAATTCCTGAGGAAGCCACCTTATTAATTGAAATCCTATGTACAGGTCGTCCAATTTATGACCTGCTTCTTGTAGTCTGGTTGCCGCTGTCTTTACACGAGATATGAAGATTCCAACATCTTCCCCTGGTTGGTATTTTGTTCCAAAAAATTGATCTAATAGTTGAATTACCCTTGCTCTTGTGACTGGTTCGAAGTGATCTTTTAATATCTTCCATGCCGCTACTCCGTCAGTTGTTTCCGTTATCAGATTTTTCAAATCTGAACTGATGTTAGTATAGATCAACGTATAACATCTATCCTTACGAAGTTGTAGATCTAATTTTTCCTTGTATGTTGCTTCTTCATCAGGTTGCTCTGTCTTGGTCTGTATTATAAACTGCCAGCAACCATAATACATTAAGAGTACTTGCATATCATGCTTCCATGTGTTCCAGTTATTTGGAGTCAACACTGATATCTGGTTGTTAAACTCCATACCTGTTACTCGATTTAGAGTACTAGCAACAGAGTTCATAAAAAATAGTTCTAGACTGGAACAGTATTTAAATAGACAAAGTTCATGGCCTGGTTCAACTGCTTAGCCTGCCTCGACACAGTACATGGACTGGGCCCATAACCAAATTTGTTACACTTATTGGTAAACTAATTTAAATTTTAAAAGCTAGCTGTGAAATTTATGTCGTCGAGGAGGCATGAAGACGAAAAACAGTTTCTTAAAATTGGCCTTTAATAATCAATCATAAAGTCACTCTGCTCGTTACTGGAGCGATAAAAACAAGAAGTTCAAAAATCAACATTACCAGAGACATCCGATTCGAACCGTCTTCTAATATTATAAAATTAATTTCTAATCTAAAATGGTGATGCAACCTGCAGTTGCATTGCCAACCAGTTGTTCTCTCCCTCTGAGTTAAACCACTCACATACTTCTTATATTTCCGTTTCTCCTTCCTTTTTAAAAACTAACATGAGCCGAGTTTAAATACTAGCTCGATTTGCATGGCAGTTGCTGCCAACCTCAAATCACGAAACTCAAGAAGATCGGGTTCGAATCGGTGTGCTTACTTTCATTGAGATCATGGAACGGGATTGGAAAAACAACACAAGGAGATCATAAAAATTTGGATCCGATTTTTTTTAAATGTCTAACAACATTAGTCTCAATCTAGTACAACATTAATCTCAATAAAAATGTAAAAATCAGTTTGGTCCAACATTTACCAGAAATGCAAAAAAAAAAAAAAAAAATATTTCTTGAATACTTCCTGTTCAAAAACAAAAATTATCCAAAATCCCTTTCAAGACACACCTCTCCTGATAAAGATACAACAGCAAATTGATGTATCGAATGACACTGAATTGAAAATAAAATTTATTGAAGTTGATATACACTTTTGGACTGACATTAGAAAAGAATATCCTTAAAGTACCAAGAGCTGTGAAACATCTAATGCCATTTGTTTCACATTATGTAGATAAAAAATGTTTCTCTTTGAATGCTACGACAAAAGCAATGGATGGAAATAGATTGGATGACATTAAGTCACAGACTTCAAAAATGATTCAGATGTAAAAATACCTTGCAATAAAAAACAAACGCTAAGTTATAAAAAGATTTTTTTAATTATTATAGTTTAAAATATTGCTTATTATTTGTAGAATATATTTTTGAGCCCTCCTCCCCGCATCCAAAAACTCCATTAGCTACCTTACCATTCATTATCTTATGATCGGAGCTATGATAGATTTAAAAATTTGACATTCATTTTGTAGGATTCAATCAGTTCTAGGTGTGATTTTCAAGATTATGAAAAAAAAATGCAAATCTTTTCACATACCCATTTTCATTTTTTTCTCTGCAAGAGTTTAATTGTTACTCCCCTGAAATCGAAATTATTGACCTACAGCACCATACTACACTGAAAAGCGAACATAAGGAACTTTTTTCAACTGCAAGTGATATGAATTACTTTGAATTTCAAAAATTAATTCCCCAAATTTACACAATTTGGCTGCCAGATATTGCTGTAGGTTTGGATCAACATATGTTTCTGAACAAATGTTTTCTATGAACATAATAAAAGCAAAATTGTGTTCAAAATTAGCGGATATGCACTTAAAACAACATCCTTTTTTAGTATCTTCAAGAGTGAAGTAGCACTAATATAAATTACTTGGTAAAAAAATTATTAACAATAAAACCCACAAGTTAGTACTTTTATCATATTTATTATATTTTAAAATTGGAAATGACATGTGCAAAACTATTTTTTTGTCAGAAAGTGGCACTCTTCCCAAAAAGGTTGGCCACACCTGATCGTTCACAAATAATTTGAATTGAAAAACAAATTTTGTTGTATGTACTAACATGCAGTTTGTATATTTCAATATAAAATACTTTAAATATTCATTTACCTTATTCATTTATATAAAAGTGTGACAAATCTATACGGAACTTTATCACTAACCTTCTGAGTCGTCTTTTTTAGGGAAATTTAATTCCCTACCTATTTCCAATCAGCTCCAAGAAGAGGACAGGATTCCCTGTTATGCAGATTAGATAAAATATTTAAGTCAAACGGAATCGTAAAGTTAGAGCAGTAGGAGAGAGAGATTGAAGCAGAAAGGCATAATAGTGAAATTAGAAATTTATAATTAAAGATTTCTTGGTGGATAATTTACTCTCAAGAAGAGTTGAGATTGTGTGGTAAATATTGATTTATATTTGAAGTCTCATTAAACGTTTATATTAGGATTGAGATTAAAGTTAAATGTTCAATAGGAACATTATAGAATATAATTCTGGGATCTCTTATCGTGGTAATATCTGCGTGATCGATATTCTAATTGTTAATTAATTGGATCATTAAATATTTAAGTTAATTTAAAGGACATTCCCTTTAAAAAACCTCATAATACTAGTTAAATAAGTCTTTGATTCTATTTGGATAAGATAACCAAATAAAGAAAGTTATTTATAAAAATGGCTACTGGCTCTTATCTGACTCCTACTTATTCTCGTTCTCAAAGTGAGGTCCAAGGGGACCTTCACAAAAGTACACAAAAAGAATTAACAGCTGCCAGACTTACTATCTGATGTAGAACATTGATTTAAATGTTTTTAAAAGCTAAATTATAGAATATTTATAAAGGTTAAAACTTACTAAGGAACTATTGTGGAATATATTTTCTAATATGGTGAATATGGTTCTAATATTTTCAAATATGGTTTCTAATATTTTCAATAAATAATTTAAAATATATTATTCATACAAGAAGTTGTTGAACTATATCTATACAAAAAATGTTGGGGTCAACAAATGTATAGGGGTTTTATAGGAATACACAATGCACTGTGAGAAACATATATTTAATTAAAAAATAATTTTACATCTACCTTCAAAAATTCAACTACAAAAAAAACCCTTCAATCCACGGTTAAATTAGAAAATAACTTGATAGCTAATTTATCTTCAGAACTTCATAAAATTACAGGACAATCACGAAGCAAAACTTTATGACATCGGATAATAGCCTTTGTTGCTCTAAATCCCTAATAAAGATATTAACTGTTCCATTAACTTGATGATCAGATTGTTGGATGTGAAGGATATGTTGCGTTAATGTTCAATCAGGATGCAATCGGATAAAACTTAACAACTTTTACTTTATTATAGACACATGTTCTAAATCATCTGCGAGTGTTGAGAGAGAGAGAGAGAGAGATTACCCATGAGCACACAACGTATATATACTGCAACCCTAGCGGAGAAAACTAGTACTATTCTAGATGTACACTTCATTGTAAGGTGCTACCATCTAGTGAGTTAAAATATAGGATATGCTACAATAGTATCCCCCAGTGATGGAGAGAATCGAAAGAACGATATATATGACATGCTCATGAGCAAAATCTCAAATACAATTATTTGAAATATGCTTGAAAATTACATTGAAAAGAAAATATAATATGCATACAGATATTTGAAATTACATTACATAAATATACATATGAAAAGGTATGAAAATCATAAGATATGTGAAAAGTCAAACAAATTTCCCTAGAAAAAATATATATGTCCATCTGGTACTTGAATAGTTTATTTAATTTCAGTTATTAGTCTCTGAGGAAATCTTACCCGTCTACCTGATTTGGTAGTTTGCATGTTTGTTGTCACTGGATGGCGATGTGATGATTCTGCACTAATGATAGGATCAGGAATGGTATCGGGCAAATCCTTGAACACAAATGCTGGTTTAACTCTATCAAGTGACACACAACTTTTCTTTCCATTTATATTAATGGTTATGTGTTTGTCATTCCTTGATAGAACTTCGTGTGGCCCTGTGTAAGGCTGAGACAATGATGGGGAAACTTTGTCAACACGGAGGAACACATGAGAACAGTCATCCAATTTAGGGTGCACAAAATTTTTGAAAATCCATGAGTGGATGTTGACAAGGGTTTTAAATTATTCATGTGGTTTTCAACTGTTGCACAAATCCGTAGTCTAGTGGCATTGAAGATGTGTCAGTGCATATCTCGGCTGGTAATCTGAGGGAAACACCATACACTAATTCTGCACTTGAAGCATTGATGTCGGGTTTCACAGCTACTCGCAAGCCAAGAAGAACTGCAGGTAGGGTCTCAGTCACTTGATATTCTCATGAGCCATTAAGGCGCTCTTTAGCACTCTATGTAAACGTTCCACTCAACCGTTTGCTTGTGGGTGGTATGATGTGGTCCTGATGCGGTTTGTGCCCAGGAATTTCGTTAATTCTTTGAAAAGAGCAGCTTCAAATTGTCGGCCTTGATCAGTCGTTAGGTAAACTGGGCAACCAAATCTAGAGATCCAAGTGTCAAAAATGGCACGAGAAACTGTTTCTGCAGTAATGTTCTCTATAGCTACTGCTTCTGGCCACCTAGTGAATCGATCGACAATTGTTAAGCAAAAAGATTTTCCTTCTGATGATGGTAAAGGACCTATCAAATCCACATGAATGTGTGAAAATCTTGCATCAGGTAAGGCGAAAGTGCCCAGAGGTGTCTTCGTGTGTCTGTGCACTTTTGAACGTTGACAAGCAATACAATTCTGGACCCAATCTTTCACTGTTTTCCGCATGTTTGGCCAAACATATCTGGATGCGATGAGTTGGAAAGATGCTGCAACACCAGGGTGAGCTAAGTTGTGAAAATGCTCAAATATGGTTCTACGAAAATTATGTGGTACAAATGGTCTGGGAGAGCCAGTGGAAGTATCACAGATAAGTTCAGTGGCTGATACTGGAGATGGCACACGTTTAAAGACAAGGGAAGATTTCTCGTCATTTTGGAAACTTTTGTAATTCGTTGTCTTCTAGTTGAGCCTTTGAAAGTGCCTCGAAATCTAAAAATGAATTGGATATTTGATTCACTTCAATTCTTGAAAGTGCATCAGCGACTGCGTTGTGAGTACCATTTATATGACGAACATCGGTACTGAATTGAGATATGAAATCTAGATGTCGCCATTGCCGTGGACTGCACTTGTCAGGATTTTTCATAAAGGCATACATGAGAGGCTTCTGGTCTGTGTAGATTATGAAGTCTCTTCCTTCGAGCATGTGACGAAAACGTTTGACCGAAATATATATTGCCAGGAGTTCTCTGTCATATGTGGACCATTTCTGCTGACTTTTCGAGAGTTTCACTGACAAAAGGCAACAGGTTCCCCAATTGTTTTGGCAAAGTTGCATAAGAGAACCACCTACGGCTTTGTCACTCGCATCAGTCAAAGGCTTAATTTTGCACCTGGAATGGGATGTCGAAGAAGAGTTGCGTCGGCTAAAGCGTTTTTGGCATCATTAAATGCCTGCTCTGCTTCCTCAGTCCATTGAATTGAGTCACGCAAATTTTTACAGGAAACGTTTTTAGACTTTTTTAAAATTTTTAATTCCTTAAAAAATTTATTTAGTGGGGCTAATAAATGAGCAGCTTTGGGAACAAAGCGTCGATAAAAATTAAATAACCCGAGGAAACGTCTTAATTGCGTGAGTGTAGTAGGTTGAGGAAAATTTAAAATGCAATCGACGCGATCCGACAAGGGTTCTATTCCTGATTCAGATACTTTAAAGCCTAAGAATTGTATAGTAGTTACACCGAAAATGCATTTAGAGGGCTTTAAAGATAGTCCATATTGTTGTAAGCGTGTGAATAAAATTTGTAAATGTTGTAAATGTTCTTCGGGTGAAGAAGACGCGACCAGAATGTCATCTACAAAAGCGAACACAAATGGAAGATTTCGCAAGACTTCATCTATGAATCGTTGAAATGTAGCAGCGGCATTGCAAAGACCAAACTGCATCCGAGTGCTTTCAAATAACCCAAAGGTGTGATGATTGCACTTTTATGTACATCATCTGGGTTAATTGGAATTTGATGATATGCCTTCACGAGATCAATGTGAGAATAAATTTTTGTACCGTGAAGATTAGAAGTAAAATATAAAATATTGGGAACGCTATAATTATCTTTAATAGTTTGAGCATTGAGTGCACGGTAATCGCCGACTGGTCGCCACTCTGTGCTGTCTTTTTTTAGGAACCATATGTAAAGGTGAGGCATAATTACTTTTGGAAGGTCGCATATGACCTAGAGTAATCATGTTCTCAAATTCCGCTTTTGCGATGCGGAGACGATCGGGAGCGAGGCGGCGAGCTTTAGCTGTTACAGGTCGACTATTTGTTTCGATGTAATGGACTACGGAATGTTTAATTTCTTGATCAGGCCGTGGAGGTTTTGTGATGTCAGGAAATTTTCTTAAAAGTTCATGATAAACACTATCTCCTGACACAGTTTTAATTGAATGAATTCTACTATTGCCTAAAATACAATGACATTTAATATTTGTCTCCGAGTCTAACAATGCTTGCTTACTTATATCGGTACTAAACGGAAGTTGTACAAGAAATCAGCACCGATAATTGGGGTTGAAACGTTACCAACTAAAAATGTCCATTGGAAAATTCTCCTTAAGCCTAAATCCAAAGAAAGTGTTTGAGTTGTGTATACGTGTATGGGTGATGTATTGGCGGCAGAAAGTGTCATTTGTGAATTATTTTGCCTTTGTGTTTTTGTTGCTGGAATTATGGACACATCAGATCCCGTGTCAATTAAAAATGTGACATTAGTACGTCTATCTCGAATAAAAGGCGACGAGAATTTCTTGGCAAGGCAGTAGTCGCCATTATACCTAACCGGACTCGTTTTTGAGAATTTACATGGAGGGTGACATTTTTGAGCTGCTGAGCCAAATTTGTAATGGTACCAGCACTGCTCGTATGTTTTTGATTTAGAGCGATTACGTTTATGAAATGGGAGATTACGATTACGACTACGACTTCTGCTACGCGAAATTTCATCAATGCGCAAATTTAATTTTTTATTTCTTCAAGTACATGGCTTTCAATGGAATTTTGTCTGAGGAAACGGAACAGGCACTTACCGCAATTGAGTCACCTCCATGACTCGATCGGCTACTTCGGCAGCTTTCTCCAGTGTCAGCGGGCTTATAGCTGCAAGAATGGATTGTACACGAGTGGGCAGATGCTGCTGGAAAAGTTCAAGCATGAGGTCATCCGGAACGCTATGAGATTCCGCGCGCCTCCTCATGACTCGCAATAGTTCGCTGGGACGTCTATCTCCGAGTTCTTCTCCGATGAGTAATTTCCTGATTTCTTGATGGGATGATTCACCGCTTCTTTTATTAGCTCCGTTCTCGCTTTTTCGTAAGGCTCCACAGGGTCGGGATTCATAATGACGTCACGAATGATCGTTGCGGCTTCCGGTGGTAAATGTGCGATGATGTAATTAAATTTTGTTTTGCTGTCTGTTATTGCCTTGGGACAGCCAAGTTGGAATGTGCTATCGCACATTGTGAACCAGAGAGCAGGATCGTGAAAGTTATATGCCGGTATCTTGACGGCGCCTACGTCATTCATTTTGAAGCTTACACGTGGTTACCAGTTCTTACGCAATATTTAGTTATTTCGTGAAAATTTTAAAAATAAAGCATTATTTTAATGCCATAATATCTTATTCATGCAGGTCACCATTGAAGGATATGTTGCGTTAATGTTCAATCAGGATGCAATCGGATAAAACTTAACAACTTTTACTTTATTATAGACACATGTTCTAAATCATCTGCGAGTGTTGAGAGAGAGAGAGAGAGAGAGATTACCCATGAGCACACAACGTATATATACTGCAACCCTAGCGGAGAAAACTAGTACTATTCTAGATGTACACTTCATTGTAAGGTGCTACCATCTAGTGAGTTAAAATATAGGATATGCTACAGATGACAATAAATTCATAACAAAAAGTTATCATGGAAAAGGAGCAAAATGATACAAAAAAGAATTAAAATTAAATGACAATGCGACTTAAAGAGATTATCATGCATTTAGCTCAGGCGCACACATATTCCGAGTAAACCAAATGTAAATGTAAAAAAATAAACATTACAGTGCGCATGCGCGGAAAAGTATTTTGTCACCAAGCTGCAAGGGTGCGCCAACCTCGCCAAAAGTTTCTGAATCCATGACGGTTTCATAAGTCGCGGCCGCAACATTGGGTTAAATGGGGGGGTGCTCTAAGACCAAGATAACATTGGAAAATTAAATGTGGAAAAATTGATCAAAATATTAAAACTCCTGTTTTGCCTTTTTTAATGATTTTTTGTTTTTGCCACTAACACTAAATTAGAAGCATTTAAGAAACACTCCTTCACAATTTCTGCATCAGTAAACGGTTTCATATGATTACCAATAATACAACAAACTTTATAGGATGTCTTTGTTACCCCGTTGTGACATTACCACTCACAAAACACTTTGTTGCTGTTGCAAAGATTATTCAAGAAATCCAAATTATCACCTCTTGAAAGAGTTCGAGGAACAGTGTCATTGAATGATTCTTGTTTATTGATATTTTTTAAATACAACACTTTTGTGACCAATCAAGCAATTACTGATCCCCCTCCCCATGTTTGTTTTTCACTACAAAATAGTCAAACTAAATCGCCTTGAAATGATATATTTTCTCTTGCAAGACATGAAAGAAAGTTAAAAATTAATTCCACGCATAAAATGGCCGCCAATCTACTGTTGTCTGCTATCACTAACCGTAACCGTTCCAAATAGAAAAGGAATATCAATTCGTACCGGTACGACACTGACAGCAAAAAGTAAAATTGATATATTTGATTTATTGCCAAAGAATTTCTCACCCAAATTTTTAATACAATGTTCTTAACCAAGTAAATTTCTCAGGCCGGGTCACGAAAAATGACTCGGTGGGCCCCAGGTCGAGTATCGCTTCGCTAGAAGGTGGTACATTCGCTGTAATTTTAATTTTTTTCTCTTTTTTCGCCCACCAATTTTTTGCACCCCTAAATCTTTTGCACCCGTCACTTGCCTAGTGTGCCTAAGCGGAAAACCGGCCCTGATAATAAGACTGTGAATCTAAACAATTGGCCTCTCTTCTCTGATTCTTCACGCATTATCACGGGAATCGAATTGTTTCAAAAATGTTGTATTGTGTAGCACGCTGAATCATATTCGTAGACAGTTTTGGCACGCCAAAGCTTAAAGTTTGCCGACCCCTGGTCAATTAGCCTCTCTTCTCCAATTCTTCACGCATCATCACGGGAATCGAATTGTTTCAAAAATGTTATATTGTGTAGCACGCTGAATCATATTGGTAGACTGTTTTGGCACGCCAAAACTTAAAGTTTGCCGACCCCTGGTCTAGAATAGAGGTGGTGATTTTTAGTGATAAGTATGTCGTGGGCTCGAATCTTGATGTTACCAAGAATCTATTGTGTGAAATTCTGCAAGTACGATTTATTGTACGAAATGGGTTCTGAAACTTTTCGAATGATGTTGTACGGTAGTTAAGGGAATACAAATTAAACTTTCCAGATAATTTGTTTTCATTTGACTGCATATACGTTATAAAGTTTGTGGCCAAAAGAAGCCATGTTATTTAAATTCAATGTGAAATTAATTTGTAAAACGAATGTAATTTTAATTTTTGTTGTTTTGTTAATAAATAAAAATGTTTGATTGCTATTATTAAAATTTTCATTTTTTCTGGTTAAGAAATATTGAATAATTTTTAGCGATACATTGAATGTGGGACAATTTTCTTCCAACGGTCATTTAATATAGCTAATCAATCAAACATGCATATTTTTCATCTTTCGTACGCAGCACTCTTATTAAATTCAATTACTAAAAAACTTTAACGTTATTTCAACATAGTTATTTCAGGTGTTTTTAAAATCAGAGCATATTTTAATATTAAAATGTGTTGAAATAAATAAAAATAAGGCAAACATTTTATATTCCTATTTTTTTAATACTTTGATTGATTATAAAATAGCATTAATTTTTTGAAAATATGTAAGTGATCAGATAAGTAGTTTTTATGTGTTTATTAATCGGTTAAATTGTTAAAATTGGATAGATTAATCATTATTTGAATTTTATTTTAGAGTGTAGCGTTTTTAAGAGCTGACTTTCTTAACCCTTAAAAATTATTTTTTCTCATGAGAATAGGAATATTAAAGATTTGAATGAGTGCATTTGAATTTATTTATTTTTGATGATAATAACAATTAAAATCTTGTGGATATTTCTAAATAACACATAGTTATAAAAAAAACGAATACTAAATTCATAAACCTTTTCCAATTGATGTGACTGAGTGAGCGAATATTAACGTCGCACTGTTCAGATACACGAGGGCTTGTGGCGACGGACCACGTAATTTTGAACCATGGTCAAGTGATGTGGATGACACCTGAGGTGGCACCCCACTCTCCTAACTACCACACCACACCAACGGGAGGACTATTCAGCTCTCGACAGATTTAACGTGCATCGCTGCCCTACACGGCGGGTCTTTAGTAATACTAGGCTCGAACTCATAACAGGCCTGGCATGATCTGATACCTTGACCACTGGGCTACCGCAGCCCTCCAATTGATGTGACAATTAGCATTTCGTTTCGATAGTAATAAATATAGAGAAAATATACATTTCATTTGTGATATACAAAGGACTTTTATATAACAAGTGAATCAAATTTAGTTGATCATTTCAATCCGTTTAATGGCTATCATTTTATGTAATTAATCTTACTTTTCGTAATGTTTCTTACTACCTACTTGATAAAGATATTTAATAAAAAAAAACTTTTAATCTTTTATAATGAAATGATTCGCTAAATATATATATATATATATATATGTATATATATATATATCTATATATATAAAAATGTTGTGTTGGTTTGTGTATGTGCGCATAACTCAAAAAGTTCTGCATGGATTAATCTGAAATATTGACACAACGTTGCATTTTTCTCTGGTCAGGACCTTATGTACTTTTTATTTCGAAATTCTCTCTAAATTTTTTTAAATTTAATTTTTAAGTGATTTTTTCGTGTTATGACGTCATACGACGTCACGATTCGCTCTGAATGCAAAAATTTAAACTTTACGCTTAGATTTTTCCAAATTATTGTATAACTCTTCTATGGTTATGTTTATGCGTTGTCATATTTATCTATTTATTGTTCTTTGATACGTAATTGGGATTATTTTTCGAATAAATCTTTTTTTAAAAATTATTCTTTCAAGAACTCAAATTTTGTTTTGTAGGTTTGACAACAGTTTGATAACATTATCGCAGGATGTTTACGACTTTGATTAAATTCTACATCGTGTTTTTTCTATAATTTTAAGCTAAATTTATTTCTCTTTATTAAGCGAAAATGAAACTAACATAATTGACTTCTGTACTCTACTTATTTTTCTACCAAATAGAGTTTCCGTCAACCATTTACCTGAAATAAATAGACGTAGCCAAATGCCGCGATATAACATTCAATGTTTGGAAACAATATTTTGTTCCCACTTGGAGATATTTTAATGTGACGAAATGAATCGACAGAATTTTTAATAGGAATGTTTTTTTTTTCTTTTTTAGACAACTTTTTAAACTTCATTTGATTCTTACGTATTATCGCAACAATCGCCAACTTTAATGATAACTCGCAAAGTTGGCCATTCCATTTTCGCAGATGTTGTACGCGCGGAATTGGCAATCGTGCTTCGTTTTATACAATATCGCTAATAGGTTGCGATAATACGTAAGTACCTTTCATTTGATGTTAGTATTGAAATACAAATGTTAAAACTAAGATTTTCTGATATTGAGTCATCAAAATTTTGCACCTTATTTTGTTTTTCATTGATTTATAAGATTATTACCTTCTTAAACAGATTCCATTAGTAATTTGTTTAAAAAAATACTGGAAGTTATTATGGTTTGTTTTTGTCAGGGGCGTAGAGCTACCGCTGTATCAATGATGCAGGAGCCCCAACAAATGTTATTACAATTCCACTTGCATGGTGCTCATATCTGAAAAAGGGCCACAAAGGAATTCGGATACAAGGCCCACTCAGAGCTGTTTTTTAATTTCATATGTTTTTCTTTAAACCTTCACTTTAACTGCAGTCAATCGGCTTGAGTACATAAAATTGTATTGGAGAAACTCGAACTTAGGTCATCATACTGGCCAAGTAAACGCAGTGCGAGGGATAAATGCTGATCAAATTAGAATGAGTATCAGTGAATGAGCAAAACAGACAGAGGACTCAAATACATGTTGAGGAAGCAGATTGTCATAAGATTGTAATTATTTTTTCAAATTTTACTTTCGCGTTGATAAAGATAGTTCAGCTCTTTTTATGTCAATTACTGTTCCTATTGTATATCATTTTTCAATTTATTTTTAAGCACAGAATATTTACTTTGGATAATTTTTATATATAAAATACTAAATTTAATTCTGTAACTTATGTATGTGTTTAGCGAGTAGTATACCGATTAAAATCTTCCACCTACCGTAAAATCCGGCTTATAACGCGCACTTTGAACACAAAAAATAAGATCGAAATTTACAGGTGTGAGTTATACGCTGGGTATAAAAATGAGGGCTTTAAAAATTAAAAAATAAATGAGCATAAAAAAGTTAAACTTCTAAATATTTCGAAATACTATTTATTTAAAAGACATGACATTCTTATTGAACTTAAAAGGTGGTAGTTCTAAAAGTATACTATTTTTTGCAATTGCTTAGATAAACACCTTGAATAAATCGCTTCTAAACATAACAGCATTGCATTTGTACATTTCAGGTTTATTTGTAAAAAAGGGGTGCACATTATATAGCGAATATACCTAAAATTTAAAAATTGCAGCTTGAAAGTATGGGTGTGCGTTATATGCCTGACTTTACGGTATTTTATCTTTCTCCAATGAATCTAAATTAAATTAATATATAATTTTTTATGGTACTTATATTTTTTCTTTAGACGGCCATTTACCTATAATCAAAAGACATCGCCAAATACTGCAATATGCATTCAACAAGGGAAGAACATTCTATGCCTGTTTGTGCACAATAATAATACTTTTTTGCACTTGGTAGTGAATTTTTCCACGAAATAGTTATTGTAGTTTTTAATAGTTGGGGCAATAACATTAGACTCACGAAATATCTATTTTGTGTAATTTCAAAATTTTATTTGGTGTTACTGTGAAATATAAATGGAAAAATTAAGATTTTCTTATGTATATTTTGTGTTTGTTTTGATATTTATGTATTATCGCAACCATATTGGCAGCATTAGCACTTAATTGCCAATTCACCGTGTATGATGTGAACAAAATCGGGGTTGATATAGTTGCAACAGTACCCAAGAACCTTTGTTTGCAACTTTTTTGGTGATTTTATCAAAATTATAATTTGTTGCTAATAATTGGTTTTTGATAGCTTTTTATCTTTTAAGTTTGTTATAGCTAGCTAGCTGTACCCAATCATGTTTTCCTGTGGCTCAGTCTGGTTAAAAAGAAAGAAAAGAGAAAGCACACATTTCTAATATCTTTAACTGCTTGCTCTTGAGGTATGATTTTTTTTATAAAAAAATGTGGAAATATACATTAACAAAACTTTTCTAAACAGATTTATTTCATTTGTAATTTGTTAACAGAATATTCCCAACTTATTATGGTTTTTTTTGTCATGGTATGAATCTAAAATTATTTGCATTGTCTCCATAGAAGAGGTGCCAAGTTTGAAAACAAATTAAATGACTCTTCTTGAGGTGAAAGGGTTAATTTTACAATGCTTATGAGTAGACATTTTGTGTTGCTTCATTGTCTGTATATATACAGAAATTGTCTGCTGTGCCTGCTTTAGAGCAGTAGTTGCCATTTTTCAACACTTCATGAACCACTTAATGTATAACTTTATAATTAGTGTTTC
This sequence comes from Trichonephila clavipes, assembly GCA_019973935.1. Lineage (NCBI taxonomy): Eukaryota > Metazoa > Arthropoda > Arachnida > Araneae > Nephilidae > Trichonephila > Trichonephila clavipes. The sequence goes on from BMAU01019628.1 coordinate 109,931, forward strand.
ACTAATAGGATTGACCTCTATGTGGTGGAGCACTATAGCTATATTTACGTCTTTATTTAATCTTCTATGCCCTGAAAATAAGCTGTGACATCCTAGGAGAGCCCACACCCTTGGCGACAAACCAAAAAAGGCGCCAAGCCAGAACAAGAGGGTGCCAAGCGAAAGCGACAATGGTGGCAAGGAAATATAGCGGGATAAGGTGGATGCATAATGAAAATATATGTAAGCAATACAGAAATTAAACCTTTGAGATAAAAAATATAAAAACAGCACTTACTTTCTTACTGCTGATCTTTTCCAAGTGGAGGGTACAGCGTAACAACAAATTTTAAAAAGCTTTAAAGATCTCATCGCTAAGCGAATGATCGTGTGACCGCCGCCATATTTATTCTGCGAGGTAATGGTCAAACATACATTCGGCGTGGCTGGTACAATTTCGAAGAAAGCGTTTTATTGCCGACCGTGTTACATCATGCCGATCATTACATTTAGGACATTCATAACTTGAAGCAATCAATCCTTCCTTCATACACTATTCAATCAATTCTTTCTTACCTTTCGCATTCAACAAAGTAAAAAAATTCTAAAGTATATTCCCACACACACACAGCCAGCTCGGAGCCCAACAACAAAATGAAATTCGAAATGCGCGCCCACAATATACTAAAATGCTAGAAATAGTTAGGGTTGCCACATGCAGTGTTTAAAAAAAGTAGTGTTACCAAGATGTCACAATTATCGCCAACCAAAGTAATTTGCACCAAGGGTGTGGGCTCTTCTAGGAGTGAACCAAATAAGCTTCATGAAAAGCAACAAACTGAAGTGTTTTGAATACAATTTTCCAAAAAATGATTGAGGTTACCAAAAATCGCTAACCTCAGAAATTATGTTTTTTTGTTTAGTTATTTCAGTAACTAAAAGCTTTTAGTAAAGAATAATTCGTGTTCCGTAATATGTTGTTTTGTTGTTCATCTTTTTTTAAACTAATCTTCATAAAAGTATAAATAATTTCCCAATTTTTCTGCATACAATCCAAAATTTTTCACGCATCACCAATTGGTGACTGCTGCTCTGTAACACACATCAGTAATTATGTATTAACATCACTGTAACAAAATTGGTGCCATGTATATTGTACCTTAATATCTAAATAAAGATTCTAACATTTTTTTTTTATGAAAAAAGAATTGGAGGGAAAATGTTGCGATTTGCAGGGCGGTAATTTGGCTGTGGTGATGCTAATATTTAAGTACACAGATAACAAATAATTGTCCATGTGAAAAGCTGTCTGTGTCTAGATATAAGCCACTCTGTTTTTAAGATAGGCCCTTAACTTTGTTGATAACAATTGCTAATACTAATCGAATTGTGAATTGCAAAAATACTCCCATCATTATCAACACTTTGTCGTAGTTTTCTGCTGCAAAATCCGTGTTTATATTGGAATTTTCCTGGCGTATTCGATTAAAAATACCTTCAGCCTCTCATTGCATTGAATTTCAGCTGTGTCAATTGATGCACGTTTAAAGTTAAATATTTCATTAGCATTTTTTCCTTTTCTTTTTGTTTCTGATTTTTCCTTTTTTTTCATGTTTTGAAATTTTATATGTTTTTGTTTTAATTTTCTTTTCTTTTTAAGAGTAGTTTTATGTTTTTAAGAAATTTTATATGCTTTGTTTGAATTTTTTTTTCTTTCCAAGTGCAGTCAATTGGCTTCACTAGATAAAAATAATGCCTTGCGGGAAATCAAACTTAGGTTGTCATACTTGCAAGGCAAAAGTACTACAATGAGTGTAATTGCACATCAAACTGAGAAAGAATGGATATCAGCAAACGAGAAAAGCAGACAAAGAATGTCACAAACACAGGCTGAGGGCGCAGCAAAGCAACATGCAGCCAGACTTCAGGAAGCTCATTTGCGAGCACATCATTCGTGTTTTACAACATCAGAAAGATGTTAACCAAAAACAGCACATCTGCGTCAAACATGACTTTGTGGTGAGCAATCACACAATAACAGTCAACTTGCATTCGGTACAACCCAATGGAAGATTCTAGGTTCAGGCAGCATGTTCTCATTTACACAAAGATGGAAGTGTATCCTTATTGCAATGTTCTGGAATTTAAGGGAGAAACCAAAGGAATGTTTTGTACCACTGAAAAAATTAAACTGCCTCAACTTAGAGAACAGAGCCATTACAAATTTTGCTTGCTAGATATACTGCAGAATCAAAACATTTTCTATATAACATCAGGAAATACAATTCATGTTTCCAAGTGACATTGTTTGGATAAATGTGCATTTGTGAACACACCTCTGATTTAATAAAAATATCCATAAGCATTGTAAAACTAACCCAATTCCCTCAATGAATCAGAGTGGAGTCATTTAAAATCTTCAAACTTGAGGTCGCCACTTTAAAGACAATGTAAATAAATTTAGGTTCATAACACGACATAAGGACAAAAATAAACTGTAATAACTTCAAGCATTTGGTTAACAAATTATAAATATCAGTTTAGGAAAAAGTTTTCGTATATATATTTATACATTTTTAAAAAAAAATCATACGTGCAATGCAAATTATTTAACATACTGAAAATATGTCCTTTCTGTTAAACAAGACTGAGCCACAGCAACACGTGGCAGGGAACAGCTAGTATATATATATATATATATATATATATATATATATATATATAGAGAGAGAGAGAGAGAGAGAGAGAGAAGAGATAGATAGATAGATAGATAGATAGATAGATATGGCTTAAACTGAGGATCCTCAATTTAAGACAAGACGAGGACTATAGTAGCGAAGACTTAAAAAGAAAAACAAATTCTTAGAATAACTTAGGGCAGTTTCAAGTATTTGAACCACAACGTGGGAGGTAGGAAACTATGATTATCCACAAGAAGTTCTCTCCTTGACGTAAAAGGGATCTGTAGCAGAGGTGACAGCGCTATTTGGCTCTATTCCACCCCAATTTTTAGGGAGAACATCCTGGGGGTGATCGGGGGCCACCTAACTCTCTTACCCTTCTACCAACCTTACGAAAAGACTTGCACCTTGATAGCTATTTAGAGTACCCCCTGCCGCAAAGGCACTCTTCATTTACTAATATCAATGTCTCCTGTGGAATTTGTCTTCAAGGCCCAACGGCACAGCAACCAGCATCACTAACCTCTAAATGTTTCATTTTATGTACCAGTCATAGAAAAATATTTACATTGGAAGAGCTTTTGTCTACGCGCATCTAGCTTGACTTCCTGATGGCGCAAGGAGTATAAAAAAAATTATAAACTTAATTCTGTTTCTTACAAAAGTTATGTTTTTTTATAAGAGTTTTCATCATTGTGATTGAATTTTTTAACAAAATTTTTCAAGTATAACCCTGAAATGGATACTTCAAAAAATTTTCCTTTGTGATTTTAGCAATACTTATTCATTCGTAAAAAGCCAAGTGACTGAGTACTCGTGCATCGCGCTTCCACACCACAGGCCCGTGGTTCAAACCCTGGACTGGTGAGGTCGACTCAGCATTTCATCCCTTCAGTGGGCTGATAAATGAGTACCAAACTTGCTTGGGAACTCAACATTGGGGGGGTCTCGCGTCAGATTGACCACCTGTCCGGAACATCTGCTCATGCACCCCAGGGCCCAAGGTCAGGTATACTGATATGGGCACAGTAGGCCTGGCCCTCATGGGCTGTTGCGCCACTGAGTTAAGTTTAGTTATGCATTTGTAGACAGGATTTAAAAAAAAACTCATTGATATGTATAAAAAGTCAAGAGAGTGAGAGGACGGGAGGATTACATTAACGTCACACTATAAAGTAACAAGAGGGTTGTTGGCGAAATATTTCGTAATTTTGAGCCTCGGTCAAGTGAAGAGGACTACACATGAGCTAACAAACCTCTCTCCTAACTACCACACCACAAGAACGGGAGGACATTGAGATTCTACAGATTTAACCCTCTAAGTGGATACCTTCCTCCTGAAAAGTTATTCCGAAAGCGTTAACTCTTATTTTGAAGTTTCCTTTTAAAATGCAACAGACTTCTTTCCTTTCCCCCTTTTAGAGCTTGGGAGGTCGAACGGGGACAATTTTATGACCTAGTTCGGTTCCTTTGTCAAGTAAGAACCAAGAGATCAATCGTTTACAGCTAGCTGTTAAGTTGCCTTGGGCAATCTTGTTTGAAAGCTGTAGTGGAAGACTATGTTTCTTTCTCCTATATGTTCAGTCACAGTAAAATTAAAACAAAATGAAGGGTAAAAAAGGAAAAAAATGAAATAAATAGTATGTTATAAGTTGAAAAATAATTATATTTTCTCCAAACAAAATTTATTTTCCTGTCATTTTTTAAAAATTAAAAAATATATATATATATATATATATATATATATATATATATATATATATATATATATATTGGTATTGCGATTTGAACCAGAAAAAAAAGCATCCTGTATTCATTTTTGAATATGAGAGTAAGAAAACGCGCTCACTTTCCTGTTTTTTTAAAAAGTAATGAGGTAAAAAGAGCAAAGACCCTATCTCATTTTTTAAACAATAACACAATAAATGGTGCTTTCGGTGATATGCATACGATGATTATATTTATGAAATAAAACCGATCTTTCTCTATTCAGTTATATTTTTAATTTAAAATAGCATAAAAAAGGATTTCAATACTTTTAATTTATTTTAATTAAAATCATATAAAAGATATTTTTATGTTAACTGAATATTTTTCGGAAAAAATTTAAATTTTCTTTCCTAGTGTTTTCCTTTTCGAATTTCTTGTATTAAATAAAAATTCCTTTTCTACATCGGCATTTGTAATGGACATAACACACATTCAGTCAATAATTTTTAATTTTAATGGGGGATATACTTCTTCAAATGCGCATGACAGTACTTCTAACCATTTTCTACTCAAGTTAAATTTCTTATCTTTCTCTTTCTTTTATTACAAGGAAAAATGTCACACATCGATAACTACATTCTCACACAATTCAGTCATTACAAATTCTATTGTGAGAAAAGTTCTCCCTAATTAATTTTGTCGTTCAAAACAGTACACTTAAAACAATTTTGTTCAGTGAAGTTAACCGACAGTTCCACAATGTATTCATACCAAATTTTAAAAACAAATTTAACACTTGGAAATGTATCCTGTATTAAATTTTTCAGTATACACAAATATTACATGCTGTAGGGAAGATATACTATGAGATGTGGTGTGCGGTTGTGAAAGAATGTTTTCGTACGTGTAGACTATTTTTGAAAATTTAAATATCACTGAAGCTGATCATATAACTGCAAATGAGCCTTATTTTAATGTGTGCTGGTATCAAAGTAAAACACTTTACAATATTAAAAATCCTATGGGTTTATACTCAATACCAAACTATTCGCAAAATGGCTTACAACTTCTATTCAAATTGTAAAGAAACTGAAATATAAATACATCTTACTGCAGTCAAAAATATTCATAATATGTAAATATCCTATTCCTCCACTTATTTCAGTACATTTTAAAAACTGTAGCTGAATGCAATTTTTTATATTTATAAACGAGTCATAAAAGCTCACACAGCCGTAAAAATGTCTTTGACATTTTTAAATATACTACTATAAAACGTATATGGATTGTAAGATCAGTTGTAAAATCCTAAAAGCTTTTAGAGGAGCTAAAAACATGTAATTTTGGATAAATCAAATTTTTAATATAATACACAAATATACATGTTATTAAGCAAATACATTTGAAAAATCAAACTTCCTTCTGAAATAAACGTAATTGAAAGAAAAATGTTTAATTGCAAATGAGTGGAAATACATGTTTATCTAAGGGGTATCCCCAAAGAGAGGTAATCCTCAAACTTAAGACTCAAACTCAGTGGCACAACAATCCATGTGGGCCAGGAACTACTGTGCCCATCATAATACACGTGACCATTGGACGATGAGGTGCATGAACAGATGTCCCGATTTGGTGGTCTGTCTGAAGAGAGACCTTCAGTGTTTAAGACCCGAAGCAAGCTTGGTACTCATTTATCGACCCAATGTAGTGGCGATGAAAGGCAGAGTCGACCTTGCGCAGCCCGTTAAGAGAACCCCAGACCTGTGGGTGGAAGCACGATGCACTACCACTCGATCCTATTCGGTGGAAAATAAAATTTAATATTAGAGAATCTTATATAAATCCCTAATGAATGAGGGAGCCCAAACCTTTTTTTCATGTAAACTGTTTAGACGGAAATGGTTAATTATGCACATTTCACAAGTTGCAAAAATTAAAATTAACCGTTATAGTTTACATAAATTTTTAAGGTTGCAAAAGGTGTATTTCGGCTGCACGAATTAATTTTAAAAGGAATACGGTTACGAAAAAGTAGTACAAATCTATCTAAAGTAGGGTTCTTTACCTTGGATATTGTCAAACACAACAATGTATTGGAAGCCAATTCCACAATTCGTTGTTATAAAAATATATGGAAAATTACAAGATTTATTTTTGCATTTGTAATTTATATATATACAATTTTTCCTGGGTACTTTAAAGGCTAGAGCGGCATCCATCAAAAAACCGCGGTTCTCTCTCTGTTTTTCCAGATCGCCCCAGACTAAGTCGGCTCTGCCATAGTAAGTGAAAATGGCGGTTTTTGTTTGTCAAGATCATTTAATGCAGACTGAATTTTTCATGTATTTTAGATGGTCGTTTTATATTTTCTACATCAATATCTTAATGTCTGAATTTAAAATTACATAAAATTCTTGACATTCGCATCAATGACCATGATAATTTTTATTAGTATATGAATGTGTCATTAAAAGATCACATGACTAATATTAACACATTATTTTAACCATTTAATTGATATCAAGTATAACATAACGCACACAAATTTTCTAAACTTTAAAATAAATATTTCGAAAACTACTTCAGATATACTCAAAATTTTTCATTCCTACGCTTTAGCTTCTCAGTGTTGCTTCTATGTAAGAATTTATTGTAATTGTATATTCATCAATTTTTTTAGTATATTTTTTGCTCTTAGCATGCGGTTTTCAACCGAATTGTATGAAATCTTCGAAATATATTAAATGAATGATTGAATATTAACGTCGTACTGTTCAGCTACATGAGGGCTTTTGGCGACGGACCACGTAATTTTGAACCATGATCAAGTGACGTGGACGACACCTGAGCTGTCACTCCCCCTCTCCTAACTACCCCACCACACCAACGGGAGGACGTTTCAGCTCTCGACAGATTTAACGTGCATCGCTGCCCTACACGGCGGGTCTTTAGTGGTACTGGGCTCGAACTCGTGACAAAGCAAGCCACGTTCCGATACCTATACCACTCGGCTACCGCGGCCGAAATATATTAAAAGATACCAAAGAAGCTATATAATAAAAAATTTGAAATTTTTATTATACTCAAACAATTGCTAAAACTTATGGTAAATAATTTTTAACTGCGCGATGCATTTTTTTCGAAATTTCAAATGGAATTTCTACATAAAATTTCTAGCTTCATAAGGTCGAGATTTCAAAACATATCAAGATTTTAATTACTTATTCAGTTAGCCTTTAAAAAGATAAATGTTGAGGTATTTTCTATAAATAGATATTTTTGAACAATATATAATTCGAATGTTTTTCTATAGCTCGAATTTAAAATTGATTTTTATGTCTATTTATATGCATAAATGTCTACTGTAAATGTTTCCGTATATTTTTGATTACCATTTATTCAAACATTCAAGTTATAAAAAAAATGTGTGAAAATCTTCATTCATGTTGTCTTTGATGTAAACTGAAGTTCAAGCACTTAAAATTCAAATATAATTCGGTGTATTTTAACAATATATAACCAGGCACTGTACTTAAACTTCCCTGAACACTTAGGCTTTGAAATCTAAAAAAAAAAAAAAAAAAACTAATAAATCTTAATTAGTTTTTTTTTTTTTCGTCATTATTTTATCAAAGTGTAAGAAAATGTTTCAAATGATTTGATGAAGTTTAAATTTATTCATTTTTAGTGGTTGGAAAATTTAAAAGGTTTCAAATTTTAAAGAGTTTGGTGTTTTATTAATTTTTTCGGTATCTTATAATAAAATAATCATGTTTCAAAAACTGAAAGCTTTAAATAAGAAAAATGAAGCGAAAGAATATACTTAAAAAAAGATAATTTGTCTAACTATATAAAATAGCAGATTGCCCTGACACGCCCCAACTTGTTACAGTTTGAAATTAATATGAAACCAAAAGGGAATTGTAACATATTTTACTTATGCGTTGGGACTTTTGGAAACTTTTAAAATACAAGCTAGCAAAGAAACAATTCTTGGGTTGTAAAGAAATTTCTCCCCGATTTTTTACGATTGGGGGTCAAAACACGGGGTTCCCTGCGAGCCATAAAACACCTGCTGTGTTGCTTCCTCCGTCCCTCATTATCTTTCAAGATGTTAAACCTTAAGGGGTCATATACCTTTTAAAATTTCCTGAAAATCGATTTTTTTATTATTATTTTATTTTATAGAGTAAACCTTTCTGAGTGTTCTAAAAGAAACCGCATGCAGATATTCCCAATAGAACGACGTTATTAAGAAAATAAAAAGAGTAGAAAAGGCGATTTACATATTGTTTACATTTTGGCTCCAGGGTGACAGCTGTCATGTCGCTGGTGACAGCTGCGTTTCTCTGTTTCTAATATTTTCATTCTAATTATTATCAAATGCTTGAATCTAAGCCTCAAATACTATTATTGTTGTTCTGAATATATTAACTACAACTTCTACTAACTTAATAAACTTCTACTTCTACTTTGTTTTGATAAAGTGAATCTTGAATTTATACTCGCTCGTTTTTGATTTTCATACCGTATCTTATTCTAAGATAAGTTTTAGGAAAAGTATTATTTTTGTTATAAACTTTTGAAGGATGAATTCGACTGAATCTGCTAAAAGACCATCTGGTAAACGTCCTAAGAAAAGGAAGTTTACTGTTAATATGCATACGAGATGCAAAGCTGTACACAGTGTGGATGAATCACTAAACAACAGTGCATCTGGAAAAAGATTCGGCTGCAAGATGTTCATTCATCTTTTTTATTGAACATGATGACTGTTTTGATGGCTATAGAGTGTTTGATAAAACTATCATGTTTACAAACATTCAAAACTTTGCTTCTTGCAAAAATGTGGTGGTGATATTAAACTTTCAGAAAATTGTGTTAGAGGTTTGTCTAGTGTTTTTTCGATTGAATGCATGAACTGTAAAGACTTGTGTTCGTTTAGAAATTCAAAAATGCTGGGTAAAAGAAAAAATATTCCAGAAATAAACAGACGTTTTGTATACGCAATGAGGACAATTGGACAGGGTCATGCAGCAATGACAACTTTCTGTGGTGTCATGGACTTTCCTCCTCCAGTTGCTGAAAAATCCTATAATAACATTATAAACAAACTACAATTGTGTAGTAAAGAAGTCGCAGAAGCTTCAATGCAAAGTGCAGCTTTGGAAGAGGTAACTTTGACAAATTCTTCCGATATAATAATTAGTGGAGATGGAACATGGAAAACCCGTGGCTATTCTTCTCGTGTTGGTGTGTGTGCTGTTATAGGAAACAAAACAGGAAAGTGTATTGATGCGGAAGTGATGTCTTCTTTCTGTAAAGGATGTGATTCTTGGAAACGAAGAAAGGGGTCACCTGCTTACAAAAAAGTGGAAAATTCTTCACGTTAAAGAATGTTTGAAGAACCACAATGGTTCAGCTGGCATGATGGAGACTGTGGAAATGGTTCGTATATTTCAGCGTTCATTAAGTCATCGTTCTGTGAGATATACATCTTACATCGGGGATGGCGATTCCAAAACATTCTCATCTATTACTGCATCCAATCCGTATGGAGAAGATATCACAGTTTCAAAAATTGAATGTGTTGGACATGTTCAAAAAAGAATGGGAACTCGTTTACGAAAATTAAAACAAATGAGCTCCAAACTCAGTGATGGGAAGTCGATTGGGGGAAAGGGAAGGTTGACCGACAGAATGATCGACTTAATTACAACGTAATATGGAAATGCAATCCGACAAAATAAAACATGCCTGTCAGATATGCGAAAAGCTGTTTGGGCTGTATATTTCCATATACGTTCAAGCGACGAAGAACCATTGCACAGTTTTTGTCCCGTAGGTCCTAATTCTTGGTGTAAATATCAAAATCAAGTAGTAGAGGGCAGTGTGGAAACTTTTAGACACAGTAACAAATTGCCAGTGGCAGTAATGGATGCCATAAAACCTGTGTTTAATGATCTATCACAACCTAAAATTCTACAAAAATGTCTAGGGGGTAAAACCCAAAATAATAATGAATCCATTAACTCATTAATATGGAAATTATGCCCAAAAACTTTAGGTTGTGGTAGAAAGATTGTTGATATATCTACAAATGAGGCAATTGTCATTTTTAATGATGGCAATCAAGGCAGACTAAAAATTATGCAATCGCTTGGTCTGACTGTTGGTCAATTTGCACATAAATTTGTTACACTTGTAGATATAAAAAGAATTCAGACTGCAGAAGTACATTTTAATCTCCGCACAAAGAAGTACGACAGGCTAAAATAATGCAATTTAAAACTACTTGTAAGAAATTAACTGAAAAGAGGGAACATCATATGCATGTGGCGAATTTTAGCATTTTAGAATCATAGTAATACACTGCATTCATATCACAAATTGTTTAATATTTATAATAAGTAGTTGTTAATTAAGGTATTGATTGTTTTTAAGTAATATTTATAAATTTTTAACTTTATTTTGGAGAAATGAATCACTTTGTTGCATTTTGATTATTTTGTAGCTTTTGATATCGTTTCGATGCTTGTACTGCATTGGTATAATATATGTTTTTAGTTATAATAATTTTAATAAATTGAAGTTTATTGACTAAAAAAACTTCACATTAGTTTTAATTTAAATTTAGTTGTTGTTTGAGTAACCAGAATAATATATATATAAAACTGTGGAAAATTTTACGTTTGATGTCAATTTTTTCAGAACGTCATTTTTACTCATTACGCGCATGATATTTTCAAAACCGTGCCATGGAAAATGATAAAATTTTTACTGTATATTCTGATCATATCTGTACTTAAAATAACGAACCAGTTTGAATTTTTAATGAAAAAATTTAAAATAACAAATATAAAATAGCAAAATATTTTTAAAAATTTTATAGTTAAATTTTAAATTGTTATAGTTTACTAAAAATTTTAAATCAGTGTTTCATGCTTCGTCATTTTAAAGATAACACAATTTCCAACACTGAGCAAAAATTTCATCTAAAAATATTGGTAACTTTTTTTATAAAGCTGCGCGTAATGCATATCACTTGCGAAAAGAAAACAAAAATTTCTTTTTGTAATTATCTAATTAAAAATTTATCCTAATTAGCAGTGTGTTTGTTGGTTATGTTTTAAGTAAAGTAATATCTATTTGTTTATTCATCCAAAATTTACATTCCAGGAAACAATAATAAAAAAATTATAGAGCTTTAAAGAGCTCACTATTTTTAACCATTTTCAACTTTTTAAAAGGTATGTGACCCCTTAAAAGGGGGAAAGGATTTCAGAAAAGTGCGGCTAATCCGCTTTTGAAAACGTTACTTGAAGGCAGAAAAATCCGTGCAGTCCATTTTCGAAGCCTCTCTAGTAGGGCGGAAAAATCCGTTCTGTCCAGTTGGAGGGTTAAAACATACAATACATTTATATACAATTTTTCCGCACATTGACCTACCATTCAACGGCCAAAATTTTTCCCGAATATGATTCAGTAACGATACAGTTCCCACATGTAAATATTTCTTATGAAAATTTTCTATTATTATTAAAGTTAATTTATTATTTTTTGGTAAAATTATCTGGTGCTTTTTATTAAAACTTAACTCTAAATTACACAATCGTCCTCCTACTCTTAAGACACCATTGTCATCTAAAAAGGGATTCAATGTCTTTAACTTACTGTTTGGTAGCACACTCCCTTACTTTAAAGATGGTTAATATCACTGGAAAATTCTTGCTCTTGCACTTTTTTTACCAGAAATGTTTCAGCTTTCTCAAATTCTTTTGTCGTGAGTGTACCAGCCACTTTATTTATTCCCTTTAAATTTTCCACGAACCTGAAAATAAAACTTAATACACGTAAAATAGTTATATAATTATTGCTTAGATTAAGAAGGTCGTTTAAAAAAATCATTAACATGAATATTAAGCACCGATTGAAAGTTTTCAATTTGTTCATTAACACAGTTTTTCAGTTCTGAATTATGTTCATCTAGTTTCTCTCTACAGTTTATAGTTCGATTTGGATAGTCATCATCACCTGAAAGAAATGTTGGTCCATTAAACCATAAGTTTTGTTGCAAAAGTTTATCAGGATCGACTCCTCGGGAGACTAAGTCTGCAGGATTTTGATCAGATGGTACGTGTCTCCATAACTGATTAGGATAGAGTTCTTGTATCTTGGCAACCCTATTTTGAACAAAGGTCTTTAAGTCCATCGGTTCCTTTCGAAGCCACGCCAAGACGATCATCGAATCCGACCAAAGATATAATTCAGCAGTTTCTAGTTGTAAAGCAGCTACAACTCTTTTCACAAGTTTTGCCAATAGCACTGCAGCACACAATTCAAATCTGGGAATTGTCAGGCTTTTAATAGGCGCTACTCTCGATTTGCTTGTGATTAACCGAACTAAAGTTTCACTCTTCAAATTTTTAGATTTGCAGTAAACTGCTGCACCGTAGCACCGCTCTGAGGCATCAGCAAAGCCATGGATCTCAATAACTTCTGGAAAAGCGACAAGAATACGCCTTGGTATCTCTATATTGTTGATATTCTCTAAGGATACTAGGAATTGTTGCCATTCTCGATATTCTTCAGCTGCCAGAAGGTCATTCCATTCCAATTTGCTTCTCCACAAACGCTGGAGGAAAATCTTTGCTTTGGAAATTACTGATGCCATCAGTCGAACAGGATCAAAGATCTTGGCAATAGTAGACAAGACGTCTCTTTTAGTATAAGAACTGTCCAAACAGACTTTCACTTTAATCAAAAAGCAATCTAGGTTCGGCTTCCACGACACTCCTAACGTTTTCGTCTCTGTTAAAGTTGCAAAATTGTAATTCTGTTCGGGATCTGGTGACAATTTCTCGTGATTGGCGCAAAGTTTATGCAACTCCATTCCGGCACTTTTCAAAATTCCTTTTAATTGTTGTCTGAGAACAATTGCCTCCTCTAACGTTGCAGCACCACAAAGGACATCGTCCATATACAAGTTGTTCCGTAAAACGGAAGCTGCTATAGGGAAGTTAGCCTCTTCACATTCATCGACAATTGGGTTAAAGTTCTCTGTGCTAAGTAGGGAGCACTTACAGTGCCATAGGTAACAGTCGAAAGTTCGTAAATTTTGGGTGATTCATGTTCACTTTCACACCAAACGATTCTCTGCAGATTGCGCTGTTTAGTGTTAATTAATATAGTTCGATACATCATTTTAATGTCTGCTGTAAATGCATACGTGTAAGTTCTGAACCTGAGCATTTGCGCATATAAATCCTCTTGTATCACTCCTCCATTATATTGAATGTCATTTAAAGATATTCCATTATCAGTTAACGAAGAACAGTTAAAGACAACTCTAAGTTTTATTGTGGACTTTTCGGGACGATAAATTCCATGATGGGTAGCGTAATATGTGATTTCGGGTTCAGTTTCGTTAGTCACTTCCTTCATGTGACCCAGTCTTTCATAATCTCTTAAAAATTCACGATATAAATTTAAGTAATTTTCATCTCTAGCTAAGCGATTCCACAGCGATCCAAGTCGTTTGAGGACTATGTCTTTCGAATTACCCAAACACGAGGGTTCCTTTTTTAAGGGCATAGATACTACATATTTACCTTCTTTAGTTCTAAAATGAGTATTCGCGTAATGTTCCTCACAAATTAGCCTTTCTTTATTTTTAACTGTTGGTTCTCTATCTCCTCTAATTTCCAAAATTTTTCTAAATTTTTATTCAAGTCCTCATCACGAATCAAACCGCAGTGAACCTTAGTTTCATTTATTGAATCTAAATTACCCGTTACTATATAACCAAATACGCTGTTGACTAACAGTAATTGCGAATCTTTTATTTTAATTCTTTCCGGTTTCAATAACTCATAAAATATATTTGCACCTAATAATAAATCAATTTTGCCGGGAATATTAAATTTAGAATCCGCTAATTCCACAAATTTTGTAAAATCAGAATTTATCTCTAACGCTTTCTGCGGAATAAAATCAGTGATTTTTTTAACTACGAGCATATCCAATTCCTTTTCGAAAGATTTATTTTGATTAGAAATCGCCACTTTAACACACCCATTTACTACCATAGAAGCATCATTTAAACACGAGATTAATGTATTTATTCTTTCGGTCTTAAGTCGTAATTTATTCGAGCACTCATTCGAAATTAGACATGTTTCACTTCCCGAGTCTAACAAGGCCCTAAATGTCTGCCATTCTGAATATTTATCTTTCACTATAGAATTAAAGCAGTACTCAAAAGGCATTTGTTTTTAAAACATGCGGTTGCCACGATCTGTGTTTTGTCTACTTTCGGAACGAAAGATTCAGCATTTACACTCAAGGCGAATTGTGGCTCATCCTAGTTAACCTCTGTCATCGTCTCCAGGGGGAAGAAAGAATTCCCTTTCATTTCTCTGGGGTAATGTAATAATTTATTATGCGGCTTAGAGCAGAAACAATTTTTTGATCGACATCTTCTAACGCTGCATTGAGGTGAAAAACATTTAAAACAAAGTCTATTATTTTTAACAAATTCTACTCTTTCGTTTACCGAAAACATTTTAAATTGTGGACAAAATTGTAAAGCATGAACTTCATTATTTTTACACAATACACATTTATAATTTTTTAACTCGGATAAAAATACATTCGATGCATCTCGCGGTATTTTAGCATTAAATTTCTTTTGTTTATTATAACTAAAACGCTTGGCATTTTCACAAAAGGGCTTAGAAAATATCTCATTTTTAATTTTGCCTTTCGATGACAAATATATATCGCACTCACGCCCTAACTCATATGTTTTAAAATATTTCTCTCCCTGTTTTATGCTCATGTGAGACATTAATTCTGTATCGAGTGTGCTCATTATTTTATCCGATACAATTAACTCACACAAGGATTTAAAATCATTCACATTGCACAGCTGACAATAATACTCAAAAATGTCGCGCATAATCGTGATGCAAATTGTACATAACTCTCTGAACTTATTTTTTGCGCTTTCTGAAATCTATTATAGCATTCTTGCGGTGTGGGGAAAATTATTTTAATACTACATCTTTAATCTTACTATAATTATTTAATTCTTTTTCGGAAACATGAACAAGTAAATTATTAACTCTTTCACCTAGAATATTTAAAAGAATTTCGCCTTTTAATTGTTCGGGAACCTCTTTTATTTTGAATGCTTTTTCAAGCGACTGGAAAAATAAATTATATGACTCCACTTTTGAAGGTACGGGTATTGTTAAAGTTTTCACGGACTTTAACAAAGTCTCAACATTAATATTGGCGGTAGTTTCAAAAACACTCTGATTTCGAATATCAGAATTTTGAAGTAAATTCTTCTGGATATTTGCAAGCTCTAATTGTTTTTGCAATTGCGCTAATTTAATTCGTTCAAATTCTAATTTAGTTTCACTATCCAATCTCTTATTTTTAACTTCCGCCAAAGCATAATCTATTGCAGATTGAACTAACTCTTTATCCTTTTTGTAAATGTCACTATTTACAATTAAGCTTTTTAAGTCAGCGATTTTTGCTCCTTCTGGTACAGTTAAATTTAACTCTTCCGCAACGATTTTTAACTCGTCTTTCTTTAATTTATTTAAAGACATATTTATGAATTAAGGCCACTAATAGAAGGATCAATTAATTGCACCTACCTCCTCAGATTGCTGTTTCACGCGGCTCGCTAAAGTTTCGGTTTCGCAATCGGTCTCTATTCACACTTTGGACATCACTTATTTTTTTTTAATTTTTTTTCTTTTTCACTGTGAATTTTGATAATCCACGGTTTCACAAATACACATTTCCATTCGGTCGCTTACCTCCGGTGAGGCTGACCATGTTTTGACTCAACACAATAAACAACACTAGCAGTGGACTGTGATCTCTTTAATTTCTCTACTCCGTACACTACCTCTCGGAGTGATTGTTACACATACACTGAAGTTTTATTTTACAAGCAGCTAGAGGGCGCTGTTCATTAACAGAACTAACAGGTAGAAAAATTAACTCGCCATTTCGTAAATTAGTACTAGTAACGGATGGTGCAGAATATGTGGGAGGCAATATCGAAAAATTATTTGATGAGGCAAGGCAGAATATGCAGAGACAACATAAGACGTGGGAGAAATATTATAATCGAAAAAGCTGAACGGTTAACATCAAAGTCAATGATTTAGTCTTGGTACAAACTCATTTTCTTAGTGCAGCGGGCAGGAGAGTTGTAGGAAAATTTATGCCTAAATTTGAAGGGCTATACAGAGTTTTGGAAGTTAAAAACAATAAATTGATCATTTGGAAAAGAGGAAGAAAGGTCACAGTAAATGTTGACCAAGTACGGATTTATTATCCGAGAAATTATGACCAAAGCATTTTTAACATACTAAGAAAGAGCACTTAAGGTCATATCGCAGTTTACATTACAGCCTTCTGATAGTTTATTTCTCTCGGTTGCTACATATCTTAACCACGTATTAATTATAAGCAATCTGGAGTTTGAGTGGGTAGAATCATTCAAAAACAATTTTCCGATTACATCTGCACCCAGTAATATGTTGATTTCACAATCGCTATTTTTCATGTCAGCTAAAATAATTTCCTTTTGCTTTAGTTGGTTTATAATGTTAGGATCAGTTAATGTTGGCACACTGCCACAAATCTTACTTCCTAAGTAGAATTTATTATAAAAAGAAAATGAATCATCGAGCGATGAAACTTTTAATTCAAACACATCATGAAATTGAAATTTCGTTTTCTTTCCTCCGAATAACATATGTTGCATTTTTATTTTCTTATTTGATTTAATTTCTAAGTTTTCTATTTCTTGTTTAGATATATAAGAATACTGAGATCCACTATCAATCAAAGCTCTAATCACAATTGATTTACTGTTCGCTTGTATTTTCACAAGTAAAGACATTAAATGTACAGTATCTACATTAGAGTTATTTGACAATGAATTAGTTTCTATTACAGTAGATTTGCTTTCAACACTATTTTCTTTAGGTTTAGAACACATTAAAAATGATGAGGTTTTTTACAATATACACATTGATTCTTCATTTTATAGAATTTAGAAAAATGACCAATATTAAAACAGGCAAACCAGGTCTTTTTATTTAATAAAATGTTCTTTTTTTTCTTCTAATGACATAGTTCTGGCTTCAAAACAGTCCTTGGAAGCATGCTTTTTATCGCAAAAAATACAAAATAAATTTCTCTTACCTGGGCTGTCTCTATCAGAAGTGCTTACCAACATCAAAGCAGTTCCGTAATCCGGAATAGATTTTGGCCAAGTATCCCGTTTTCTTGAGGAACCAGAAGCAAAACCAGATCGGGCAAGTTCGATTAATTGTTCTTCGCGCACTTCTTTGTTAAGAAAACTAAGTAGTTGTTCCAGGGAACGTTTCCCGCGCGCGCGTGTCAGTTGCCTCGTTTAAATTCCTAAATCTTTTCCAGGCTATCAGAATTTCTTCCGGCAGACAGGACTCCACGAGTGGGCTCAGGAAATCCTCATATTTCTCCTGAGTTCGGCCTAAGCTTGCCAGGGCTCTAATCCTGGACTCCAACTCATCATAAAGGGAAGGAAGATCCGTCGTCGCACCCTGATTGACTATAAATTCAATAATAAAGTAATGCAGCTTTCGCAACATGCAATACACTTTAAAAAATTGAATTGATCTCGAGTTATACGTAGTTCATTAACTAAAAAATGAAATAAACAATTTTTAAACATATTTAAAAATTAAAATAGCATTAATTTTAAAAATAAAAGCTTTTGGTAGGTTTTGAAAAAAAAGAAGAAATTTAGAAACACTTCTAAAACTTCAATGAAAGATAATTGCATTTTTAAGAATAACATTTAAACTGCGTTTGTATTTGTATAAATAAATTTTGAAAAACTGAATGCAAATGATTATAACATTTTAATTTAACTCTTATAAATCTGTGAATGGGGTGTGGTGTGGTATTTAGGAAAATGATATACCATCATCTCTTATTAAAAAAAACTGTAAGTTATATGATTGCAAGAGAAAATTGTACGATCAAATGAACCCTCGTAAAATTTAATATATATTGAAAATTAAAAAAATACTTATATATTTAGGAAGAATTGAAAAAGTTAATGATAAAAATATTCTTTCTTACAAAAATATGTCTTCATAAGAGTCAAAAGCTGCTTATAAAAATTGGTAGTGCATACATAATTTGATTCATGGGAATTAGTGAAGAATAACAACTAAGAAGTTAAAATTTTTTATTGATCTTTCATCTAAAAAACCTCAAAATTTAAAAAAAAAAAAAAAAAAATTATAAATTATTTTTTATTAAACTAAACCTTTCAGTCTAAATAAACTTTTTCATTCTTCAAAATCTTATTTGCATATCTGTATAGATCAAATATTAATTTTTACCTTTACTTTATCATATAGAGTGGTCAAAAATAGTTTTATAGTAAAGATATTTTAAAAATAATATATAAAAATATATTGCATATTTTTTGAAGAAAATTTTATATAGCAAAAATATTAAAATTAACAATATATGAAAATATATAGCCTGTGTAGAAAATAGTTCTATAGAAAAAATAATACGTAAAAACTTTAAAATATATATAAATAGATTTATAATAAACATAGTATATTGTAATAAATAAAGAAAATAAGGGAAGAAAAATTTTTAAAAATATTATGTATATTTATTTAATATTTAATAAATATCTAAAATTTTTATTTTATGTTTAAAAAACGTATTAACTGTTTCAAAAGAAAATTTGAAATTTTACATCAAAAAAGAATCTTACATGTAAAGGAACTGTTTTTTGAGTGTTTAATATACATACAAATTTCTAATATTTTAATCTTTTCAACTGCACTTAAATTATTTTTCTAAGAACACAGATCAAAAGTTTTAATCTGAAATAAGCCCAAAACTCTGACATTAAAAATTCATTTTTTTTATGTATTCTCTGTAAAAGTTGTAATTATGTTTTGGACTTTTATTTATATTCCTGAAAAACTGAATATTTAACTTCATAATTAATTTTCTCTATGTCTGTGAGGCAACCAGACGTAAGAAGATCAAATAGAAGGACAGCCAAATTTGAATGATACTTGCTCTGTTTAGTGATCTTGGCGTATTTCGAACTGGTTAAAACCTCGAATATATATTGGAAAGTTCCCGATAATGTTTATACAATATAATAATGCAATGATCAAATAATGTTTTAAATATTACAGTGTGTGTTGCCATTTTCTTGAAAATTACGGTGTTCCTATTGAATTGATCTTTCATTACTCAACTGTCGCCGGAATGTCGCTGGGCATATGGCTCGTGAAGCGAGCCTCTTTCCCATATCATAATGGAGTAACTTCACGGACAGACTGACGCTAGTAAGTAATCACGTGATTCCAGCGTCAATAACTGCACGTGTGAATTCATAGCGTTGGTTTTCCTATATGTTTGTTGACGGCATTCTTGTGTCTTAATTTTATGTAATTAAAAATATATGCTATCGTTGTATTTTTTGCATTATTCTAGTATATATATTTGTTAGGAAATATTTTTAACAACTCTTTTACATATTTTTTTTTCTAATTAGATATTCGTCTGCTTCGTTAGTGTTATCTGGGATATTTATTTATAGTTCATGGTACACTTAGAAATAGTTCATAGTTATTTTACTTATTAATTAATTTTGTAGTTATTTTTTTCATATTTTTTCACAAGAATGGCTCATATTATAGGTTCGATACCGCTTCTTTTGAAAAATTTCAATTTGCATGAAATATTAAATTACAGTGCGAAGTTTTCTAGTTCCACTAGAAATCGAAGTGTTGCTGCGAATGTGTCGAAAGGATTAAAATTATTCGACGATAAATTCGTATAAGCAATGTATCATTTACTGAGCCTGATTGCTTAGTGAATGATGATTTTTTTTCAAGGCTTTGTTAAAGCCGAAATGAAGAAGAGAATGACGTACAAGCCATCTGTTAAAATCAGAACAACTTGCAGGTAAGTTATAAATTATTTTGTTTTAATTTAGGTACTTTTTTTAAACTATTATGATTGCATTACTATTTACTCTGTTATGCTTTAATGTAACTCATTGTTTTAAAATACAAAATTGGATTCTATGTATTAACATTGATAGTTATTTAATTGTAAGTTGATTCCAAAAGATAAAAAGAAATGTGAATGGGCTAATTTATATTTTTTTAATAGCCACATTTTAGTGATAAGTTTATAATTTGATTCTTAATTTTTAGAGTAGCATTGAATATCAATTGCATTGTTTTCTATTTTACTGAATATGCATTATTAAGCTTTAATCATTCGATAATTATTGCTATTTATGAGTAAATTCTAATTTGATTCAAACACATTAAAAGTAAACTCAAGAAATGCCAAACCATTGTGTAAACATTAAGATTCTCCCAAACTGTTAGTAATTTTTCTTATAAGGCATACTATTTTTAATTCAAATACTTTATGACACGTTTTTATAAACTGTTAATTTTTATTTATTTCAAATTTTCATTCACATGATTTATTTATATAAATATTTTAAATTATGGTCTTTACTTAAAATAATTGAATTTAAACTGAGCTGTAAATTAACTTTGGCATAAATTTTTCAAAATGTATTAGTCAGTAGACAGATATGTAAATACCGAAAACTTATATGAATTTGCAATCTAATTTTAAAATTTATTTCTTTAATATTTAATACTTTTTTTAACCTTGGGTTATAAGTGCAACATGTACTTGTGCTGCTGGAGGCACTCCAGCATTTTCTAAGCATGTATTCGCATTACTTCATGCAATCAGTGATTACATAACAAAAAAAAATATGTATGAAGCGCCAACGGAAAGATTACAGACATATGAATTACATATGATTTATCTATAAATAGATGGTTCCAAAATACTTGTAAAAAAGTTTACTTGTTTAAACCATTGTTTATCTCAAATTAGAGAGTTAATATGAAAGTTTTTGATTAATAAATATTTATGCATTGATGAAATTGAATTTTATTTTTACAGCACAATGAATTGAGAATTAGATTGAAAGAATGCAAATATATATATATATATATATATATATATATATATATATATATATATATATATATATAAATGAATAGTCGCATAAAATATCCATTCAGAATTAAATTAAAAATGTATCTGATGTAGACAAAACGAATACTTTTATACAATTTAAATGATAAATAACACTATTTAAAAATATGTGAATTTAAAACAAAAAAATCACAAGATTGTTGCATTAGACATTCTACAAACATTTCAGATTATAAAAGTAATTGAATATCTTTCAGCCCCAGTATTGAAAAATAAGAATTTTTAAAACAAGAAAAATGTACAACCAGACTTAACAAATAATTTTCAGTAATTGAGTTGTTTTTGTTCTTTAAATTGGCATAAGTCACTTTGTTTTTAAAGCTAAAAAGTGCCTTTTTTCAAAAAATATTTTTGGATACAGTAACTGTATAAATAATTTTTTTTATGCCTTATCAAATTATACTAAGTTGATTCTGAAAGCAAAAAGTCAGTTTGACCAGGTTTTATTTTACTACTTAAAAAATTAAGAATTTAAAATTTTCAAACTCATAAAATGCCCAATTTTTAAAAATTTTTATTCGTTTTAATAGATTTTGTTTATAGATTAATTCGTTTCATAGATTATTGTACACAAAAGTTATAACGGATCTGAAAATCTATATAATCTAGTTGGTTTTTAAAAATTATTTAATAAAAATTGGCCTTGAAATCCATTTTATAATTATGTAACTATGAAAACTAAAAACATAATCAAGTAGACACAATTTGAGTAATGAAAATTGAAAGTAATAAATCCAAATAAACAGTTACAGAATAATTAACTATACGAGTTTAAGAGCAAGATAGTCGTAAGCAAATGACGCCGTATGCACGTGCACAAGAGCTAACTGGAATCATGTAATCGTGACGTTGCATAAGTTTAGTCCATTGTTGATGGTGCTTGAGGGAGTAGTAGTCGTTGGTGAGAGAAAACAACCTGATTGGTCATTGGTACGTGGAGAGATTGATTGATTGATTGATTGAATATTAACGTCGCACTGTTCAGCTACACGAGGGCTTTTGGCGACGGACCACGTAATTTTGAACCATGGTCAAGTGACGTGGACGACACCTGAGCTGGCACTCCCCTCTCCTAACTACCACACCACACCAACGGGAGGACGTTTCAGCTCTCGACAGATTTAACGTGCATCGCTGCCCTACACGGCGGGTCTTTAGTGGTACTGGGCTCGAACCTGTGACAAAGCAAGCCACAGTCCGATACCTATACCACTCGGCTACCGCGGCCACGGTACGTGGAGAGAGGGCTTGGCTATGAGGAACTTGGAGACAGAGTCAAATTAGTAAAAAGGTCCATCCTGGAATGGCTCAAAGGCTGCCTTGTGATTCGTTACTCAATGTTGAAATTTGATAGTGCTGTCATTCGCAAACGATTAAGTATACAATGTCCTTTAACTTTTAACCATCCTGATTATTTTTTTTAAACTTTAACAAACATCTCTGGCTGTATCTTGCTTTCTGGGCTCTCCAAACAGAAAAGGAGGAGGAGAAACGAAAGTCGCACACACAGAGAATCATGTACCATCCATATATGAATTAAAAAAGTAATTTGCTATAATAAAATCAAATGTAACTGTTTGATTAAATATAAATCTATTTTAATCTAAAGGACATTTCTATTATCAAAAAGGATTTATTTTAAAACAAGAAAAGGTAACAGGCAAATACATTGCATATATATATATATATATATATAATATATAAATTTCCCCTCAAATAAATTTCAAATGAAAAAACATTAAAAATCTGTTAGTTAAACATTTTTTAAAAAGAGTCGGCAGGCCGCAACTTATGTACTGGCGGATCGTGTGTTGGACACCCTTGCTCTACACTACATGTGTACAATCAATCAAGCAATCATTAGTGTCCATGGGATGGTCTGCGGTATTTCCGGATGACAAGCTTTGTAATATTATCTTTACTTATTGGAATTGGGGATGACAATTTTTGTTTTATATTCTTGAATTTCCTTCAATTAGAGTGAAATAGATGTCTGGTAAGCTTTAAGTAAACGTAAGAATTGATTTTCAGGTTTGATTAAAAAACAATTCCGACCATTCTTTTACTTTCGAGTATTTAAAATAATATTCCTTACCTAAGTAAGATTTCTGTGAATCTTGTTAGTGAGTTATTAAACTTTTCTCATATTTGAACTCTTGGCAAGTTATTTTCACTGCCTGAAGCATTATTCTTAGTTGTGGTCTTAAAATTTGTGTATATTATATTTTATGATTCGTGTCTTCAGTACCAATACTTATTTATGATTTAAGGAATTGTATTCGTTTTATTTTGAGAAACTACTGTGTATGGAAAAATTGGATGAATATCATGGATGAATCAAAAGCTGTAACTGAATCATTGGAAAACTTAAAATATTTTGAGAAGCATAACTTACAAATTTATCTAGATGATGCTGTGACACAAATGATGTCTCTACGCTTAGAAAATCAGGCAAATAAAACAAAGCCAACAAAATTTTTTAAGGAATACTTTTGTAGTGTTCATCAAGGAACACATGTTTTATTTCGAGAATACTTGTTCATCAAGGCTACATTATATAATCGTTTATGTGTTATAAAAGCCATAACACAAATATATAAACCTTTGTTATACAGAGAAGATAAACTTAATTGTAAAGATTATCACTCTTTGTTACAGTTAGTATGGCCTAATATTCCGTTTGATGTAGTGCAATCATCATTCGATTTGTTTGAGACACTAGAACAACAGGAAGAAGTACGATTGTCCTTCTTAGAATTCGTAAGAGCTATGAAAAGTTCATTTTGTGTTGGAAACTTTAATTATGAAGCTAAAATTATTAATGCTCAAATAGAAGCGAAAATCGAGGAATTTGCAAAAATTTGTAATCAAGGAGAAAAAAGTGCATCAAATCTTTCGGAAGCAGATTTTTTATGCTCCCTTGAAGAAAGTGGTAGCGATCAAGCTTCCTTATGTTCTATTACTAGTAACTTAGTCGTCCAGAATACAGAATTTAAAAGAATATTAGGCTTAAAAGAATCAAATTCATTTTCAAGTGATGAACCTGTTGAAGGAACTGGTGGGAAATTATCTCGTTCATCTTCTGGATCTAAAGATGCTTCTAAATCTGAGCAAAATGTGAGCACCTTTTCGAGAGCATCATCCGCAAGTCTTCGTGGACGACTGAGTGGAAAGCAGCTCTCTAACAGCCTTACTCTTTTACAAACTGAAAAGCTTGATACTGAAAATTTCTGTACTCGTAGACATCGATCCAAATCTGCTGTTGCTATTCAAAGAAATCTCCATGGACGGCCATAATTTATTGCTAGTTATTCTAAAGTTTAAAATAATCTCATTAAGAAATTATATAATTGCTTTTGTGTAGAATCTAATTACTTATTATATGCTGAATTTTTTCTGTATTTAAAATTTATAGTTCGAATTCAAAATTTCTCTCTAGTGTAGATAGCTTTGATAAAATATTATAATTATCTAGGAAAGAATTAGATATTTTTGTATTGAATCTTTAAATTCATTATGCATAATTTATTTAGATGCAAAGTAAGGATCATAGGCTATGCACTATTGATTTTTTTAGTAAAACAATAAGTATAATAATATTTTTTAAATGGGTTTAGCAGGTCAGAATTGTATTTCTTATGTTTTGGCCATTTTTTTGTCTGATTTATCAAAAATATGTATCCCTTAACAGTAAGTGGGTCAATTTGTCAATTGTCTTAAGGACCTCACAAACAGTCTGTGAAATATATATATATATATTTAAACAATTCAAAATATAGTTAAAAACAAATTGATATTGCGTAATGTTCTTTTGATTAAGTTGGTATTTATTCTTTGAGTTAAATTATATGTTACAACTGTATTTTATGCAGTGATTAGGATTTTCCAAGTGTATGAAAATGCTAAACATATTCAAACAATAATTCTAATGTTAATTTGTAAATGTTAAATATATAATTAAATTTGGCATGGTAAGAAAAGTTTAGTTCCTGGTTATGGTAGTACACAAGAACCTTAATTACAGTGGTATTAAAAGATTTAAAAGATATTAGAGTGACATTCATGAGCAGCAACCTAGGTCCCCATTGAATGAAAGATCCTTTTTAGCTATAAAAGATTAAATTAAGAATGATTTAAATAAAAATTTAAAGAATAAAATTGTGTAAAATATCTACTGTGAGACAGGAGTTCTTTTCCTGTATTCTTATATAGGGCAAGAAGAAATTTAAGGTTACACTATTCACTTATTCTTTCCTTAAACTTTCCTAATATCACTGAAGACCCACCCTGTAGATGGGGCTAATGCATGTTAAATCTGCCAAGGCTGAAAATTTTCCTGTTAGCTTGGTGTGGAAGTTAGGAGAGCAGGGTTCCCGTTCTGGAGTACTTGTCACCTGATCATGGTTCAAAATTGCAAGGTTTGTCACCCGTAGCCCTTATATTGTTTCAGAGAGCAATCAAATCAAATTTTATAAACTGTGATTTAATCTGGTAGAATATGATGATCAAATAAAATAACTTTATGCTGAAATGCTGAGTTACTTTTAAATGTTTTTTGTGCATTAAAAATATTTTTATGTAATATAAATATATATTTTTTCTAGAAGAGGAAATATGTTATTCCATAAATGAATTTAAGTCAGTGCCTTTTGATATTTTATGATAATAGTAATTAATAGTAAAGGATATTGGCCTAAAATAAATCCATACATTATTCAAGTATTTTTGAGAATTGTAATATGAATCAGATTGGTGCATATTAAGAATGAGAAAAATCAATACCGAGTGCAAAAATTCCAGCTGAAGATTACCAAATGTACCCAAGTTTTGTGTTACAAAGCAAGATATTATATTTTAAAAAGTGATAATTTGTCATGTAAAATCATGGCATAAGTAAACTAGCACTATTGATATATCCACTTTGATGTACATGGCCCAAATTAATTATGAACAACTTGTATCATGTAAGTTCTTAATTTATTGTCTTTTTTTATTTTTGACTTAAGATTTTTTTTAAAAATTAAGTATATTTGTTATAAATACAGAATTTTTTTTCATTATGACAGAATAAAACTTTTGTTTATCTTAGTATATCAAATGAAATGAAAATAAAAGGCTACTCAATTTTTGTAAAAAAAAATAGTTTTAGTAAATATGCTAGTTCTCTTAAGTAGTGTTAGTCAATGTTTCTCATAATGAAATATCTTGTTTCCTGTTAATAAAACACTGTTATGCCATTAAAAATAATTAATATTGAAAATTAGTATTTTTAAAAATTTAGTGTTCTAACTTTAAACAGATTAAATGTACAAAATCTAGTGAATTTTGATCTCAAACAAAATTATTTCATTTGTATCACTAATTTATACTATAATTTTCAAAATTGGATTGAATTAAAAATAAGTCATATATTTCAGTAAAAAACATTACAAAAACATTTATAAAAGTCTGAAAAATAATTATTTCATATCATAGCAGGACTCATTCTACATGTAAGATAGTCTTAAATGATGTTTATAAAACTGTCTTTAAGCGGGCTTAGAATTTCTGGTTGGAATTACTTTTTTTCTTTAATAAAATTTTAGCCAGCATGTTAACCAGTTAGGAATCATGGACAGAAGTTGATATAAAATTATAAAGGGTTTAGATTTACAATTGAAATGGATTTAACAAGGGTGACTGAAAGACTAGTTTTTAGAATGAACTCTGCATTTCTAACAAGTTCTGCATAGATTCTACAAATATTAATGATATATATATATATTATTTTTATCTTTAGGATTTCTGTATAATTACCATTAAATAAATATTCTTTTTAATAATCCATCCGTTTTGCATATTTGCAGTTTTCTCGGGTATTTTTTCAAAATTATACTTTTAATTTTTGAAAAAAGGGTAAAGTATAAGAAATAAATATTATTTTGATAAAAATGAAATTCTATCTAAAATTTTAAACTTACTGTGTTTGTATATTTTAAATAAGCTTATTTTTTAACTCTTGCTTCATACTGACCACCTGATCGGGATATCTGCTCATGCACCTCAGCGCCCAATGGTCATGTATACTGGATAGGCACAGGCCCTCATGGGTTGTTGCGCCACTGAGTTTGAGTTTATTTTTTAACAAATGGAAATGTATTCATATGAATGCTTGTGTTAGGAAAAGGAATTTTCAAAAATTTGCATTGAAGGGAATAATGCATAGAATTAATACCATTCATACGAAGAATTTTCTTAGCCTCTAATTTTATTACATAATTGAAATGATAAATTAATCTTTTTGAAATGTACCTATCATATTCAATAATAAATGCCTTATATATACATATAATTTCTATTTTTCAAATAATTCCATTTACTAAAAATTTAAAAATAAACAGAAATGTCTGATATATTTCATGTTTTTTTATTTGAGTTCTTTATATTTCACATGTTCTTTTCTCTTTGTAGAAATACATAGCTACAAACTTCTGATTACATACATGTAACATACATGGAGATATCAGGTGTATAATGGTTTTTAATTCATAACAGACTAAAAAAGAATAGTAATTTGAATATTCTAAAAATCCTGCTGGATATCCCTCAATAAAAAAAAATTCTAGGTGGATGTTAAGTAAAGCAAAATAAAAAAAAAGTTTTTATAAAAAATGTCTGTGAAATGGAAACACTTGATTTCATGTTTGAATTTTTTGTTTGCAATCATTACAAAACATTTTGATAATAATTAACTTTTAATGATGTAATTACCAAATTTAAAGTTGAGAACTCTTTAATGATGCAGTTAAAAATACTATTAAGAAAAGTACTGATGAGAGAGTGAACTAAAAATCAAAAATTAGGTTTATCTTGATATTGCTACCTCTTCCATTTACAGGAATGTTTAATTTCATATTTGTTTGCCCAAAATTTTGTTTGATATTTGCGTGTAATATATAAAGAATGTGTCTAAAATTTTAGAGTATTCATCTAAAACTTTCTTTTGTGTAAGCTTAGTAAAAGTTACAACACCATAGCTGTTTTGTTGTAGGTACATGCTATTCAAGGATTCATTATTCATGATTTTTTTATCAATTTTTACTTCTGAAGTATATGCATGTGCAAAAAATTAAGCTTTTTGCTGTTCTGTCTGCATTTGTCTTTTAAATTGGCAAGTTCTTATTTCAGCTTTCGCATATTTTATGTTTTCAATGAATGCATTTATTTTTTGACCTTTTAATATTTGTTTAGCATAATAGTTACAAAACTCATTTTCTCAATGTGTTTCTAAGTAATTTTTTATAATGTTACTGATAGTATCAGAAGTTTTGATATCATTGAACATGAACAATTCATAAAAACATACAATTGAAATGTTTCTTATATATATATATATATATATATATATATATGACATGTTTTAAACCAGAATCAGACTTAGTTTTAAAAAGGATCTTTATTTGATGAAATCTACACAAGTTCTGACGCTGAGAGGCAGAGAGAAAAAAAAAGTCAAAGTGAAATCTACGTGTTTTACCACTTAAGCCAGATGTGAGAAGTACTTCTGATTTTAGGAGTGTACTTGAAAGTTAATGCTGACATATAGGGCTATTAGATCTAACGATCTGGAATTAGACATGTTTATTGGCTAGGCCATATGTTCGGAAAAAATAAATTGGTGATTAGTTTGATACTTGAAGATAAAATGAAAAATATGAGTTAAGTGCTAAATAGGGAATTTAATTTTTAATCTAATTTAATTATCCTTACATTTCCCCCCCAATTTTAAAAGGGAGTCATGGCGTGGTTTTTCTCTCTTTACAAACTTAATCAATTTTCAACAAAAACAAACAAACAATACATAACATCATTTGGAAATGCATATTAGACATAGTAGAAATATTTAAGTAATAAGAATACAAAAATAAAAAATGCTGTAAAATAAACGAATCTATAACAACAAACACAGTAATGACACTTCCAAAATATTAATTGATAAAAATGAATTTCCGTACATATAACTGAAGATTAGCTTGTTCAAATCTATTCGACATCCAGAATAAGAGCTCGTGTTTCCTCCTATTCCTTCATAATAGATTCGTATTATAGCTAGCAGATAATGGTTTTAAAAAATTTTTATATTGAAAATAATATCATATCAAACAATAAGATAATAGATATAAAATTACATGGTATCATACAAATATTAAAATACTAATTTTGTATAAAAATCTACTCTGGCACCATTGTAGTAATACCTTATTTTGTTACTCAAAATTTTGCATACATGAAACACATTTTTAAAAAGATAAAAATATAAACACTAATAAAATGAAATTATTAATAATATGAAAACGGTGTACACACACAACTTATATGTACTATTCAACACAATAAACAATATTTTATTTCATATGCATTATAAAATATAAGAATATAAAAATTATAATAATATAGGAATAAAAAAAGAGTTATAAGAATAAAAGAGCTCTTTAAATAATTGAGTCGAAAATGTGGACTTTCTTTTATCATCACCTTTAGTATTTATGTAAAATTTTCACAATATTCACTGTAACTTAACAATATCGCATACAATATATTGAATCTCTTCGTAACCTTTTCATAGACAAAATTCTTGACTTTCTCTTACATCACACATTTACTAATAAAACTATCACACTACTTAATTTTGAACACATCTCTGAGAAATCTGCATGATCAAATCACAGATGTTCAGGGATGCTAATAAGAAAACAATAAGAGGTGTACATACCAAACTAAGCACGTTTGTCCTCTTAATGTTTCAAGACATATACAAAATTATAATGATTGTATTCTCGTTTATCCACTGTATAATATCCAAAAATAAGCTTCAAGTTGTTAAATTAATTTAAATTTAGAAGATTTTGAGAAACAGTGAATCCTAATATGTGGCCAGTACATCAAGACACCATTTCAAATTGAAAAAATTAACTTACTTGCAATAAAGTTACTGATAAAAAAAAATTAACAAAATAATAAAATTCAGTGGAGAAAAAAGAATGCAACTTGATTTTACTTTTGTCTCATCAATATCATTAGCATTAGTACATTAGTCATTTCTCTAATAACTAAATTTATATCTTTTTCAACATAAAAACACCAATATCTATCATAAATGTTAACTTATTCAACATTTTAAAATAAAATAATGAGAAGTACATTAAAATTTCCTCAAAATTTTGTATAAAACACATACACTCTGCTTTTTCAATTAAACTATAAACAATATCTCCTTTAATACAAAATATACTATAAAAGTTAAATATATTACATTACTCTTCTCTGAAAAGTTTTGTTAAGCGGAACTCAATTACTTCTGTATTACATAAGAGGTTTCTTTTAGTTATTCTCCTTATCATGGGTATTTTGTTGAATGTAATTCAACTGAAAAGTTTCAGATGGATGAAAATGTCTTAAACGGACTGAATGAACCAATTCAGTGTCAGTTTTATTACGGGCATTGTGTCTTTATTTCAAATAATACATCAGAACATTTTCTTGAAACGGTATAAGGGGGATTTAATTTCCTTGTATTGGGGTGTTGAAATTCCTCATACATTACTAAGTCATCAACCTTGAAATCAGCTCTTCCTGAAATTTTTTATATCTAATTTTATTTATTTTATAATGTTCGGTTCTTTCTTTGGCTAATTTTCTTGCTTCTTCTATGGGAGGATATATCTCATTATCTTTTAGTGAACTTTCAAAAGGTAAATTACTATACATTAAGTAGGTTGGAAGGAAACCTGTTATTGTATGTGGAGTTTGATTATACTGATGCATTACACTTTTTCCAGAATTTATGTCCATTTGACTTTATTTGAACTGTTACTAATTTCACACTTTAAGCAGGAATGATGGTTGGATTTACACGTTCAACCTTTCCATTGGTTTGTGGTCTGTGAGAAGTATTTAATAATTGAGTGACATTGTTATGTATGGCTTAAATTTTAAAGAGATGAATGCAGTATTTCTATCACTTAAAACTTTTTCCGGTATATGATTCTGAAAGATTTGTCTTAAGCAATTTATATAAGTATCTGTTGCATTTTTTGATGGGAAAGTCCAAATGTACCTAGTTGCATGATCAATAATAATGTGCCAATATTTTTTAACAGAATTATAATAATGTAAACCACCTACACTATCTATCGACAAAAGTTCAAAGGGTTTTTTACAAAGGGGAAGTGATTGCATTAGTCCGTATTTTTCTGATGTGACTTATTATTTAATTGACAAGTTTCACATAATTTCGTATATCAGTAATAATTTTTATCCAATAATATTGTGGTGATATTAATTTTAACATGGTAGCTACACCAGGATGGCCAAATTTTTCATGAGTTTTTTCATTAACTTCACTCTTAGAGCTTTGGGTACAATTATTTTAGCTAAACCTTGTCTTTTTACAACAAAAACATCATTTCTCTTAAAACATTTAGGAGCTGATATATTTTCAAAATTACTTATTCCATTGATATCTAATAAAGGTTCTGGGGGTGTATTAATTATTTGATAAGCAATAGGATTTCTTGTTAACATATCAGCTTCAATATTATATATATATAGTGCTACCCTTCTTATATTTTATATCAAAATCATACATAGAAACTTTTAAAGACCATCTAAAAATCTACCCGGGGGACTTTTGAAATTTTTAAGCAAAACTAATGCATTATGATCGGTATGAACTGTGAAATGAGATCCATGAAGATAGCAATGGAATTTATCTAAACTATCAATTATAGCTAAGCATTCTAATTCAGTT
The DNA here is from genome assembly GCA_019973935.1 of Trichonephila clavipes. Lineage (NCBI taxonomy): Eukaryota > Metazoa > Arthropoda > Arachnida > Araneae > Nephilidae > Trichonephila > Trichonephila clavipes. Next base: position 142,247 of record BMAU01019628.1, read on the forward strand.
ATTGTATAATTAATTTCATAATTTCTCAGTCGTCTCGAATGGAATGCAATCGGATGTTGATTTCCATTGTGTTTTTGTTGTTTGAGAATACATGAGATCGCAGTTTTCCATGCATCTACATAAAGATGACATGGGTAATTTGGATTGAATATAGCTAAAATGGGCTTTGAAATTAAGCTGTCTTTAAGTTTTTTAAAAGATTGTTGACATTCTGGGGTCCAATTCCAATTTTGATTATTTAAGGGTATTCTTAATTTTGTATATTGAGGAATGAATTTATAATAGACATTAATACTACCAATAGATCTTTGTAAATCTTTTACATTTATAGGGGGTAAAAGTTTTTTAATTATTTCGACATTTGTATTATTTGGAGTGTATGATCCTTCTTTTATTTCATATCCTAAGAAATCAATTGTATCTTTACCAAATTTACGCTTTCAGAATTTTAATTTAATATTTTCTTTTTCGCAAATTTTTTAAATTTCCTCTAAATGTTTTGCATGTTCTTCAATTGATTCCGAAAATACTATTATATCGTCGAAGTAATTTAATGAAAATTTTATTTGGTATTTATTTAAATTCTGTCTAATAGCTCTTTGAAATATAGCAGGGGAATTTTTATATCCAAAAGGCAAACGATTAAATTGAAAAAGACCGTAATTTGATGTAAATGCAAGTTTTTCAGATTCATTATCATCTAATTTAATGTGCCAATAACCACTACATAGGTCGATGGTTGAGAAAAATTTTGCATGTGTTAATTTGTCTAAAACTGCATCTTTTCGGGAAATTGGTTCTGCATCTAATTTTGTGATATCATTTAGCTTTCTGTAATCGATACATAATCGTGTACGAGCATTATCCTCTTTTTTAAAAGCCAATGTTATAGGGGCAGCATAAGAACTATAAGATGGTTTAATTATTCCTGCTTTCAATAATGCATCTAATTGCTTTTTTATTTCCGTATCATCTTTAAAAGTTATCCTATATGGTCGTTTTGCAATGGGTAATTCTGAGGTAAGTATTATTTTAGGAGAATTACATTTTAATTCGCCCACATCAAACTTATTTTTAGCAAAGACATGTTTATATTCATCAATAATCACATTAATAATATCATAATCACTCTTAGGAATTATTCCTATATTAAACACATTATCAGTTTTCTTAGTGATAATTTTATTATTAGTAAATTTAAGAGTTTCATTTTTTCTTTAATACTTTTCTTAGAAAGAGAGAGAGATTCATAATTTTTTTAAAAAAATTTTCCTCTTTGAAAAACTTTAAGTCACTAAAATTAATATTTAATTCAAAAATACTCATAGTTTTATTAGAATTTATTAAATATTTCAGTTCTACATTTACAATGAGGAATTTAATATTTTTAATAATTTCTCCTATTTTCAATTGTAAAGTAATTGCCTCACTCACCTGAATTTGTCCATTGATGGTGGCAATTTTTGTTTTGATATACTCCACATTGTGGTGTCCCTTGATTTATGATATTATATTTTTTCGAATAATATTGACACTTGATCCTGTATCCAAGAGGACATCAACTTGTTTGAAGTTGATTCTTCCCTTGATGATCATAAGTTCTCATGTTCGATGAGGTTGAAATAATGTATTATTTTCTTGCGTTCTTTGACGGGGGTAGAAAGTTGGAGCATCCGGTCGAAAAACTGCTGGTCTTTGCTGCAATCGTTGGTTTCTCGGATACATGGTCGGCCGCTGAAGAGAAAAGGACAGGTGATGGAAGCTGTGGAGAGTATACATTGTATCTTGAACCGGTTATATGGTATCCGGGTGTTGAGATTGATCATTTCTACAATTCCATCTCTTCCATACTGTTGTCTGTGGGCAAATTGATTCTTGTGGTGAGGTATTCTTGTCATTGGATACCTTGGGTATATAACTTCATTCCTATTTGATTTTTCTTTTTCTTAGATATCTAAAAGTTTCATTTTTCCTTCATTTTCTCTATATTGCTGCAGCTTTGTAACTGTATTTCTATGGATCTATTTTCCTTTAATCCTTTTATGATGTAAAATTTTACAGCTTCTTCCATGTTTATCCGAGATGCGATTTCTTTTATTCTGTAGAAGTATTCTATGTGGGTCTCTTTTGATTTTTTTTCTGTTTTAGATAATTGAAGATGAATCTCCGCTGGATTGACTTGTGCTCCGAATTCACGTATTAAATTATTTTTCAGTTCGTAAAAACTGTTAGGGATCGATTGTGATTTGATGTAAGTCTTCACAGCTCCATCTACTAACTTGGTTATCAATAGGATTTTCTGTTTCTCTGTTATATCGAAGGAATCGAACGTACTTTCAAAATTTCTAAGGAATGTTTGGATGGGCTTTTCCAGGTTATATTTTTGGAAAAAAGTCTGTAGATCTTTAAATCGAATATCATTTTTATAATGGTTATAGGTTGTTTTAATTTTTCTTTATCGGCATCTATATTTTCTTCTTGCTTAATTTTATTTTCGTTCTTTGCTTCCATTTTTGAAACATAAATTTCTGAAATTTTGTTAGAAGACGATTATTCTAGTTCTTTAGCGGTAAGAGCGATGTTCTTCCTGGGATTAATAAAGCGTTTCTTCTTTTTTCGTATCATACCTCTGAATTCCGGCAACCCGACGTATTCAGCAAAGATATGTATAGCGCCGTCAGAGTTCGATCAAATTCTCCAAAGCATTTATTACGGTCGTTGGCGTTTGTTTCTACTTTAAGATTATTTTAAGAATATATTTAAGTTTAAACTCTGAAATGTGCGTTTTCAGGAAAATCCTGCCGACTTTAATTCTGACATATTTTAAACCAAAATCAGACTTAGTTTTAAAAAGAATCTTTATTTGATGAAATCTACACAAGCTGTGACGCTGAGAGGCAGAGAGAAAAAGAACGCCTAAGTGAAATCTAAGTGTTTTACCACTTAAGCCAAATGTGAGAAGTACCTTTGATTTTAGGAGTGTACTTGAAAGTTAATGCTGACATATAGGGCTATTAAATCTAATGATCTGGAATTAGACATGTTTATTGGCTTGGCCATATGTTCGGAAGAAATAAATGGGTGATTAGTTTGATACTTGAAGATCAAATGAAAAATATGAGTTAAGTGCTAGATAGGGAATTTAATTTTTAATCTAATTTAACTATCCTTACACACACACACTATATAATATGTATTTGTTCTCATGCTAAAATAACTCCATATTTCTTAACATACTTGTCTTTATTTAAATATGTTTACCATTTTCTTATTATAATTATAAAGTTTATTTCTTTCCTACAAAAAGAAATTTAAGGAATATTTCAAAAGTTCGTTCGCTTTTGCTTAGTTTTTTTTTCACTTGATGTATTTATTTTATTGTGCCGTCAGCTCTTTCTTTTGCCTGATTCTTAAAACTATATTCAATTGAAACACTTAAGGTGATGGCGGGTCATTAGTTTAACACCTTACATGACATCTAGATGGCGTTGGCTATTGCGAAATTTTTGGCACAAATATTTGTCTCAAGACTCCCAAGATGGGCAATAAATTTCTCTCTCGGGTAACCTTTTCAATGAAATTCTCCCCTTCAGCGAAAGGGAACACGCGGGGGCTAAGGGAGGGGTGACAGTCGTAAAACTGGTAAAATAAATGTTAGCTTTTTTTTTTTTTCTTTTTCGGGGAGGGGGTTAAAGCAGCAGAGTGAATCTTGACCATGAAAGACTTCTCATTTCTGGACATTGGTCAATCATCAAACTTTTTCAACTCTTGGAATCCCTAGAACTGTAACATGTTTTCCAGGAATCCCCTTCCTCGCTGAAGGGAATATATCTTAAAATAATATTTAAAGTATATAGATAAACATATTTTTGATATTATATGTAAAGACAATTTAAAAAAAAAATATTATATTTTTTATTAAAAAATTTTATGATGTAATTTTAATGTTATTTACTCATTGATAATATAAATTTGTGATCCAAATGTCACCTACGCATGCATTATACTTAGTAACTGAGATATGTGTTCACAATTTTTTACACAAACTATCGACGCGTATAAGCTTTTTGAAATTATCTGCAGTAGCATTTCATATTCCGTGTTCAATTCGTTTTTGTATTTTGTTTTTGTTGCCTATCGCTTTAAAAATATTTTTCACTTTCTAAATACATTTTTGTGAATGGCATGAAAATGTTCATAGCTGTGTGAGAAATTCTGCGTATATGGCATGAATTGGTAACCTAAGATATAGGTCTTCTAGCTTAAATTTAAATTTTAGCATCGAATCTGTTCATATGTCGATAATTTTTTTTATCTTCTTCATTATAGGTGTTTTTCCCCCACAAATGTAAAAGGTTTCAAAATATTGTACTAACTAGTATAAAATTACTTCGTGGAACTCGGGATAGCAAATAATAGTATATTCACAATATACTGCATAAAATAAAGTTTTAAAATTCATTTATTATATTACAATAAAAGTTACAAAAGATCTTTAGATAGTTGTGGCTAACCGAATATCATGAGAACATAAATCCATTTTGCATACATATTTGTAATTTTTCTTTCCCATTTTTTTTTTTATTGGGACTCGTGGAACACAGTTTGTCGATCAATTCTCTAGATAAATGATGCACAGAACGAAACTGTTTAATTTTTCCTGAACAAATGATTTTTAAAGGAAGAATAGGTAGATTTAAAGCAATGAAAAATTAAATTTCACGTTTTAATGAACAAACAGTATGATACAATTTTACTTTTATACAATAGAACAGGGATTGGCAACCTATTTCACGAGAGGTACAATTCTCAGTGGTACCCTGAATTACTCAACAAATGTGTCAATTTTTGAGAGGATGGAAGATGATAAATTTATAATGGTCCTTATTATACGAAGATCTCCAGAATTACGGACAATTGCGAAATTTCGAAAAAATCGGAAAGATATCTCGAAACATAAATTTACAGCTATTTTGTGAATTATTGGATGTCATTGCTGGTGAGATTTGATTGTTTGAAAAGAGAAGATCGCGTGCTCTCCGCTTTTGGTTGATTTCGAAAAAGGCAAGAAAAAAAAAAAAAAAAAAATTCTCTCTGTAGCGCACTTCCTTCAATAGAATCCTCCCCCTTTCTCTGCAGGGGGAAGAGGGCCACAGTCTTTACGACTGTGAAACGAAATACTTGTTCTTTTTGGGGGGGGCGGGGAGGGGGGAGTAAAATAGTGTTGAATCTTGACCATGAGAGAGATCTAAAATGGCTTTCTTACTTTTTCGACTCATGGATTCTGATAATTTGTTATGAATGCTTTATTCGTTTCTAACTATGGAAAAAATCCTATGTATTTTGAAATCTAAATTTTAGGAGCTGTTCTTGTTTTAATATAGATTTTACCGTCAAATGTCTTTTAAAATGTCAATAAGTTGTTCGCTCTCCTTGATTATAGGTGTTTTTATCCACAAATAAAAAAAAGTTCATTTTCCATTACAAAACGATTTAGTTGTGCAAAAGCAATGTATTTACGTGAATAAATTTGTTTTGTTGGTCCCGGTACAGTAAACAATGGAATGTTGACAATCTAGTAGGCACTACATATAAAGAAAAACGATTTAATATTCTTTTATAATGGAGTAATAAATGTTTCTAAAAGTATTACAAAATAAAGTTCTTATGTACAAAAAAAAAATGTTTCAGAAATTTCCAATTAGGTATACACTTACACCTGTATTACATTATTAAAGGTTTAAAGGAAACAATTTTGAATAGAATTTTCTTTAAAAAAGTAGTTTTATATATATAAATGTTAAAAAAGTTAAAGGTTATCAATTTTGATATTTTTCTAAGATAGTATGCAGCTATTTCATTAAAAAACTGGTTAATTATGGTTTTGACCATTATTTTACATATAAAATATTTTTCAAATTCAAAAAATATTTTCATAAGAAATGGTACGTAAATGAAAATAAGCATTACTAAAAAATTATTTCATGTTCTGCAAAAAAAAAAAAAAAAAAGGAAGAAAGAAAGAAAGATATTTTGAAATTAAAATTTACTTTTGTAACTTTAGAGAATGATTAAAATATCATTATAAGGGAGAGAGAAAATAGTCTGGCAATTAATTATCAAGCACAATTAATCAAGCATATAATATATAAACATTGCCTTTATTTTTTCTAAGAAAATGTTTATTTAATGAATATTTATTTAATGAATATATATATATATATATATATATATATATATATGTCAATAACAATTTTTCAATTTGGAAATTAACATTATATTTAAATCAAAGAAAATTGCATTATTGTTTAATTTTGGGGCATATTTGGTAACAAAATAATAGTTTCATTCTATGCAGGAATCCAAATAAATTATTCTTCCTCTCTTTCTGTTTTAGTACATAGGAAAGAAATTGGAAACTTTTATTGCTTTTTTGTACTTTTCTTTCCTAAAGACTTCGGACCAACAAGTGTTTTCCGGTCCCCTCTGAAGTGAAATTCCCATGAGATATTATACATCGTGTGGGGTGGATGACCAGAGTACTTAGCTCTTCCGAGCTATAACCTCTCGTCATTAGGATTTCGAGTGGTATGACTCTTACATTTTTTTAAATAATAGTACTTAAAAGTAAAAAAAAATTTTAAGGACAGTAATAGAAATAAAAAATTTAAAATTAAAAGAATGCATTAAGTGCTTGAAAAATACCATGAGATGTTGACCTCATGACATGACGAGATGCCTTTGAAAGGACGCTAAACGGTATTGTGGCTGACAAAACGGCAAAGTAATTTATCATATAGTGATTATACTGAGTAACAGATTGTTTTTAAACAATAATTTATGGTAAAATAGCTTTGTAATAATTAGATTGACTTAAGTGGATAGATTCAATATCTCCCCCGAAAAAAAAAAGGTATAAATTGCTCTTAACTGATTATGATATTTCCTGAGAAAATGAATAGAAAAAATAAGAAATGTAAAACTTTTTAACATTTGAAAATCGAGCAATTTGATCCACAATTATGAGATTAAAAAAAAAGCAAACATTATTAATTATAACAGTTATATTTTTCCTTCGTTTATAAAATAAATCATTCATTTTAAAAGTCTTCCAAAATTAAAAATTATGAATATTTGGGTTTAAAAAATGAAAACACCGTTTAATTATTTAGAAAATTAAGTTTCAATTTTTTAAAAATTAGTGTTTTTAAAAGTTTATTCAGCAGATATATCTTTTTCTGAATGCTTTACTTTCTAATTCAAAAATGAACTAGTAATAAAAATCAATATTTTAATTATAGAAATAAAATAAAAACTCCAATGAGAAATAAATATATGTTCATATCGTAATGCCCAACATATTTCTTTTTCCATAAAGAATTCATAATAAAATTTTACTACTTAAAATTTTTTATCATATATTTAACTAAAATGGATAAAATTTGAATTAACATTAATCCTAAATTTTATATGTGTAAAATGTAATGCGCAAAGAAAAATCCCAAATTCTATTATGTTAAAAATTTAGTCAAGAACTTGATCAAGTTATTGAAAATGTTCAATGACAGAAAATGCCAGACAGTATTTTTTAGAAAAAAAAGGCAAAAATTTAAAGATAGAGAGACTTTAAAATCGCGACATTGCCATATTTATTCGAATCTAAGCCGCACTTTTTTCCCGATGCTTAGGCTACAAAAATTCTGGTGCAGCTTAGATTCGAAGACTGAAAAAAGTTTTTAATGCTGGTAAAGTAAATTAATTATTCACTTTTTTTATTAATTTTTTTATTTCGTTTAGTTAGTGATTGAATATAAACGTCATATTGATCAGCTACACGAGGGCTTTTGGTGACGGACCTCGTAACTTTGAACCATAGTCAAGTGACGAGGACGACACCTGAGCTTGCACCTCCCATCTCCTAACTACCACACCAATGAGAGGACGTTTGAGCTCTCAGATTTAACGTTCATCGCTCCCCTACACGACAGAATTTCAGCGGTACTAGGCTCGAACTCATGATACGCCAGCCACGAGTACGTTACCTTGACCACTAGGGTATCGCAGCCACTTTTCATTCCGTAAATATATCATATATCGATAATATATTTTACACTATTTTTTTTCACAAAAATGTGCTGAGAATTTGGGGTGCGGCTTAGAATCTGAACATAATTAATTGAAAAAATAAGTTTCTGTTAATTATAAATTAGAAAACAATATTTTGTGTTAATAATTGTTCCAATGGTTTATGGTAAAGTTTTACGTCAAATATAAAATCGATGGGAAATTTTTTTTTTGTTAATTAAAAGAAAATATAATAATAATAATTGCATTACAATAATTAGATTAAAATTTTAATTTGTGAGTAAGGAGTAGTAATTTGTGTTCTTATTGTGAGTTAATTCACAACTTTCGATCAAGTATAAAGTAAGTATACTTTCATTCTTCTCGTTAAGTCATTTCGCAGAATTTAATTATTCTTACAGACATTCCTTCAATGACAAAAAAAAAAAAAAAAAAAAAAATCTAAGCAGTATAATTATAAACGATTTTTTTAAAGCACACATGCAGAAAATATTTAAAACTTTCCTAAATCGGAAAGTTCGTCAGATTTGAGATGTTAAATCTCTGTACATCATAAACCTTTTCCATTGTCCACTATTTGCAAGTTACCATAATTTCAGCTGGCGACTATATTTCAGAAAGATATCGCCAAAAATAAGTATTCGTAGCCAAGAATAAATTCGCTTTTCAAACGATGGTGGTGCCATCTGTTTGAGATAGTCCTAACTACGCCAAAAATAATTCAGAATGAACTTAAAATTTAAAAAAAGTTAATTAAGAAAACATAAAACTTAATTCTGGCTACACTAGTCCAAAGAGGGAAGCTTGCTTTCTTATATACTATTTAATTCTACTCTAAAAAAATTTTTTCTGTTAAAATGTCTTTTGCGTTTCCACCTCCTATACTTTAACATAGAAAAGTCAAATTTCATTTTGCAAAAATGCTGAAAACTGTGTAATTTTCCAAAAAATCAAAATTCAAGAAACACTATCCTTTAAACAATTATTTTCTTTATATCCATAAATTTTTTTATTATTATTGGAGCTTTTTCCTGCCCACAAATGTCTTTGCCGTTTCATCCCTATCCTTTAACATTGACCGAAAACAGCCTTAATAAGTAATAGCAGCTTTCTGAAATTTCATTGGACCAAGAAAAGCTGTTTACATTAGATTATTGTAAAGAGAAACCTTTTTTTCCCCTGCTCTCAATGTAATAAAATTTAGCATAAAATAGTTTTACATTATACAATTTGTGTGATAATCATAAGCAGAAATAAACTAAGTGTTATATCTAATCTATGATCTAGATATGTTTTTTGTTATTTATGTAATAAAATTCACACTGATTTTCTTATAAGCTTTGAAGTTATTATTATTATTGTAAAATAATGGGCTGTTTTTAATGCATTTTCTTGCATATATTTTTTTAATAATTATTTGGTTATTGCTCTACCTTTTTTCCTTCTGATGATAATTGAATTATTTAGTTTAAAGCATTGTGTGGTTCAGAAACCAGAGCTAAACTGAAACATTTTTGGTCGAATTCAAATTGTTTACCCTATTTGAATGAATTATGAATTTCTAACTTCGGTTGGGAATTGGATAAATCTAGTATTGTCCAACTAGTTTGAAAATGAATTAAGTAGTTAATTAACTAGATTGTGGGCTCATGTAAATTTGACTGTTTTAAAAATAAATTTTAAACTAATTTTTAAAGAAAGTCATGTAATGATTATAAAAGGATTTAGGTTGCGAGTTGAATGTTAAAAATGTGATAGTGAGTGTTTCTTGAAGACAATCCTTAGTTCACATCTTCATTTTTTAAAATTGATGGTATTAATTGTACTGAAACACGAGGGTAAATAAACACACAATACACACTTATATTTACAAAAAATATTAATTTCATAAAATTTAATCATATTGCTTGTTTAAATTATACAAACCAATGGTTTTTGCAATGTTGCAAAAATAAGCTGCAAACCTCGTAATGATTGCGATGCAGACTCTCAAGTGTGTATTGTATAAATAAAGTATATTGATTAATAATTACTTGTAAAAAAATCCATAGTATGCACTTAAAGAAAACTGGCCCCTGGTAATTTTTGTATAAGCTCTTATTTCATTATTGATGTTGGACACTTGGAAGTTGTAATGTGTATTTTAATCCAAGAAAGTAATATAAGTTATACTTACCCCCAAAAAGATTTAATGAAATATTTTTAATTTTTACTTTATATAAGGTAAAGCTTACATTAATATGAGTAATTCTGAGTTTGTACTATTTCAGCCTTTCCTCATAAAATACATGCATATTACTTGAAATAACAAAATTATGCACATATATTCTCTGTGTAATTTATCATTATGAAACGAAATCCCCAAGTGTTTTAATTTGCTAATAGTTAAGTTAAACGAACAATGTTATAAACTACAGCTCTGTAGTATTTGATTTTAATAAGCATTTTCATTAAAAAAAAATTAAAAGATATTAATAACGCTGCTCTGAAAAAAAAATTGAGCTCCAATATTATTTCTGCTGATTGTTATGTAAAATGATATGAATCTGAAAATGACCCCCATTTTGACTCTTCACCCACAGTTTTTTCAAGGCTGCCCTCCCCATCACCTATTTTTTTTATCACTGTTCAGTAATTTTATGGCCAAGAATTTGAAAGGGGAGGGAGATAATTTTAACATTTAAAAATATGTAATAATGAGTAATATAATGTAAAATGTAATTTATATAATTATTTTCATCTGGTGCTTGTGTTCTCTTGTATCCTAAAGTAGAAGTTTCTCATGCCAGCAACCAACAGTATTATGTCAACATGTTTGTATTTTACAAGTCTGAAAATCTCTCAAACTAAGCAATGCCTTGGTGGCAACCCTGTATTCATCCCAAAATGTTTCTTAATTTTCGAGGAAAAGTTCAAGGTATGAGTGAAGAAAAAGAACTTTAAGCGAGGTGTTGCACCTCATAACCTAAAACACCAATAGTAATTCCTCGAAATTAACGGCATGTTAATTTTTTTTTTACCCAAAAATTTTACACTTATGTTTTAGAGTGCAAACCATGCTCATTTTTCTTTGCAATTCTTGTATTACATATATGTCGAAACAGTAAAAACTTATCTAATCTACGGGTTCACAAAAATTCCTTCCTTGATTTTAGTCCGACTAAGATGAGAAAATTTAGTTTTCAAGAAATTAAATCCACATCACCTGTCTCATCTATTGCTTTCAATAACTGTTTGATATGCAAATGTAACAAGTAAATATTGTCTTTCGGAACCCGTGGATCAGGAACAACAATTTTCTGGCCGGGAGTAAAAGTTCCTCGGCGAGGCCAATTCCATACGAAGTAATATTTGTCTCGAGCTCGTCTGCCGCATTCACATAGCAGGCAGCAGTATTTTGTGAAGCCTGTTTGGTGGCCCGTGAGTAGATCAATAACATAAGTCTTCGTAAAGTTTTCAATTCTAACAAATTTTAGCAAGGATTTGGTTGATGTTTTTGTACGTTTCCATCATTTCTACAGAGTATGCAAACGTAACTAATAGTAAATCATTCGCATTGGCCAATGTCACAGCTTCAAAGTTTGTTCTTGACGAGTTTATAAACACTCTATTTGTTCGGGTCACATGACATCCTCTCGGCTCTGTCAATGTGGCCGCGGTAGCCGAGTGGTATAGGTATCGGACTGTGGCTTGCTTTGTCACGGGTTCGAGCCCAGTACCACTAAAGACCCGCCGTGTAGGGCAGCGATGCACGTTAAATCTGTCGAGAGCTGAAACGTCCTCCCGTTGCTGTGGTGTGGTAGTTAGGAGAGGGGGGTGCCAGCTCAGGTGTCGTCCACGTCACTTGACCATGGTTCAAAATTACGTGGTCCGTCGCTAAAAGCCCTCGTGTAGCTGAACAGTGCGACGTTAATATTCAATCAATCAATCAATCTCGGCTCTGTCATTATTTCATTTGAATTAGGACAGAACACTAAGCATTCATCTTCGGAAAAATGAAATTTCAGGGTTGACTGTCTGATCCTGTAAGAAGAGATTTTTATGCCCCTTTCTGAGAGATTCCATTGCAGAAGTTCAGATCCAAAATTCTGAGATTTATTCTTAAGTAACTCCAAATCTTGGATGAGATCATTTAATTCTTGAGTTAGGAAGCGAGGTTGTGAAGGACCTAAATAAGCTGGATATCTTCATTACAATCGGTAGAAGTTGATGGTCCAAGCTGTGGCTCTTAAGTTTTCGAAATCTACTTTCGGCGAAATATAGAATTGTAGGGCCCCTGGAAATTACCAAGATTCATTGTGAAGAATTGGAGTGACAGGTGAAAGGATATTAGGATACTGAATTATGTTCTCACTTTTACTAGAGAACTCAAATGCTAAAGTAACAATCTGAAATGACAGCAGAGTTCACGCCAAACCATAGACACAGCAAAAAGCATTATAATTTACGGGTACCTTTGAGGCATTTGATATAGCTACTGCAACAAATACTACAGCACAACTTAGGAGCCCAATCCTTATAGTGTTCGCCAACTTGGTAATCAAACTAAATGTGATAAGCAGAGTTTTAAGAAACGCAGAAAGGGGTTTTTGTTGCACTTTCATCACAAACATAGCAGAAACTATTGGATGATTTACATAATAAAATCAAACAGTAAATTAGTGCTTGGAATTAACTTACACTCACAAACAATAGTTCACTTTTTAAGAACCAGTGTGAAAGGAAATTGGATCCTTTAGTAAAATTTTAACAACTTGAAAACACAATCAGTACCTAGAACAATGGTCGCCAACCAGTGGTCCGTAAAAAATTATATTAGGACAGTGTTTATATTTTTATGAAGTTTAATTTTAAAAAATGACACATGACGGAGTGCATTATAACATGTATACTTTAATAAAAAATATGCTACTACCTTCAGTGAAATTCTTTTTGAATTTCATTACTTTTGAAGGTGTCAATCTACATTTGAAAAAAAGGATTGGCAACCATGGTAAATTGGCGGCAAGCACTTAAGCTTGTTGATATTGCTTTGTGTTTGTTATTTTTACTTTTCATGAAGCTCCTTTTCAGTGATATGGAAATATGAATAGAGACATTAATAAGTGACAACATAGTTATAATGGTCCATATAACTATATGACCACTATATGGTGATTGACCACCATATAGTGGTAAATCACTGATGTGTAAAACTTAAAATGTTTTTCTACTTCACGAGAAATCATATGAGACACAACATTTTGTACTTAAATGATGGTTGTTGCACAAAAATGTATACAATGCATATAGTATGGAATAAAAAAAAGGCGTCATTGAACTCATAGTATTACACGTGATTGTCTGCCCAAGAGGAAGAACAACAAGCAAATGTTTCTTAAGTATGGGATAGGCCCTCCCCTTACTGCAATGGTTGCTTCGCACTGCCTCTGGTGAAGTCGATTTTCATGCAGAGGAGTGTAATCTCATGTTGTATAACATAGTTGTTTTCTGTAATGCAAATCTCGATTTTACCTGTGAAATGCGTCTTGCTACAATTGTTACTAGAGGGTGTCACTCTTTCCTCTCTAAGTCAAGTAATGTGAAAATTATGAGTTTTTTTTGTTATGCCCAAGTTAAAGTAATATGGAATAATGATAAACATTTTTATACAATGAATTTTTAAATCCGAGAAAACTGAAGTATTGCATCGAAGCATCTTTAATGTATTTGCTTTATTTGATGTAATATACTAGGAAAAAATTTAAGTGAATCAAAATTCTGAATGCAAATGTGCAATCCACCTTTATCTCAAAATTTGAAGATAAAATAAGACGTACTAAAAATGTACTTATTTAATTAATGTGAAGATATGTAAACAAGTATAAAAAAACCATTTTTTTTGAAAACGCTACTTTCATATATCTTAAACATTTAGGATGTAACTGATTTATAGAACATTATCACTGAAGCATAAATTTTACAAACCCTTTCAGCAACAGAAAACAAAATTTTTTTTTTTGTGATAAATAAACTAAAAATCTTCAGTCATACATACTTCCTTATGGCATATTACACTGTCTTTCGAGGACACATTTTATTTCATTTTTGCCAGTATGCAATGAGCCCACATCGGAATTGTGCCATTTATTTTTGAATTTAATCAGCACACAGAAAAAGTATTTATAATAAAATTTCTGCTTTTTAAAATGGGAAATTGATACAGTTTTTCTTTGGAAGAAAAAATTTAATATTTATGAAATACATTTAAACAACCCAATAGTACTACTAAAAAAATTCCTTTCAATATTTTTTGTTAACATTATGACAAATATATCTGAAGAACTTATAATAATTTATTTCAGTTATAATAGATACAAATAAACTTTTATGCTTAAAACGCCTTTAAATATTTAATAGGAAAGCGTTTTTACAAAATTATTTTTCAAATTTTCATTCAGCAAGCAAAAGAAGCTACATTTCACACATCTAAATCACAAGTTTGTTTCAAAATTATGCCAAGATGATATAGTAGAAAATTATTTTCTCATTTGCTAAAGTCTTAATTACTGCTTAATTATATCTACAAAAAGTCTCATTCAGAAAGGTCAGCTTCCAATAACCAGCCACTTTTCTCGAACTTCTTCAACTTGCTTTACAAGCAATGGATCCCTTATGCGAAATTTAACTTCCAATTTTCCTCCACAAGCTTTACGGCCATCCATCAACTGAAACAAATCCAAAATACAATGTAAATATAAATGGGGTTTGATTTTAAAATCATTAAAGAAGGGGAAATTTTCCTTTTACGTCTTTATGTTACACTGAAGACTAACTACACACATAATTTGTAGCATCCTCAAAAATGTATTAGCACACGAATAAAATTTGGAGAAATTCTTTTAGCTAGTGATATCAATGATTTTTCTGCATTTATCATTTCTTTAAACTAGCATTCGAAACCTGAGAAAGAATTCTTAAATATCATGTTCGTTTATGTACATACTTCTTTTACACACAGTAATAGCAAGTTATGTCTGATAAAAATCAGTCACTAATCATACATTTGTCTTTTGCACAAAAAGAAAATGGATGGAATTTTTTTTATAAATTATAAAAACTTTATATTTTTTCAATAACAGAAGAATAAAAGCATAATCCTGTCGCACCATCAAAATATTTCTAAAAGAATAACATTCTTTTGTAGATAACAGAATACCTTACAATTGCATCCTCTCTGGGTTTTAATAAAAGTAGGACAGAAAAATTCAATTTCATTTGACATTCTTTGTTTACTAAAAACTATTTATCTGGTTTTGAAAATATAATAAGGTTAAATGTAACTTTTTAGAAAAATTGACCGTTAATATATTCAAATTAGCTGCACGTTGTTAAGAAGAAAAGGGTTTCAAAAGTAGTCTGTAATTTATTTCCAAGCAAGATATCAATTTATAACATTCGAAATTCCACTTTAAATTATTTTAAAATAAATAACATTACACATTAAAGAAATTTTTTCCTCATACTGCTTATGAACACTGTAACAGATAAATTGTTGACAAAATTCATTTTTTGTGTATACTTTCTAAAGTATTGCCAAAGAGGATAAACATACCCAAATACGAAAGGGCCCATAAATAAATAGCACTAGATGCATCATTCAATTTTCCTTTCTTAGTTTAAATTGTAATGTAACAAAATTAAGAAATGGATTTTGAAAATTTTTTCAATACTTTGATTTACGTCATAATCTGAAGCAATGTGAGGGCTACTGGTGATAGACCACATAATTACAACGAGCCACAGTCAAGTGACAAGGACAACACACGAGCTGGCACTCTAAATAACACCACATCACATTTTTCAATACAAAACAATAGATTATATAGTAGCAACAAGAAAAAATAACATGAATGTGAATACTGAGTATCAAATATCATAATTATTGATTATAAGGAAAATTTAATTGGCAAATGCAATAACTTTTCTCATCATCAATCAACACTGTAATTTGGAAAAAAGCTACATTTTTTTACAAATTTGTTGGCTTATTAATTAGATATTATTTTGCATAACAAGAGTATATGAGAAAGCATCATTGCAGTATGTTACTCCACTAGAATGTGCGTGAATTGATAGTACAGTAATCTAGTGAATGAGCCTGTATAAATAATTATTCATCCAACAGAATACACTTGCTAAATTCCAAAGAATCTGTTAACAAATGGAGCAATGCATATAGCAGTTTTTAAGGAATAACAAGCAAATGCAATTAATTATTGTCTTAGACATCTCCTAAAGATCTTGAACCATCACTGTATAATAATGTGTATGCATGACTAAAACTAAACTCAGTGGCGCAACAGCCCATAGAGGGCCAAGGCCTATTGTGCCCATCTCAGCTTTCTTGGCTATTGAGCTTCATAAGCAGATGTTCCAGCCAGGTCAGTCTAAGTTGATATGAATCACAATTGTCCAACAATAAATATCATTCTATCAAGTGTGAAGCAGGTGTAATGATGTACATGGTATATATGTTCCTTAGAAAACCAGGTACAAAAATACACGCAACATATGGTAAATTGGGCGATATGTTCCACAACTTAAAAAAAATCGTGAAGAAAAAACTAAATATTTTCCCCCCAAAAAGTTATAATGAAATCCAAGTTACATATCAATAAAACAAAAACAATTCATTTTTATTACTAAAAAATTAGTGTACTGTGAAAATTTGGCCTATAGGTACATACAACATATAAAAGTTCAAACTGAAATTAGAAAAACCTACTAACAACTATTTATCATTACTTGTTAACAAGTGGGATCGTTTATTGCATACTAAATCAAAAATCCTATCATCAGTAGATGTGTCAGAATGTCTAGCATAACCGTTTTGATTCAAATGAAGAATTTTGTTTGTTATTAACACCCTTTGTTGTTACAAAGTATCTTATTAGCGGCTGCTTTCTTGGTTTCTCAAGTTGCTTATGTAATTCTTGATGTCCTGCAACACTAAACTTAAGATTACGTTAAAATTTTAATGCACGCTCTATGTCAGGATCCCGAGTAAGAAAACGTTGTTCCATACTTGTAGCAAATTTCACACCCTCACAAATTAAAACAACAGTTAAAACAAAGCTAAACAAAAAAAAATGTGTAAAAATATATATTGGTGAAACGGGTTATTTCAAAATCCTGAGAAAAAAGATTGGGTGAAATGCAATGAAAATTTCAAAATAAAAATATTTTCATACGAAAAGTACTCATAAGAAATTTCTTTGAATCGACTTGGATTTATAATACCAGGTGTATGCAAATGAAATGAGACGATTGTTTTAAAAAACAAACCATAAATTTGTGAAAACTGTTAATATTTCTTTATTCTAAATAATATCCTTGCTGTATGCTAGCGAAACCTGGACGCTGAATTTGGAGACTATACGAGCTCTGGAAACTTTCGAAAGAAAAGCACTGAGAACTATATTTGGGCCTGTTAAAGATCAAGGATGTTGGCGTACTAGATATAATTTCAAGCTATATATAGGCTTTACAAAGAACCTCAAGTTACTCAAGTCATCCGAAGTAACAGATTGAGATGGCTCGGCCACATCTGGAGAAGCCCTGAAAACAACCAGACCAGAGCTTACACTTTTAAGAATCCTATGGGATCTCGAACAAGAGGAAGAAAACCAACAAGATGATGTTGAAAATGACTTAAAAACTCTAAATATTAAAAACTGGCAGAGAGTTGCTGTGTATCGTTGGAATTGGAGGAAGCGAGCTGTAGAGGCAGCCAAGACCTGTAACAGGTTGTTACGCTTATAAAGAAGAAGAAATAATATCCATCGCTAGCTACACATTTTCCCCATCTTTCGGGCAATTTGTAAATACCATGCCAAAAAAAATTATCGGTCTTTTGAGGCCAGCCAGTCATCAAGCCAAGATTTGACGTTTTCGTAAGTGAAGCGCTGGTCAGCCAATGCGTGTCCGAATGATGCAAATAGGTGGTAATCGGAAGGAGCCAAGTATGGCGAATACGCCGCATGCGCTAAGGGCTCCCAGCCGAGCTCCTTAACGATGTCTTTGGTCGGCGTAGCACGGTGGCTAGGTGCGTCGTCATCAAGGAAAATCACTTTGTGCTGCCGTTTCTCATATTGCTCGCGTTTTTCGAGTATAGCATCGTTCAAATTAAGCAATTGTTGCTTGCAGTGATCAGTATTAACGCGGTTCCGCCGGGTTTGAGAAGCTCGTAATACATTGGTATCTCCTGATCCCAGAAAATACACAGCATTGTTTTGCGATTCGCGGCCTTGCGGTCGATTTGGACGCCTGTTCGGGGTCAACATATGATCGTTTACGCTTGGGATTCTCAAAATAAATCCATTTTCCATCGCCAGTCACAATAAGATGGAGATGTGACTTGCGTTTGTAGCGGGCAAGCAACATTTCGCCCTCGATGTTTCGATTTTCCTGTTGACGGTCCGTTCGCTCATGTGGTGCCCATCTACCGACCTTTATTATCTTGTCCATTGCTTTGAGACGACGGGAAATAGTGCTCTGGTCAACATTCAATTGTTCTGCATGATGTTCTTGCGTTTGGCCATCATCTTCATCGAGTAATGCTTGCAATTCAGCATCTTCAAATATTTTTGCTGGTCTGCCACACTCCTTGTTTCTCACATCGAAATCACCATTTTGAAACTTTTCAAACCACCTGTAGCACTGCGCACAAATCAGAGCATTGCCACCGTATGCTTCTACAAACATTTGATACGATTCGGCAGCATTTTTCTTCAGATGGTAACAAAAAATTAATACAGTCCGCAAATCGTGGTCGGAGGGCTTAAAATTCGACATTTTCAACTCAGTAAAAAAATACAATGCACGCTGAAACTCCTCCAAATGTAAACTAAACATGAGTATCAAAGGTCAAACTATAAAAAAAATCACGTTTCACGGTTTCGTATTGTTTGCATATATGCGTGGCGACATCTGTTAGCAATCGTCTCATTTGATATGCATACACCTGGTAACTCATGCACACTAAGGTAAACTTAAAGGCGTACATATATATATGTTATGATTTTTAAGACAGAATCAGATTAAAGTTAGAAAAGTGAAGACCTTTATTCGATCATTTGTACATCTGTTCTGACACCGAGAGAGGAGGAAAAAGCACGCCATGGTGGGGGTTTCAAGTGGATAACACTTGAAAAACATATGGTAAGTATCGCTGCTTTGAAGATGGTGCTTGCAAGTTAATGCTGACATATGTTGACTATTAAATCTAACGATCTGGAATTAGACATGTTTATTGGCTAGGCCATATGTTCGGAAGAAATAAATGGGTGATTAGTTTGATACTTGAAGATGGGAACTGAGAACGATGAGTCAAGTACTAGATAGGGAATTTAATTTTTAATCTAATTTAATTATCCTTACATTTGCCCCCAATTTTAAAAGGGAGTCATGGCGTGGTTTTTTTTTCTCTCTTTACAAACTTAATCAATTTTCAATAAACACAAAACAATACATAACATTATTTAGAAAGACATATTAAACACAGTAGAAATATTTAAGCAATAGTAATACTAAAATCAAAAAGCAATACAATAAACGAAACTATAACAACAAACACAGTAAGGACACTTCCAACATATTAATTGATAAAGATGAATTTCCATACATATAAATGAAGATTAGCTTGTTCAAATATATTCGACATCTAGAATAAGAGCTCGCGTTTCCTCCTATTCCTTCATAATAATAGATTCGTATTATAGCTGGTAGATATTTTCAAAAAAAATTATGTTGGAAAATAATATATCAAACAATAAGATAGTAAATATAAAAATACATGAAATCATACAAATGTTAAAATAATAATTTTGTATAAAAATCTACTCTGGCGCCATCGTAGTAATACCTTATATTGTTACACACATTTTGCATATATGAAATACATTTTTTAAAAAGATAAAAAAAAATATAGACACTAATAAAATGAAATTATTAATAATATGAAAACGGTGTAAAACACACAACTTCTATGCACTATCCAACACAATAAACAATGTTTTATTTCATATGCGTTATAAAATATAAAAATTATAAGAATATAAGAGCTCTTTTTTTTATTATTTTGAGTCGGAAAAGTGAACTCACTTCAATAATAACTTTTAGTATTTCTGAAAATTTTTCACAATATTCATTGTAACTTAATATCGCATGCAATATTTTGAATCTTTCCGGAACCTTCTAAAAATACGTTTAATAGACAAAAATTCTTGAGTTTCTCTTGCATCACACATTCACTAATAAAACTGTATCACCTTACTTAATTTTGAACACATCGCTCTGAGAAATCTGCGTCATCAACTCACAGATGTTCAGGGATGCTGATAAGAAACAATGAGAGGTGTACATATCAAACTAAACAAGTTTGTCCTCTTAATGTTTCGAGACATATACAAAATTATAATGACTGTATTCTCGCTTATCCACTGTATAATATCCAAAATTAGACTTCAAGTTATTAAGTTAATTTTAGATAAGGAAAATTTCGAGAAATAGTGAATCCTGATATATGGCCGGTATATCAAAACACACAATTTCAAAATAAAAAAAATTAAATGACATGCAATAAGACAACTGCTGAATAAAATTAACAAAACAATTGAATTCAATGGAGAAAAAAGAATACAACTTGACTTTACATTTGTTTCTTATAAAAATCAATATCTCTAGTAATAGTTCTCTCATTAGTCATTTTTCTACAAACTTAATTTATATCTTTCACTTTAAAACACCAATTTCTATCATAACTCTTAACTCATTCGACATCTTAAGATAAAATTATGAGAAGTATATTAAAATTTCTGAAAATTTTGTATGACTAAACCTATATACTTTGTTTTCTCAATTAAAATATAAAGAAAATATCTCATTTATAACACAACTATATTATAAAAATTAAATACCATATCATATATTATTCTTTTTCGCAGAAAAGTCTTGTTAAGCAGAACTCAGTTATTTCTGTATTACGTAAGATGTTTCTTTTAGTTATTATCTTCTCATTATTATGGGTATTTTGTTGAATGTAATTTAACTGAAAATTTTCAGATGGATGAAAATGTCTTAAACGAACTGAATGAACCAATTCAGTGTCAGTTTTATTAAGGGCATTGGGTCTATCAATTTCAAATAATACATCAGAACATTTTCTTAAAACAGTATAAAGGCCTGAATAAGGGGGACTTAATTTCCTTGTATTGGGGTATTGAAATTCCTCATACATTACTAAGTCACCAACCTTGAAATAAGCTTCCTGAAAATTTTTATCATATCTAATCTTATTTATTTTATAATATTGTTCTGTTCTTTCTTTGGCTATTTTTCTTGCTTCTTCTAAGGGAGGATATATCTCATTATCTTTTAGCGAAATTTCGAAAGGTAAATTACCATACATTAAGTAGGTTGGAGGAAAACCTGTTATTGTATGTGGAGTTTGATTATACCAATGGGTTACTTTTTCTAGAATTTTTGTCCATGGGACTTTATTTGAACTATTACTAATTTCACATTTTAAGCGGGTAATGATGGTTTGATTTACACATTCAACCTTTCCATTGGTTTGTGGTCTGTGAGAAGTAGTTAATAATTGAGTGACATTATTATGTTTTAAAAAATGCTTAAATTTTGAAGAGGTGAACGCAGTATTTCTACCACTTAAAATTTTTTCCAGTATGTGATTCTGAAAGATTTGTCTTAAACAATTTATATAAGTATCTGTTGTTGCATTTTTTTATGGGAAAGTCCAAATGTACCTAGTTGCATGATCAATAATAATGTGTAAATATTTTTTAACAGAGTTGTAATAATTTAAACCACCTACACTATCTATCGATAAAAGTTCAAAGGGTTTTTCACAAAGGGGAAGTGATTGCATCAGACCGTATTTTCTCTGATGTGACTTCTTATTTATTTGACAAGTTTCACAGTGTTTCACATAATTTTGTATATCAGTAATAATGTTTATCCAATAATATTGTGGTGATATTAATTTTAACATGGTAGGTACACCAGGGTGGCCAAATTTTTTATGAGTTGTTTGCATTAATTTCACTCTTAGAACTTTGGGTACAATTATTTTATTTAAACCTTGTCTTTTAACTACAAAAACACCATCTCTCAAAACATTTAGGAGCTGATGTATTTTCTATATTTTGAAAATGACTTATATCATTGATATCTAATAAAGGTTCTGGGGGTGTATTAATTATATGATAAGCAATAGGATTTCTTGTTAACATATCAGCTTCAACATTAGTGCTACCTTTCTTATATTTTATATCAAAATCATACATAGAAACTTTTAAAGACCATCTAAAAAGTCTACCCGTGGGATTTTTGAAATTTTTAAGCCAAACTAATGCATTATGATCGGTATGAACTGTGAAATGAGATCCATGAAGATAGCAATGGAATTTATCTAAACTATCAATTATAGCTAAGCATTCTAATTCAGTTATTGTATAATTAATTTCATAATTTCTCCGTCGTCTCGAGTGGAATGCAATCTTATGTTGATTTCCATTGGGTTTTTGTTGTTTGAGGATACATGAGATTGCAGTTTTCAATGCATCTACATAAAGATGACAGGGATAATTTGGATTGAATATAGCTAAAATGGGCTTTGAAATTAAGCTGTCTTTACGTTTTTGAAAAGATTGTTGACATTCTGGGGTCCAATTCCAATTTTGATTCTTTTTAAGATTATTTAAGGGCATTTTTAATTTTGCATATTGAGGAATGAATTTATAATAGACATTAATACTACCAATAGATCTTTGTAAATCTTTTACATTTATAGGGGGTAAAAGTTTTTTAATTATTTCGACATTTGTATTATTTGGAGTGTATGATCCTTCTTTTATTTCATATCCTAAGAAATCAATTGTATCTTTACCAAATTTACACTTTGAGAATTTTAATTTAATATTTTCTATTCCACAAATTTTAAAAATTTCCTCTAAATCTTTTGCATGTCCTTCAATTGATTCCGAAAATACTATTATATCGTCAAAATAATTTAATGCAAATTTTATTTGGTATTTATTTAAAATCTGTCTAATAGCTCTTTGAAATATAGCTGGAGAATTTTTATATCCAAAAAGCAAACGATTAAATTGAAAAAGACCGTAATTTGATGTAAATGCAAGTTTTTCAGATTCATTATCATCTAATTTAATGTGCCAATAACCACTACATAGGTCGATGGTTGAGAAAAATTTTGCATGTGTTAATTTGTCTAAAACTGCATCTATTCGGGGAACTGGCTCTGCATCTAATTTTGTGATAGCATTTAGCTTTCTGTAATCGATACATAATCGTGTACGAGCATTATATTCTTTTTTAAAAGCCAATGTTATAGGGGCAGAGTAAGAACTATAAGATGGTTTAATTATTCCTGCTTTCAATAATGCATCTAATTGCTTTTTTATTTCCGTATCATTTTTAAAAGATGTCCTATATGGTCGATTTGCAATGCGTAATTCTGAGGTAAGTATTATTTTAGGAGAATTACATTTTAACTCGCCCACATCAAACTTATTTTTAGCAAAGACATGTTTATATTCATCAATAATCACATTAATAATATCATAATCACTATTAGGAATTATTTCTATATTAAACACATTATCAGTTTTCTTAGTGATAATTTTATTATTACTAAATTTAAGAGTTTCATTTTCTTTAATATTTTTCTTAAGATTCATAATTTTTTAAAATTTGTTTTCCTCTTTAAAAATTTTATAATCACTAAAATTAATATTTAATTCAAAAATACTCATAGTTTTATTAGAAATTATTAAATATTTCAGTTCTACATTTACTTTTTTTAATAATTTCTCCTATTTTCAATTGTAAAGTAATTGCCTCACTAACATTAATTTCTCCATTGATGGTGGCAATTTTTGTTTTGATATACTCTACATTGTGGTATCCCTTGATTTGTGATATTATATTTTTTGGAATAATATTGACACTTGATCCTGTATCCAAGAGGACATCAACTTGTTTGAAGTTGATTCTTCCCTGGATGATCATAAGTTCTCTCGTTTGATGAGGTTGGAATACCGTATTATTGTTTTGTGTTCTTTGACGGGAGTAGAAAGTTGGAGCATTGGGTCGCAAAACTGTCGGTCGTTGAGGAAATCGTTGGTTTCTCGGATATAGGGTCGGCCGCTGAAGTGAAAAGGAAGGGTGATGATAAGGTAATGGAAACTGAGGAGAGTATACCTTATATCTTGTATTGAGATTATGGTATCCGGATGTTGAGATTGGTCATTTTTCCAATTCCATCCTCCATATTGTTGTCTATGGGCAAATTGATTCGTATGATAAGGTATTCTTGTCATTGGATACTTTGGGTATATAACTTCATTCTTACTTGATATTGATTTTTCTTGGATATCTAAGAGTTTCATTTTTTCCTTCAGTTCCTCTATGTTGCTGCAGCTTTGTAACTGTATTTCTATGGCTGTATTTTCTTTTAATCCTCTTATGATGTAATATTTTTCTGCTTCTTCTTCCATGTTTATCCGGGATGCGATTTCTTTTACTCTGTAGAAATATTCTATGTGGGTCTCTTTTGAGGTTTTTTCTGTTTTAGATAACTGAAAATGAATCTACGCTGGATTGACTTGTTTTCCGAATTCACGTATTAAATTATTTTTCAGTTCGTAAAAACTTTTAGGGATAGATTGTGATTGGATGTATGTCTTCACAGCTCCATCTACTAACTTGATTATAAATAGGATTTTCTTTTTCTCTGGTATATTGAAGGAATCGCACGTACTTTCAATATTTCTAATGAATGTTTGGATGGGTATTTCCAGGTTATATTTTTGGAAAAAAGTCTGTAGATCTTCAAATCGAATATCATTTTTAATAATGGTTATAGGTTGTTGTAATTTTTCTTCATCAGCATCTAAATTCTCTTCTTGCTTAATTTTAATTTCATTCATTGTTTCCAATTTTGAAGTATGACTTTCTGAAATCTTGTTAGAAGAGGATGATTCTATTTCTTTGGCAGTAAGAGCGATGTTCTTTCGGGGATTACTAGCGCGTTTCTTTTTCCGTACCATTGATAAATTCTGGTAACCCAACGTCCTCAGCTAACAAATGTAGAGTGCCGTCAAAGTTCCATAAAATTCTCCACATCAGTTATTACGTTCGTTGGCGTTAGTTTTTATATTAAATTATTTTATAAAAAAGATTAGTTTTTTACGTTAAGATTTGAAATCCATTCGCAGATAAAAAATCCTGCCGGCTTTAATTCTGTCATGATTTTTAAGACAGAATCAGATTAAAGTTAGAAAAGTGAAGACCTTTATTCGATCATTTGTACATCTGTTCTGACACCGAGAGAGGAGGAAAAAGCACGCCATGGTGGGGGTTTCAAGTGGATAACACTTGAAAAACATATGATAAGTATCGCTGCTTTGAAGAGGGTGCTTTCAAGTTAATGCTGACATATGTTGACTATTAAATCTAACGATCTGGAATTAGACATGTTTATTGGCTAGGCCATATGTTCGGAAGAAACAAATGGGTGATTAGTTTGATACTTGAAGATGTGATCTGAGAAAGATGAGTCAAGTGCTAGATAGGGAATTTAATTTTTAATCTAATTTAATTATCCTTACATATATATATATATATATATATATATATATATATATATATATATATACACAGTCAGACTTCTATTTAATGAAATCGGTAAATCAGAGAAAAAGTTTGTTAAATGGAAAATGCACTTACTATATAGAGGTTCACATTTTTATAAACCCCATAAAACAAATTTTTAATTCATAGATATATATTAAAAAAGTAATTACTAACACCTTTTTGTAAATTAATATCTATTTATTTTATGTATCTTACCCATCAGAAAGAAAAACAAGAAAAAAGAATGCTGAAGAATATACTGTATTTCTAACATTAAGAAAATTTTGTAATAAAATTAATGAATTTTAAGGCCATTTTCTAATTCAAAGCATGCAAGTAATTTTAAATCCATATTATTTCATAACTAGAAATTCTAAACATTCCACATGCGTCTGTAAATTTAATTACATAAAATCTGTTGTTTCATAATATGCCTCACATCTTTGCAGAGCACCAAAAATCAATTCAAGTGCATTTTTCTGTGTTTTCCCTTTTAGTTTTATAGCTATCCATTACTACCTAGAAATTGGTCATATCCCGATGCCTTTGCAAATTGAAGAATTTTCTCTATTAAGAAAGGTTCAGAGATCAAAACAGTTTTATCTCCCATTGTGTGTATCCTTTTCAAAACTGCCTCATTGACATCTTCATAGACTCAAACGTTTTGAACAACAATTCAATAAATTATAATTTTATACCTTATCTAGATTTTTTTTATAGTTGATAAGCTGTTTGAAGGAATAACAAATTTTAAAGCAATATCCTTTTTCTTGACGCCTTTATCCACTTCCAGAAGAATTAAATTATTTGTTTGATTCATAAGTACTTACGTTTTGACATTTTTGAGCTACAAGAAACGAAGTTACCAGTACAACTGATGAACAGTACAAATGAATGGAGACTAGTTCAAGGACACGAGACAACTCCACTGTGTGTGAAGGGAATATCAAAGATGTTTCTAATGAACAGAACAGTGGGGGTTAACGGATTGCATTCCTTGGATGAAACGCTGAGAATTCTACTGTTTTTGGTGAGTTAGGCCTTCTAATAAAACCAGTTCAAGATTTATGAACACCATAGAATGCATTAAAAGAGAGAATTTGAAATGTCAAGAAATACTTTAAAAACAGGGAGAAAAAATTGAAACACAAGAAAAAAAGTTTGTTACATAGAAAATACACTTTGCAGTTAGGAGGTTATTTTATGAAGAAAATCGTGAAATGTTCTTGGTTCCAGGAAAAAGTTTGCTATATAGAAAAATTTGCAATATACAAGTCTGTATATATATATATATATATATATATATATATATATAGAGAGAGAGAGAGAGAGAGAGAGAGAGAGAGATGTAGTTAATATTTTCTATTGAGATGAATCATCAATAATAGCTAAAACTGAAGCAAAAAAAAAAAAAAAAAAAAAAAAACACCCTGAAATTGTAATTTATACCAGACATAAGAATTTGGAGATGTATCAGAAATTATAAAAATAATTGAATTTAAAATATATATATATATATATATATATATATATATATAAATACAGCAGTATTATGTATACAGTAACAGACAAGAGTAACAGGTTTGCAAAATATGGTGGAATAATTTACTGACCTTTTACTTTATATTTTATAAAAAATTACACTTAAAAAAGTTAATGATCCAGTGATAATCGAGTCCAGGAATGCTTTAAAATTTTTAAGACTTCTTTATTGTGCAAATTTTGAAAGCTTCATAGATAGTAAAATATACTTATAAACTAATGGCAATGAGTTCTACAGTTTGTGTGTCAAGCAATTTTCCGGTTATTGTGAATATAAAATGATGAATAATAGCTATAAGAGAAAAAACGGTGGATTGAAATTTTGTGAAAATGCATAAAAATGAAGGATCTAGGCATAAAAGAGTACATTTTAAGTGCAAAGCATAAAAACTGGTAGGTATGGACACGTGCATGATGAATTTGATGACGAAAATTTTATGCTTGTGTCATCTGGATCAAAGCAATGAGATTATTAATATTGACTATTCACAAAATTAAAATGACTGTAGCAGTGGTATGTATCTATATGTCGCAGGAAAATGATGAAATTAGGAATCTTATAAAATCCCTAAGGGAGATGATCACTTGAGAGTAGATGTTAAAATAACGTCTCTTCAAGGTGATTTCTCTGGTAAAAGTAAGGGATTTGAACGAATCCCTTAGCTGTTTCAGTGAAATAATGAAATAATATTGTCAAGAGTTTAAAATTGTTTATTTAACAAATATGGTGTATTATTAAACATAGAAGTAAGTAATACAACAATAGTCAATGAAATACAAATTATTTATTTGAAACTAATTAACAAATAATTAGAAAATTAGGCTGGTATTTTTTTATGTATAATATCTTTCCTCTCGGTTGCTTACAAGCTAAAATTTCAATAACTATGTTAGTCCTATGGCACACACAATTTTCTTTTTAAAGATATGGGGTTGATATTCAGGGGATTGATAGTATTACCTGTATGGTTAGGAAGTACAAGGACTCGAGCCCCCAGGTGTCTCCCTCCCCTTGTATAGCATTTTGCCAATGCAAATCCTGACTAATTCATTTCAGGATTTGCAAAACAGTTCAGGGATTCGATAAAATCCTTTACTTTCATCAGGGAACTGACCTTGAAGAGACATTATTTTAACATCTCCGTCAAGTGATCATCTGCCTTAGGGTTTTGATGAAATTCCTAATTTCGCAATTTCCCTGCAACATATATAAGCCAGTAACAGCCCCCGGACCGACGCTATCATATTGGTCCAGTGCAGTAGCGCACACAGGAATTTTTAAAGGGGTGGTCCGGGGTCGAAAGTTTACCATTCTTGTATCATGCTCCTTTTAATTTTGTCGATTTTCGGGAACAAAACACAGTAAAAATCTAATTATTGAATAAATAATTAGCATTAATTAATAAAATTAACCATTAATAACAAATACTTAATTAAATTTTACGTACTATAAACTTAGAATTATAATCAAAACTTAGAATTATAATCAATCAGAAAAAATAAAGGGCTTAGGGGGGTCTCCCCCCTTGTGTGCGCCACTGGTTCAGTGGTCTGTTACGTGCTTACGGAACCGAAGGTCGCGAGTTTTATCCTCCTCAGTGGTGACCCGGAGGTGATCATTTTGGTCCAGTGGTATGTTACGTGCTAATGGAACAGAAGGTACCGAGTTCTGTCCTCCTCACTATAGTGACCTTCACACTGAACTAAAAAAAACGCAACCTTCGCACATCTGTCATGGCGCCATCTACCGTCAGATCCACTTGACACAGCAAACAAAGCCGCACACTTGACACAGCAATCAAAGCTGTCAGACACACTTGACGCAACAGTAACAACTCACACGCTCGCCATAACAACTATATCGTTCGTTCGCCTATCCACCGACTCACTGGTAGAGGAGTGAGTAACGGTGGTATCTATATAAGCCAGTAACAACCTCCGTACTGATGTGATCATTTGGGTCTAGTGGTATGCCATGTGCTTACGGAACCGAAAGTCGCGAAGTCTATCCTCCTCATGACTTTGGCACCCCAGATGGCTGACAGCGGAAATGTGTTTCTAGAAGTGCAGCCGGCAGATTTGCAACCCCAGATATCCGGTAATAAAACAGTGGTCAAACTAGTTATGCAAACAGAAATATGAATAATGACAGTGTTTTAGTACTTTAAATAGACCGAACAATTATACAGCATATAACAAAACAACAGGCACAGAGGCTCTTCAAGTATTAGAAAATGATTTTTGGCCTCTTCCAAAAAGGGAGTATTTCACTTACATTTTGATTTTGTACATACAAACTTAGGACTTTATCCATTATGGTCTAGAATAAATTTTTGCACAGAAGCCACAAGTTCAGAGATATATCTTGTGAAATATCAAATCAATGAATGCATTGAAATTGAACAGGATAAATTTGCAATGATTTTGGAAGTATGAAATTGTTTTATTAAAAAGTGCATATAAGCTGCTACAAGCCGAGTCAGAACATAGCAATTGACAATGCCAGTTTAAACTAAATTTGGGCCCCCTTCACACTGGCAGATCGAAATTTATTACTAGAAAACATGGTAAAAGTCCAGCTTATCTGGGCCCTTTCATGCCCTGGGTGCCCGCTTCAAGCACCCAATGGATAAACCAGCACTGGCAAATAATGAACAATTATTTTTAGTAAGACTTGCAGCACATTTATTCAGTTAATAGCTTCAAAACCTAATAAATGCGGAGAAAAATATTGCATAGCTACACACTTAGAAAGTATATTTTGAACACATTTCTTTCTCCAAGAAAAAATGAAGAATGAGATCAATGTCAGACTTTCCGAGTATGTAGTTTTAAAAAACTGAACTATTTCAAAATATGGGAAGAGATGTCACAGCTGATATTTTTGCAACTTCTCATGAGATGGATAATACACTAAAGAAAAAACTGAAGAGTTTAGTGAACTGGCCTACATAAGAAATTTCAGACTGATATAACGTAAGAAAAAAGAATATGTTAAACAAAAAAATATTGAAAAGTGAAGAATCGGACTCAATACTTATAGTTTATCAGAGTAAAATGAAAAAGAATGTGATAATCTTATGCATTCAAACTTTGCAATTACAAACAATTCAAAGAAAAAAAATCACCTGAAACCATCAGTTTTTACAATACAACAGAATGTCAAGTAGATGTTATTGATCAAATGACAAAATTATATTCAGCCAAAGCAGGTTGTAGAAGATGGCTGACATACTATAATATTTTAAACTTTACAGCCATAAACTCTTGGATTTTTTGATAATGTTTAATGAGAAAAAATTACTAAGGATCACTTTTGTGCAAACATTACCAAAAGAGTTTCTAAGAAAATATTGTTAAATCCAGGGGAAAAAAAAGAACTATGAATAAAGTCCACCCAAGCATAAGAAATATGAAGTAAAAAAATGTCAAGAAAATGTGACAAAATATGCCCTTCCTGTTAAAAAAATACATGGGATATTTATAAGTCAGCTATAAGTGCATTAACTGCAGATAATATAAATAGTTAATTCTTTTATACTTATGTTTTCATATGAAGCGAAATTGTTTTTATTCTACTAACATGATTGATTGATGGATTGATTATTAACGTCGCACTGTTTAGCTACACGAGGGCTTTTGGCGACGGACCAAGTAATTTTGAACCATGGTCAGTGACGTGGATGACACCTGAGCTGGCACCCCCTCTCCTAACTACCACACCACGCCAACGGGAGGACGTATCAGCTCTCGACAGATTTAACATGCATCGCTGCCCTACACGGCGGGTCTTTAGTGGTACTGGGCTAGAACTCGTGACAAGGCAAGCCACGGTCCGATACCTATACCACTCGGCTACTGCGGCCACTCTACTAACATGATATTTTTAATGCATACAGTATGTATTTACCAGATTACTAAAATGAATATTTTTGAATTTTTCGCTTAATAAGGATCAGTGTCAAAATGATACCTGCTCAGAGTGAGAGGGGTTGCAAGATTTTTGGCATGCTAGTGATAATACAAATGTGATGAATGCATTCACTGTATAAGTGTTAAAGAATTTTCAATACACACACATATATATGCTTTTACTGTGCTTTAGAATAAATTATATTCGAATGTCAAATATATTTGATTTTTTTCTTTTGGCCTACTCCTAAAAGATTTTGTCCATTTTTCTAAAACAAAACAGCAATTCTTCCTAAATGAAACAAGTATTTCTAACATAAATATTGGACATTTTTTTAGTCTAATCAAAGTTGAAGATACATGACTTATGTAATTCTTTGGCAGGGGGGAGCACCACTCCTGTGTTATCTCTTTGAGGGGCATGTTTTCATACTTTTTTTAGAGGTATCCTCTAAAAAAAAAGGATGAAAAACAAGCATATTTGCTGAATTGATATCAATGGAGAATATTCTATATTTACTAATCCCCTTACATAATTTATAAATCCTCAATGATATATATTATCTGATATAGAAATATCAGAGGAAAAGACCATTTCTTAATGCAAAACAAGCTTTCAGTATTTTATTTTGCATAAAATGATACAAAAGAAAGTAGAAACTAAAATATATGAATCAACAAAAGCAAAGTCTATACCCCCCCACACACACACAAAGAGAGAGACAGAGAAAGGATTATCATCTATACAACAACAACAAAAAAAAGAAATTACTTTATAACACAAAATGTACTTACATTAAAGCTATCATGAACTAAGCATTTGGATTCCAGGTCGACCAACTTGACATTAACCATACCTAAAAGTGTATCACTCCTTAAGAATCCACTGAAATAAAAAAAAACTATCATATAATAAAAATTGTGAAGGTTTGTGAATCATATATTGATTATTAACAGAAATAAATGCATCAGATTTTCAATCAATATCTTAAAGAAAGAAAATAACTGAAAAACACTCTATTGCAATAGATTTATTTAATGTACTAGCTGGTATACTCGTTCTTCACAAAGGTGAACTGAAAAATTAAACACAGATTGAAGGATAAAGAAGTTTTTAATGAGTTAATTTTACGTGAAATGCAAATTAAACAAAAAAAGCTTTTTGCATATTTCAGCTAAACAGAAAAAAAAAAAAGAAAAAAATCCCCTTTGTTAAGTTTTAAGAATGTAGATCTAATAGCTAAAAAAAAGGATTTTTTTTTTATTTATAATTCCCCGTAACACTCTTGAGGGTCGATTCTTGAAAATACCTCCCTAAGCTGATCTCTGCTCAGCAAAAGTAACACATTGTTAAAAGTTTTGCGTAATGAACACTTAAAATAGTGTAAATAATTTATATCTGAAAGTGTAATACATTAATATTACTTTTTGTTGTATTTATTTTATGTTAAAATTGTAATATTTGCAAGCAACGCCGATTCTTAAATTATAATGGCGATTCAATGAAAAACACAGTGAAATGATAACGATAGAGTCAAGTTGGCAAATGTCTAGCTACTTTCATAGCTTGAGCTTTATTATAGCTTTGTAAGACGCGCCGGTAGGGGAGCGATGCAGGTTAATGCTTTATCTACCACATTATGATTTACTGCAGTTTTGCCAAAAGCCCTAGTGTAGCTGAACAGTGCGACGTTAATATTCACTCCCTCCAAAAAATACAGTACAATAGTTATAATTATTTTTTACTTAAAAATGCAATATCCGCCTATTCAATTACAATTATAGCGTTATAATTAACTACTAACCACAAACAAACTATGCAAATATGTCAAATGATATAGTGTGAAAGACAAAGTTTATCTACTGTAAGTACCAGAAGCAATAAAAGTACTTATTTTGAAAAAAGATCAAATTCTTACTATTAAATGTGCATAATAAAATCATTAAAAAAACATTCAAATAAAGAGAGATTTATAATAACCTCTCCCTTCAAAACTTAGTTTTATTCTGAAATAAAAAAAATTAGGGATTATGCTGATCACATGAATTAATTAGAATCGAGCGCCTTGCGTAGCCAAAACAAAAAGGGTTCTTTCACAAACAAAAGATAGATATATGCGTTTTTGCAGTGCACGCCAGAATTGCTTGCAGATGGCAGAATTTTTTCCTACTTACTTGACAAATATCGTTTTATTTTGGACACTTCTCACAATATCTTTATAAATTATAGCCTATGCTATAAATTATAGCCTATGTGTTATTCTGATGTATAAGCTATATTACTGTAAAGTTTCATTAAAATCCATTCAGTTGTTTTTGTGTGAAAGACGCCCAAACATCCACACAAACTTTCGCATTTATAATATATATCTAGATATATTTAATGAAATATTTGATTGCATTCAGATTCGAGCATATAATGGATGTTAAATCAAATTTTTAACTCAAAAGAATTTATGCCTTTCTAAAATATAAGATTGTGCACCCAATACAAGCTTCACAGAATATTACAATCAAAGTAATTGTTACTACCCATTTTCATTCAATACCTCTCTCTCTCTCTCTCTCTCTCTATATATATATAGGGAGTATCTTTAAGTTATTTTTTCAAGTATTGCTGAATTCAAAAATCAGTAAAAAAAAAAACCACTCTCACCCTTTTGACCATACTTCTAGCTTGAATGATTGTCTTTTAAACAGACGCAGTTGTGAACGAGATTTTCTGTTGAATTCAAACTTGAATTCTTCTTCAAACACTAAAAGAAGGGAAAAAATTAAGTAAATACTGAGTTTACTTTTTACAGACATCTGAAATAGGATATAGAATTCATATTTTGCAGAACAAATATACTTATTAATAACATTTAAGTTAATTTTTAACTACATGAGACTAAGGTTTTGAAAATTAAAATCTTATATGTATCATATGAAATCATATATAAGAAATGTCAAATTCCTTCTGAAAAGCAAAATCAAAATATGGATTTAAATTGAAATATTTATAATACATTCACAAGCAGCCTTTTTTTGTAAGAATACAAGTGCCACCTGTTAAAAAAAAATTTCTAGTGATTGAGTGTAAAAGTATTTAAGAAAAATGCTGAAATGATTTCATTGTGTGTGTGTTTGAATGAGTCTTTATACAAATATATAAAAGCCCTTTTTAAAATTAATTTTGTTAGTTTCTTAAATTTTTAATCTATGAAGTTCTCAAAAAACAAGTTTTTGTGTATGTGCTTACACACACATAGATGGGTAAAGAATTAAAATATCACAAAAGAGGTGTATTATTATTTCCTTTTTTTAATTTTATAGTTTAGTTTTACTTTCTGTGTATAGCTTTCTTAGTTTTTTCCTAAACAATACTTTATTAATTTGAAGAAAAATTCAAAAATAGCATTAAATATTAAAGATATTAATAAAAATCACAGAAAGAATATTTCATACCAGGATTATTAGTATCTCGGATGGTATGAGTTTTGGCTCGTTGAGGTGCTTCCTGCAAGAATTAAAGAGTTTTATTAAGCTAACAGCAAATGAATTATAAATACAAAATGCATGCATACACACATAAACACATTTCATGGTTTTATACAAATTGAAGTATATCACTGAGGATGAGATGCGGCGAGTATAAATCTGTCAGGCTTTAATCTTCAGTATTTACATTGTAAAATGACAGTGATGCTGTTCTGCTTGCACAAAGTTGAATTAAATATTTTAAAGTATAACAATATGAAAGTTATCAATTACTTGCAGTAGAGTGTATAAATAATTAAATTAAAATAGGTGCAAAAAGCTGAAAAACTTCTAAAGAATGAGTGATCAAGATGGTGTGTGGGGGACAGGGCTTAGCCTAAATAATCCAAAAACACCAAAAAAAGCAACAGCTTGAGTTTCATGAAAAAATTTTGTTGAGAAAAACACAGTGCAGGATGTGGGAGGAAAGGAATGAATTTGATTGGCTGAAGAAAAGGTAAACATATTTGCTCTTCATATCTCGAGAGAAAATTAATCAGTCAAAGAATAGTCGACAGATTGACAAAGTCAAACTGAGAAGCCTATTCACGAACAAAATAAAATGGAAATAAAGAGAAAAATAAAGATTTAATGAAAGCTAAATACATTAAAACATTTAGATTGTTAGGAGGGTATTTTTCAGTTTATGTTATGGATGAGTTGGAGGAATTAATTATTTTTTCATTAAATTTAACAGCTAGCTTTCCAAAAGTTGTAGTTATGTTGCTCACAGTTCCAAGATCAGAATTTCTTATTAACCAGCAAACCTTTAGAATTTGTCTGATGATTAAATTTATTTTTTCCAAATTATTAATGATTTTTTACTGCAAGTTTTCAGACTGGGGAGACATTAGTAAAGACTGGTCAGAGGGGATTACGATATAACTTAACTCAGTGGCACAACAGCCCATAAGGGCCAAGGTCAACTGTGCCCAACTCAGTATATACATGACCTTGAGGTGCATGAGCAGATGCTCTGGTCAGGTGATCAGTCTGACACGAAACCCCCAGTGCTAAGTTCCCAAGCAAGCTTGGTAATCGTTTATTGACCCACTGACAAGATGAAAGGCTGAGTCAGCCTTGCCCAGCCCAGGGTTTGAACCTTGGACCTGTGGTGTGGAAGCGCGATGCACTAACTACTCAGCCACTGGGCTTCAGATTAGGGTATAGATACTATAAATTATCTATTCATCCACAATATAAAATTCTAATGGATGATGTTTGTTTATTAAAAGTTGCACTTTAGAAGCTACACAATAGTTATTGGCAACAGAATAGTTATTGCAATTCTGAACCACTCAAGTGATGAAGTTGGTACCTGAACTGATACTCAAATGTCTAAATTTCCACACACCAACAAAAGCATCTTGACCCTCAAATGTGCATCAAACCCCTACATGTATGATTTTACTTGTTCCAGGGCTTAAACTCCTGTATTAATGCGTTTTGAGAACTGATGGTAAAAATGTGAACTTTTAAAAATAATTTTTTAATGTGGCTGTGTCACAGATTTTTCCATACAATATGAACAAGCATATGCAAACGATTATAGTGTCGATTGCAGCACCAATCTGCGGGAATTTATTCGGGCGCCTGGGTTCGAAGAACCCTTAATCTCGTATCTGGCAAAAGTCTCTTTAATGACATGGCTGATCGTTGAGTTTTCATGTTTGGTAGTAGATCATTGCAATTGGACGAGCGGCGGCAGGCCAGTAGGCGGAGCTTCGAGGCATGGATCTTGACATCTCTGAAAGTTTTCAGTGAGGAATCTGAGTGGCAGAGCGAGTCTTCCAATTGGCTGCTGAAAAGTGAGGGTAATGGCTCAGGAAAAATGGCTGCCCATGGGGGAGGGTGTGTGTGAATGTGAAGGTGTAGTGACGGATGTCCAGTAGGGGCGAAAATTTATGAGGTAGAAAAGGAAACAGCCGGGTGGTTTGCGAGGCGGTCGCCCTCCCTCGCATTGACCGCTCCCGGTGTTGCTGCAATTTTAACTTAAGTACGGCGAGCGCTCAGCCGTGAGAGGAGATGTAGTGATTTAAAAATAATGCTAGACAAACATGATTATAAATTAAAGGAGTGATATAAATAGATGATTAAGAATAAATTAAGTGCTAGGGAGGATTATATGAGTCCAGGAGTATACTCCTGGGTCGTTTCCTCTTGATTCTGGCAGTATAGTTTTGTAAGTTTTGGATATTTACATTTTCAGAACTATTCAGAGAATTAAAGAAGTTTTTAGCTAATTTTTGAATGTGCGATTTAAATGAAGGAATTTTAATTACATTGCGAATTTCGTCGTTTCTCATGTACCTACAGACACCGACGATCATTCTGATTAAAGTATTTTGGCACAGTACAAGGAGCATGCTCAAATAAATGATGCGATCAAGAAGAAACCTCTTTAATTTTTCGGCCATGACCACTTAATCACCTCTAATTAAACGTAAATTTTTTGCATGCCAATATATTAAATATACATAATACATTGGCAAAGAAGCAGGATATCAAATAAAATGTTACTGGTGAATTCATCCCAAAATTTCTTATATTTATATAAAAGGCAGCTATACTTTAAAAAGTTAGAGATAGAGCACTTGTAACAATCTGTAAAAGCATAAAATCTATGATTTCAAAATATAAAAAAAATGTATGCATTACAATTTACCTGAGGGATAGGGAATTCCAATCTTACATAAGAATCTAAGTCATTAGGCTTTCCTGAAATGAAAACAATAATACTATTATGATAACTTTGAAAACAAAAATTTTTGAGTTTATATCAATAAGTACTTGGACTTAGTTTTTAATTTTCGGTGCATGATTTTCAATAAATTTTACAGTTCACTTTTACTATGAATTCCAAATTTATAAATGAAAAAATTAAATTTCAGATAAAAAGTACAATTAATTTTGATTGAGGACCAGAATGGCCAGAAATAACTAACATTAGGACTTCTCAGATGTAACTTATATCAAATGCTGTAAGACTAGACTAACAAATATATTTTTTCAGTACCTGGTAGATTGATTCCTCGTTCAACAGTGACTTCTAAATCATTATCACCAAGATCCGTATGACATCTATATGTTTAAAATCTTTAATTAAAAAAAAATCTTAGCAAATCCCCACAAAACAAATTTAATATACCAATAATATTTCGATTACTAAATTAATAACTAAAACTAAACTAACTTCGATAACTAAAAGAATTGTGGAAAATATTAATAAGTACATATTGGAAAAATAGTTAAGCATGAAAGCTTACAACAATACATAAGTTTTGCTAAATAATTATACACATTAAACAATAATATATCATATATTCCTTTCTCCAGTTTTCAAATGACTTTACACATATATTTTAGGTAACACTAAAATTTTCTTACAACCAACTATAACTAAAATGTAATTGAGAATTTTATCTTATTTGTAAAAATGATGATTAATTTACAGCAAATTACAGTAAAAAAATACACTTACTGAACCATGGAGAATAAGCGTGTCTCATAATGAAACCTTGGAGCTGATTCACCTTTCTTTCTCAAGTGTTGGACAACAGTCAGATCTTTTTTTGATTCCAACCATAACTTCTCGAATCTGAAAAATTATAAATGTTATTTTGTCAAATAACTTTAAGTATGAAAAGAAATTTACAAAAAATTCAAGGGGAAAAAATAAATCTTTTGGTAACTGAGCATTCTTACTTTGAAGCAGATGAAACATCTCCCAGCCGGAGAAAATGTTCTTTATTTCTTGTACATATCTAAAAATTAAATACCATCAAATGCAAATGATGTGCTAGTAATTCAGCATTGTTAGTATTAATAAACCACTGTATTTTAACAACCAAGTTCGGAAATTAAAGATTTCATTAAAAAAATTTCCGTTTTAAAATTTTGATAAAAAGTATGAAATAATCGAATTTATGAACAATCTATACTTCATTATCATGAAGATAATTAAGAACAAATCAAAAGATTTTCTTGTCATACAACAATGTAATTTCTGAGGTATATATAGATAACTAGAATTAAGAAACATATATAGATAATCATAAAAATATGAAAGGTATGCATTTTGAATTGTTGACATAATTATTTTAACATTTAGGACTGATTTTCTCTCTAATCATGTAATAGCATTTTAAAAAAAATGAATAAATGAAGTGAAAATAGAATGTGAATAATGTATATCCGTTTTGCTATTTAAAAAGAGAAGTGCAAGACATAGAAACTTAACATTTTTAAACTCCTTTGAGGGTTCAATTTTATTACATAATAGCAATGGTTCTCAATAAAGAAAATCAGCATAAGATTAAAATGAATGACTAGTCAATAATAACACTCAGAGCACCCCAGTATTTATAATCTGGAAATCAGTGAAAATTATTCAAAATATGCATCTGAAATATTTCCTTTAAGATACATAACAAATTAACAGTAAAATCAATATAAAGATTAAATTCATGAAAAAAAATAAATATTTAAATAAGAAAAAGTAGATAAAATTTAGAACAAAATAATTAATAAGGATAATTTATAGAAGTAAAAATAAGTGAAAAGATAAAATTCTATGCATTGGTATCTGTATCAAAAGCTGAATTAAAATTACAGTACTAAATTTCTAATTTTCAAACAATATCAAAAAAGCTTTAACTCCCCCCACTATTTTTTTAAAAAAATTCTCAAATAAACAGAAAAAATATACAAATTTGCTTACTTCTATCTGGTGATACAAATCCTTTTCTAAGTTATCAAGAAGTTCTTCTTGACTACAGTTCTCATTTTCAGTGCATTCTGAAACATCAACAATGACAAAGTCTGACTCAAGTTGAGGTGGAGTTGGGATCTGCAGAAGAATAACACATTTACAGGGATTAAAATTATTTCAAAAGTATGAAAACTAATGATGGAATACATTAATGAAATTGTTTTGGGAAAACATTTTTTTACAGTTATGTTTTTTTCATTCAAAAAAACTTTTCACTTTGCAGCAAATTTAGAAATTATACAAAGAATTCAAAAGTTAGTGTCTTCATTCAAACTTTGAAATATTTATTATTTATTATACAACAATTAATAAGTTAAAAATCAAACTAATAAAAATCATCAAACTAAAGAAAATCATAGCAGTGGATGCCCTGCAGATAGCCCAGTGTACTGCTAATGTTAAATGGTACATGTGGACAACGATTATTGTGCAACTGATTCTATTTGCTGGTATATGACTTCTGATGTGGCAAAGTGATTCATTACATGCAGACTATCATCCATGTGCACAATAACCTTGTCGTTATATGTAGGGGGTTACGATGATGGTGGCACAAATGGTGCTTTGGTCAGTCATTCCCTCTTGCATTTATTGAATACAAATCCTTACTACTGTCACTTGATTATATGAGACATGATTATCGATTTCTCAGAAGAGCCACATTCTCTACATGTAAAAATTCATCACAATAACTCAGAAACACATGCTCACAATGACACTCGTATTCTTCTTCAAGGAATACTGAAGCAGGAAAAACAGTTCAAATTGCATTTTGTTCTCCTTTTATATAATGCTGGTTGGTGGTGCTGCAGACACCTATGACATGAATCATGTTAAAATACTAATCATTCGTACATGATATCAAGACAGATACACATTTAAAGTTTGACTACATTTGGATGCTTCCTTCACAGTGCTGCATTTTGAGATGGAGGAAGGGGCAGAAGGGTAGTTAAACATTAAAAAATATAGATGCAAGAGATGCACTACCTTGAAAAAAAATAAGTTTTTTTTATATTTTTAACAAAAGTATTATTAGCTTACAAAGAATACTAATTTTTTAAAAAACCATTTTAAGTCAATTACACATAAAATATGCAGAAAATACACAGAAATATCAAACTTACTGTAGAAGTATCTATTGGCAATCCACACTTGACTGCCTCAATCATTGAATCAAAGCCCTAATAGATAAATAAAAATAATCATAAAACATCTCAGATATTACACAATTTTACTCATATACACACAAATTTTCATTGGTACTTCTAATATAACATTCTTTAAAAAATCAGGAATATCAACATAACAAAAAGATTCTTACTTTACTCATGCGCAAATACTCTTTTGCCTGCTGTATGTCCCCATTTTGCTTGGCTGCTAAAGCAGCCTGTCGAAATAACTTTTGCCTTTCTAACAAAAACTCCAATTGCTTTTCTCCAACAGTTGATGTATTTGTTCTTTGAACTGAGTAAAAGAACATTAACTTATATACATATATTAGGAATTTTTTTTAATGTAAACACTTTCACAATGCTTACTTTTATAAATACTTCTATATCTTAAAAGTCAATTATAAATAATAAGTTTTTAAAATTTATTAAAACAAAACAATATACAATTTAATACTGCATCTGGATGTCACAGAAAAGCATAATTCTTTTCTCATAACTACACAAATATAGTACTTTAAAAACTCCCACCTTTTTAAGTTGACTATTCCTAAGAAAGAGTGGAATAACAGTTACTGCATTGATTCATACATACATTTTAGTTCCAAGTGCAAGCCCAAAGAACATTTAAAATCATTTACAATACATTTCTATCAACAAAACAATTCAAAATCAACAGTATTATTTTCTCATGATCTAATCATTTTTCAGTAAAAAGAAACAAAATTAAACTTCATGAATTTCTTACTTTTACTACAAAAGTAGAAAAACTCGACACACATACAAGGATATTTTCTTGAAGCAGTGAGTGAGTGAATGTTGGGTTTTATAGCGAAAGAGCCAAATTTGGCTATACTACGCAACACGTTTGCTAAAATATTGAAACCATGTATCTTCTTGAAGCAATTAATTTTATATGTATCATTAAATACACAGCATTCAAGAATTTTCAACATAAATTGAGATAATTTAAAGCCATAATTATTTTCCTTCCACTGCTTTCAATCATGAAAAAACAAACTACAAAAAACTTCAATTCATGATAAAAAAAAACAGTATTAGGAATAATCTAAAAAAACGTTTTTAAGTAGTTGAACATCAAATTTATTTTTAGGTTTATCAATATACCACTAGAGCAACACAAAGGCTATTGGCAAAAGACTATGTAATTTTGAACTATAGTCAAGCAAAGCATATGATATATAAGAGGGCATCTCTCTCTATACTTATGTGTCACGTCAAAGTAAAAATATTGTGGTTATCAACAGATTTAACATATTTCTATCTAGCGGCGTAGTTACTGCCGCATCAATGATATGGGGTCCCCAAGCTACAGGGGCCCCAGCATGTGTAAGTAAAAAATCAGAGATCTCCAAAAATGTCTACAAAGAATTTTGATATAGGGCCCACTCAAGACTAGCTATGCCAGTGCTTCTATCTCATTAAACAACCGTATCTGGAAGCACAGGATTTGAATTTTCAATTTATTGATTTCAAAATATGGAAAAAGGCAACTACTATATTTCTAGATTAAAGCTAGTAGTTTCTACTTTTTTAATATAAGGAAGTTCTTGCCAAGTTGTAGGGAACGAACTTTATACACCATTATGCATCACAGTCTAAAAATAGTCATATAACTCACAAAGTTTGTCAACTGTAAAGGAACAAGTAGATTGCAATATATATACTCAAAGAACAAGCAGATATAACATACAACACATCAAATTATATTTTCTGAAAATATATTAATCATGCTAGAAATAAGAGAATGTCTAAAAAAGCTTATTAAATAGCTGACCATTTTGGGTAAGCTGCGAATGTTGGCTAGCTTATTGCGATGTCACAAGATACTAATCAGCATAAGTTTTATATTAATATCATTTCTGGGGGGGGTCTTAATTTTTAATGTAGAACTTCGACATACTTAGCCATCTTCTGCAGTGTCCTTGCTGTTGGTATTAACTTGTTCTTGATATGGATCCTTTAAATATGCTTTTATTATGATACTTGGATATTTTGATTAATATCTGGATTTATTTGCTTCAAACTAAAGTACTTTATTGTTATTTCTCTTATCCTTTGATAAAATACCATAAAAAACAACTAGTTTCTTGAACTAATTTATTGAGTTACACAGCATGTAGCATTACTTCTTTTCATAAAATACACATTTATCATAAGTTTTTCTGAGGAAAAGCATATAATATCCAATTGTTCAGCTTTATGTAAGCTATAATCAACAGAAAATTCAGGTTCTTCTTTTAATAATAAAAAAATGGAAGAATTCTAAAAACAATATTTTTACTTATTACATAAG
The DNA here is from genome assembly GCA_019973935.1 of Trichonephila clavipes. NCBI lineage: Eukaryota > Metazoa > Arthropoda > Arachnida > Araneae > Nephilidae > Trichonephila > Trichonephila clavipes. Next base: position 185,283 of record BMAU01019628.1, read on the forward strand.
TTATAAAAAATATATCATAACATTTCTATTAATCAAAGAAATTCCTTCAATTTTAAAAACATTCCACCTATCTCAGAGAATTAAAATAAAATATATTCATATTATATACACGAGTAAGATCATATTTTATGACGTTTTTCTCAAAATCCACCACCATTTTATTACTGCATCATGATGTCAATAATAGATTCATAGAAGCAACAATTTTTTTTTATACAAAAAATTTTTAGTATTTTTTTCAGTATTTTTAAAATTCATTTACATCTTCCAAAATAGGATCATGGTAATTTAAGATATATTTCAGTAAAAAGATCTGGAAATCTAAAGAAATGTTTTATACTAGATTTTTATAGAAAAATCAAATTAGTTTAACGAGGGATATAATGAGAATTCAAGTGTAATCATTGAACATTTTGTCCATTATCAAATATTCAATAGGATACAAGTAGGCCTACTGCATCAAAATGTTTTCTTTTTAAATATGCTGAAAAACTGCTTATTATTTGAATTATTATTATCATTATTATTTTTTATGCAATTCTTAGAATAATCTCAATTTTTAAGGTACAATTACATTTATGGTATGTTAATTTATGTGTATTTATTCTGCTGATATAAAAACCTATTTAAAGGGTGAAATATTAGCTTCACAGAAAATTTGTATAAATTAGAACATCATAATTATGACAGTGATATGATTAGTATACTGTATTAATTTTATTATCTTACATTTAGAAATTTAAATTCAATCACAACAGCAAAATTTAAAATAAATGTATTAACACCTTTTGGTTTTTTCACAGCAGGTGTATTTGTATTTGTAGTAGCTTGAGCAGGACTTGTATTATTAACATTACCAGAAATGTTACTTTTTTCCTTCGGTAAATTTCCACCACTCTCTTCAATAGGTTTAGAAAGTTTTGCATTAGGAACAGGAATGGGAGCAAATCCTGTATGGAAATAATGAAGTATTACATCTTAAGAAAATAAGTTTAAATGGATGAAAATTTTAAGGTCTAGTCATAACAAACACTAAATGTACATACAAATAAACAGCTTTTCCATAACTTCTAATTACATGAAAGCCCTTGAGTGAAATTTATTCATCGTTTATTAATGTCACATGAAGGCAACTCATGACAAACCAAGTAATTCTGAACCTTAATCAAGTGATGAGGATGACATCAGAGCTGACACCCCTCTTTTACATCATATCAACCTCAAGACTTTAGAACTTAACAAATTTAATCTGCATCATGGTAGATCTTTAGTGGCATCACAACATGAACCCACCTACGAGTTTGAGACCATGATCACTCCTTTATTAAACCCACAACTTTGTGTGAAAATAAATTACAAAAATTTAGGAGACAAATCGAAACAATACATTTTTCATAACTTAGGATGAACACTTAATAGTGTACAAATTAAAAGAATGATAAATTTTGAATATACATCACAGTAAATGATGAGTATTTAATTTGGGTAACATACTAAAATGGAAAATACTTAAGGCATTGTTTAGACTTGACACTGTAATATTGCTAAAAGGATTGCACCCAATTAGTTTCTTTTTTAACAAAAAGCAACATATTCTTAAGCAAAGAATTGTACAGTTATAATAAATTTTAACAAAATTACATGAAGCAAAATTTTAATATTACACTAAAGAAACTTTATAATGTTGAATTTAGAATACTTTAATATGAACTTCTGAATTCCACAACAATAATTTAAATAAATGCCATATAACAATAAAACAAGTCATATTATGATCCTTGATTTGTACAGACTCTAACAAATCATTATTTGTACAGACTCAAAATAGTTTTAAATGGATCCATTTCATATGCCAAAACAACAAAAATGCTTTAATCATGGAACACTATAGATAAAAAATCTTAAAATATTCATCCAGTACTTTTATCTTTAACACAAGAATCGCTTAAAAGAATAAGAATTTCAATTCAATAATATTACCAGGTGGAACTGGAAGATTCTCATAGTCCACAGGCTTCCCTGCTTTATGATCCCTAATAGCAATTTCATATTGCTAAAAAGTTATAAAATGATTTAAGACAAGAGAAATAAATGCCTTTTTTTTTTTTTAAAAAAAAAAAAGCAATACTTAAACAAAGGGAATTCAAGAAAGATAAAAACATTGATGAACATCAAAATATATTCGAAACGCATACAAAAACTTCATTTAAATAACACAAGACAAAGTCTTTAATTTGGAAGAACAATTTAACATAGTTAACTCAATTATTTGTCTTTCAAAGATAAATGATTTTTCACCTATCAATACAATTAGAATAATTAATACAAATAAATTTATATAATTGAAATAAAAAGTACTAACACGGTAAAAAAATTTTAATTTGTACATTAATTTAATTTGATGGATAAAATTAAATGTTGATGAAAATCCCTAGAAATTAGAAAATTTTCTACTTTTAACCTAAATTTTTGCTTATTTTTTAAAGTATTTCTAGCATTTTCTGAAAGGAATCCCAAGAAATATTTAAAAGTACAACAAAATTTGAAAATTTTGTGAACAATATTTAGTGTTTGCCGATTGCTATAACTGACTTGCTTTTAAAAGAAATAAGTTATGGTGCTAGTTTGATATCATGGGGCATGGCACCAAGTTGTTGTTTATGTTCGTCAAGATGGGCGATAAAATTACAATATGGTTACCTTGAAATTTTCTTTGTTTGATGATGTGGTTGTCATGTAGATGTGACATTTCTTATAGTTCATTTTAATTGGGTTTTTTTTGGAAGCTAATCCTCTTAATTTCAGATTATTTTAATTCTAAATATCTCATTCTTATTGGTTTCTTTTATTTGAGCGGTAATCCTCTGCATTTCAGATGATTTTAATTCGAATTCTTTAAAAATGCAATCATTTTCAATCCATTTCTTCTTAACCTGCTGCTCTACTCTGCTTTTGCGCTTCTCCAGAAAATGAATAGTTACACTGTTATTGGTGAGTATCAGGATTTTTTTTAAAGGAATATAAGGGCTGTTCTTTCAATTTTTTCGGAGAAGAGTGAATTTAAGAATCCCTTTTGGTCCACTTAATTTTTAAAAAGTAATGATTTTATTTTCTCATTCCATTGCAAGATTTCGCTGATTTTGATTGTCATTTAATGTGAAAAATGTGGCCGTGACATGAAAATTATTTCTAATAAGATCCTGAAATTTGACAGTCGAATCTTTTACTGTGAATCTTCAGGTGCAAATTAGTGCTGCAGAAATAAAAAGTCCATCCACTTCAATTCACTTTTCTCAGGCAGCAAATTGCCAATTTCCACCATTCTTCTTCTAATGTATGAATTCTTCAGACGTTCCTCGTTCACTCAGATTCATAAGGAACTCGGAATTTTACGCATGCTGTTACCGATATGTTAATAGATCATATTGTTGTTAACACAAAGGAGCTTGGTGTGTGCGTGGTGGTGGTGGTGGGGGGGTAAACGGCTGAAAATGACGAAAGCAAAATTGGGAAAAGAAAACATAATAGGAATAATTTTGTAAAGGGGATAGTGGGTTTTTTTGACGGCATAGAATGTGAGACAAGACGCTGTTTCCTGGTGGCAGTTCATGACAGGATGGCAGAAACACTTCTCAGCCTTATTCAATCATGAATCAAACCAGGAACTGTTATATCTGACAGTTGGAAAACTTACGAAAGGTTGAGTGAAAGAGGCTATCATCACCTTACAGATAAACATTCACTTGAATTCGTTGATTCAGCGACCAGCACACAAATACTATCAAAGTTACCTGGTGTCACTTCAAAGCTTCCTTGCTTGAATACAATCGACGAGGAAGATTTGAAGGATATATAATTTGGTACATGTTCAGGAAAATTTGTTTCACTCTCAAAGAGGACCCATTCATCACATTTCTTGACGTTCGAAATATTAATTGGGCTGAATGGAGAATCGTTTCAGGAGGGGGAGTCAAGGAATCGAATTCATAACCTTTTGTAACATTTACAGCCCTCCACCATTCTGCTTTCTCCAACTTATTAATTTTTTTTTTACATTTAACTTCCTTGTGCTTTTTTAACACTTTCATTTTTAAAATTCATCTAGTTCCACAAATGTATTTAATTATGTTTGACTGTACTCGCCTTTCGGCTTTTCAGTATCCCTCATGCTCCTTTTTTTAAAAAAAAAAATCCTGGTATTCATCATTTCCGATACTGTTTTCCACACCCAGAAAAGTAAGTACACAATTTCAACAGTAATTTTTTTTATTTTCATCAACATTCATTCATTACATTTATTTTTTGGTAAAATAAACAATTGTCGGAAATCATGCATTTTACATTATTTTCCATTTCAATTTGTAAACGGACGCCGTCATGTTGGATTCCAATCCAGCTACAGCAACCACTGCTTGACGCCATGCCCCGGAATATTAAACTAGTTCTTAAGTTACATAAATGACATCAACACCCATAAAGTTCCAACTGAATCAGATTGGACTTTGATGATATATTAATGGTTATTGTAAAAAAAGAATGAAAAATATTTTCAAATGAAGGAGATTTAAGAATAAACTGTAAGGGGAAAAAGTACAGATTTAATTTTTCTTTGGGAAAAATACCATTTGAGAACTTACTTAAGAATTTTAAAAAGGAATACACAACATACATAATTGATAAGAATATGCTGATGAGAGCTATTTTAATGAATGAACAATTTTTGAAACTTATACTTTTAGAAATATCTCAGCAAGGATATGAAATAACAGTGTGAAATTTTGTTCTTGACATTTTTTTGCATGTGAACGTACACATGTACTCACTTCTTCAGTCAAGTTTATTTTATGAGTTTTAGATTATTTATTAAATGTTGAAAGCTTGTATAGTAAAACAGAAATCTAAACATTTCAAAAGTATTTCAGAAGTACAATGTGACTTTATATAAAGATATTAAAATAATTAAGTTTAAGAAATATATAAAAATTATGAGTTTCACAAACAATGCTTAATGTTAAACCAATCAAACAATGATTTAAATCAGAAAACTTTTTTTGGTGAAATCTCTAAACTAATGTTAATACAAGATTTTAATGAAACATACATTCATCTTAACATTTTCAATAAATTTCTTCTTTAATAATTCATTTTACATTAACTATAAACCTAACTCTCAAAATGTATATTATCTTAAAATTCAATGAACAAAAATTTAGTTATAAGAACCTAATTACTTTTATTATTCTTTGCAATCGCCTAACTTTTCCACCATTGTTTTCAGTTTCAGCAGCTTGTTTAGTAGAAACATATTTTTCCAGTCTTTGCTCTAAAGCTTCAAGTATAGTTGCAGGAGGTGGGGGAGCCGCAAAAAGTTCAGGTTCTTCTGGTTCTATTTAATGTTGTTGAAATTTTTAAAAAATTAAATCTATGTATATATTATGCATAGATTAATCTATTAAAGAGTATATTTCATATTTTAATACAAAAGTATGCCTACATATTTATAAATATATAAACTGTTTATATATTTATAAATAATTTTTATATACAGTATTATATTGACAAACACAGACAAATTAAGAACAAATTACACAAATAGGTAATGATTATAATGCAAAAATATTTTTATTGAGTGAAGTAGCAAAACATTAAGCAGATAATTACAATATGTACAAAAAGAGTGAAATATACTAAACGAATCTTCCAAAAATTCTGAATAAGTAACATATGTTTTAAGAAATAATTTTAAACACCTTAATACTGTGAATGCATCTAAAAAGTATAAGTTGTAAACTAAAAAAGGTATCTCATATATATATATCGTCGGTCTAATTATCAGACTGTGTAACTCCATCTGGGATGCTAATTCTATAAAGGAGGGCTAGGCGCCAAGTTGTTGTTTATGTTCGCCAAGATAGGCGATAATATTACAATATGGTTTACTTTGATATTTTTACTGTGCGATAATGTAGTTGCCATGGGGATAACGTATATTAGTGTTAATTTTTTTTTGCGGCTTTATTAATTTCAGACGATTTTAATTCTACTGCTTTAAGCATTTAACAAATTCCATTGCATTTGTCCTTTTTGCTACTTCAGTCTTCTGTTGCATTTTGTGCTATTTTCGAATATGTATATTTCTATTAACATTGGTGAGAACCAGGATATTTTTTTAAGAGAATGAGTGTTGTGCCTTTGACTATTGCCATAAATCATTCCTTTCCACTTTATTTTAATCTTTAATAACGCTTTTTTTTAATGTTCCTTGTTCGATGGAATTCATTGAAGGAACTCGCAGTTTTTGGAATATTGGAAGTTATCAGCACTTATTAATTGATATTCATTATTAATTTTAATATATATTATGTAATTATTTTATTTACAACATAATATAATAATTATTATATCGTCGGCGTAATTATCAGAATGCGTAAATCCTTCTGGATGAACTTTACATGAGCAAGTAAAAACTATTTATTATTACTATGCGGGAATTATTTCAATGCAATTACTTATTAAGAAAAAGGACTTCAAAATTTTTTAGTTGCAATACACAACCTTGTTTGGAGTTACGAAGTGCAAGTTTGGAATTAGGACTTCTTATTCTTTTTATTAATCACTTAGCTTACAACATAATTGGTAATGTTTTTGTAATAAAAGTCAAGAATATTATTACAAAAAATCTTTTATTCATGAGTGCAACATTATTTATCACAATCAAATTGTCTGTAATAAAAACTAACAAAAAATGTTTAACTTTTTATACTTAACTCTCAGTATTATAGTTTATTTAAGGCACACACAACCTTCAGATTTACTTATTAAAACTTACTTATTAAAAATAAATATCTTTTTCAGTAATCTTATGAAATAGAAGCTTAAGAATGAATTAACTATTTAATCACTTACCTACTAAAGTTAAAGTTCCAATTGTATAAAATCAGACTGAAAGTTTTGTAAAGTACTGACTTAGGTGCATACACATCAGTTCTTATAAAATATAATTAGAAACAATACTTTTTACTTATAAGTAGAGGTAAGTACCTGAATAAGTTATAAAAAAATCAAAAAAGGCTAACACTTTCAAAAATTAAATGGAATGTGGTAAGTTTTAAAAGTGGGGTAAATTATCATAAAAATTGTGATGCTCCTTTCCCATGGTATCTTTTAAGGCTTGCAGAAGCAAGTATTTTTCTTTATTTTCAGTCTAGCCAAATATAATTAAGGAATGTTATTCCATGGAATGGTGCATATTTTTTTTCGTTTTGATTGGGAACTCTTCCCACACAGTGTGTCTCAATTTGTAAACAATCTTTCCATCATGTACATACCATAAAGCTCTTATACTAGTCACTGTCGGATCACCTACTCTTTTTATGGGTCTGATAGACTTGTAAAAAGGCAATGCTGTCTGAAAATCTTTGAAGAAGTGATGATAAAGATACTTGACTTCATAAGGAATTTTCTTGCAAGCCTCTTTGGCCAAATATGCATAGTCTGCTGGAACATTAATTTTTTTGTGTCTCAATGTTCTTTATATAACAGAATGCATGCTATTGTATTCCATTTGCATGTGGCCTTTCTCTGGGAACTTTTGAGTAATAGTTATCTTGTTCTGCATGCTGAAGTTGAGCAAGGCGTTGGACAATACTGCATTCCTGTTTTGGAATGTACAACCATCACTGTACAACATCAGTTCCTGGTCATCACCTATCAGATACTGAATGATGAATTTCCCTAGAGCAGTGACGATCAGTAGCGCACACAGGAATTTTTCAAAGGGGGGTCCGGGTTCGTAAGTTCACCATTCTTGTATCATGCTCCTTTTGATTTTGTCGATCTTCAGGAACAAAATATAGTAAAAAACTAATTATTGAATAATTAGCATTAATTAATAAAATTAATCATTAATAACAAATACCTTATTGAATTTTTCGTACTATATACTTAGAATTATAATCAATCGGGAAAAAAAATCAAGGGCTTTGGGGGGGCCGGACCCCCCCTTGTGTGCGCCACTGGTGACGATTATAGTAGAAAATTCGTTACTTGTAAGTTTTCCTTCACATTCATTCCAGATGTAACAATACCCTTCGTTTTTCCTGACATTGTATAGGGTGAAATTGTGTACTATGAGTTTTGTTTTATAATAAAGAGCCGACACATTCGATTGCGGACTCAAAAGTACTGATTGCAAGTCCATAGAAAACGCTTCGTTGTTTGAGGTTGCTTCTTTTTTCATGTCATTATGCATCTTGTGTTCAGATTCAGTGATATTTCCAGTTTTGAACGACTCACAGACATCACATAAATCTTTTTTTGGCCGAAACAATGACAGATTAAGGTCTTCAAAAATGTTACAAAAACTTGTAATGCTCGGGGGTTCAGCTTTTTCTCGTGGACAGAAATCGTCTTTATATGCATTATACAGTTGAGATTCTGATGTCCAAAGTGGCTCCCAATACAATTTAGATGAGTCTTTGCGACAATAATGAGATTCAAGTTTCAGCAAAGAATCAAAAAACCTTCACACTTGTCTATGGGGTTTATCATTCATATTATTTTGGTACATTTTTTGGCACATCATCGTTGTTGAGTATAATCCATTTTTTGATGATCAATTCTCCGACACACAAGCTGTTTAAAAATATCCTCTTGCATACTCAATATCTATTCCCTTTGCTGTCAAAGAGATATAACTCCGGAGAACTTTCTTGTTTTAATAATGTCCCAGCACATCTTTTTCTTTGCTTACATTTACAAATGGATGACATTCAGACCCAAACTTTCTTTTCTTTCCAGCTCATGCGCCAGAATTTCTTGAAGCATTTTTGTCATTCTTCCTCTGGAATTTTTTCGCATTGTAACTTTGTATTGTCTTTAAAGCTTAGTTTGCATTTACACCTATCCTTGATTTTTCTTTCACTCTTAGGCACAGCAAAACTCCATTTACCATCCATTTTTATCTTTCCGAAATATGGTTTTCCTTTTTCCCTTTGTTCCTTATTATTATTGGCACTCCAATCCTGAGGATGACTTTTTTTTTGTCTCTTTTTTGACAGCAATTGTGACGTTGTATTTTCTTCAAATGAGTGTTGATCCACAGTGTCAGCCAGCAGTTTGTTCTGTTTCTGACCCATCATGATGTGCTGAATTATCGTTGTTAGATGTAGGTAATGCCTCAGTCATAGCCGGATCCAGGATGTGGTTATATTCTTCTGATGGGATGACATCATTAGTATGTGCATCTTCCATTTTTTTTCTTCTGTTTTTTGCATGTTACTTTCTGCCTCTTCCATGCTGTCTTGAATCTCTTCCAAGTTGTCTTGTGCCTTTTCAATGTTGTCTTGTCCTTCATTCTTGTTGTTTTGCACTTCTAATTTAATTTGTTGTTCTAAGACATAATCAGTAATATTGCCTGCTGTGAGTGACATTAAAACTAAATTCATCAATATGGAAACCCTGCCCATTGAAATATTTACCAACCGTCTTTGGAGGAATCCATTATTGGTAAAAATAATATTGACTGGAGTACCGCAAAAAACGGGTGAATTACGAGATTCATCCTTCTCAAGTAGTAATGAATAATCTTTCTCTAGAATATAAGACCCCGGTTGGAAATCGAAAAGTTCTGGTGTGACGTTTGTTCTATCGTAATCAATGTTTGATAAAACTTTATATTCAGTCTCTGTCCCCTCATGTAATAAAAAACAATCTTCTTACAAAATGTAAGATTCTGGGTTGTTTTCTAGATCTTTTCGAGTAATAAGCTCTTTTGATTCACTACAGTCAACATTTTGAAGTATCTTGAATGTTTGTGATTTAGACATCTTGAATATTTTATCTGGAATTTAAATAAACTGGGTACGTTAATTCAACTATATATAATTACTAGCTGGTATACCAATTCTTCGCACAGGTAAATTGAAAAATTAAACAATACAAATGGAAGGATAATGAAGTGAATTGCAAATTAAACAAAAAAGCTTTTTGCATATCTCAACTGAACAAAAAAAAACATTTATGAAATTTTAAGTTTGTAGATCTAATAGCTGATAAAAAAGATTTTTTTTTTATTTATAACTCCCTGTAAATCTCTTGTGAGTTGATTTTTGAAAACACCTTTCTAAACTGATCTCTGCTCAGCAAAAGTAACAAATTTTGTGTAATGGCCACTTAAAATAGTGTAAATAATTTATATCAGGAAGTGTAATACATTAATATTACTGTCTGTTTTATTTATTTTATGTTAAAATTTTGCCATCACCTCTCCCTTTGAAATCTAGTTTTATAATGAAATTTAAAAAAATAGTGATTACACTGATTGAAGGAATAAATTAAAAGCGGAGCGCGCACTGAGGCATGGTGTGGACTAAACAAAAGGGAGAGTTTTGCTTCAGCGCTGCTAGGTATGATTAAGGAATCACGCCAAAAAGTGCTTGGCGCGTTGCACACCTATATCAAATCAGTTATACCAGTGGAGTTACGCAGTCTGATAACTAGGCCGATGATATATATATATATATAAAAGCATCTAAGTTAAAAAAAATTATATTTTCAATAATTTTTAAATTTATTATTTATAAAATATTTTACATATTGAAACACATTTCTCAAGATTTTACTTCAAATTTGCATTTTAATTCAAAATATTTCAAAAAATTAATTTCTACAATAAATTAAACTAAACTCAGTGGTGCAACAGCCCATAGAGAGCCAAGGCCTACTATGCCCATCTCAGTTTTCATGATCTTGGAAACTGAGGTGCATGAGCAGATGTTCCGGTCAGGTGGTCAATCTGAAAAAGACTGCTATAAATTGATGCAATTTTTTAGGACTGGTAACTAAGTTTTCTTTTCTGATTATGGTTTGTCCATAAAAAGGTATTCAAACCTAACTTAGAATCAACAGCTTTAAAAATTTCAGTTTTCAATGCCTTACCCAAACCACACAAGTTTCATTAGTAAAAAAAAATTTGAAAATTTCAAATAAAATAATATATTTATTGACATATCTTTAATTTTAAATTAAATAAAAAAAATTAGGATACTATTATATAAAGCAATTTAAAGCATCAAAAAATATTTTGAAACATACCATCAGCCGCTGCCAATGCAGCCTTTGCAATATCAGATGACATTTGAATTTCACCATGTTCCATACGTTGAGAGTTGCCTTTTTCAGGGGGGGTTTGGGTTATTCCTGAAGATAACAAATGTTGATTTAAAAAAGGAACTTTTAAAATATATACTTGTTAAAAAGAAGGCATTTTTTTAAAAAAAGGAAATGAAAAATTTCAGTTCATATTGAAAGATATAGAACAATAAATTTAGTACAGAAACCTGTAGGTGCAGGAGGTACATTTGATAGATCAACAGGAAGATTGTTATCCAATGCTTCAATCACAGCATCAAATGTCTAAAAATATATACATTTTTAACTTTAAAGAAAAAACATCTTTACAATAAATTGAAATAAAATGCAAGTACTTTAATCTTGGTGTTTAAATTATGAAAGTAAACATATAAAATTATATAAAATGCAACATTAAAAATTACATTTTGATACAAAAAAAACATACAAGTTTACATAATTTAAGTCAAATTGCCCAGAAAAATTTAGAAACTTAACTGACACTCTTAAAAAAATCCATTTTTATTGTATGCCTGTCAATAAAAAAAAAAGGAAAAGATGCAAGCACTGAAATTAAACTCCTTTATACGAACTAATTCACACTAGTTTCATGATGTATTATATACTAGTTGCATGGCCCGGCTTTGCACGGGCTTTCTCTTTCCCTCATGATGCCAGCAATTATGTGTGTGTTTGTATGCACGCAATGTGAGTGATTTCTAAAATTATTTCATTAAATTTCCCTTTTTCGAAATTTGTTCCACATATTTTCGATTTAAGACAGGTTTTTCCCCCTCCCTCTAGCCCGGCATAACACGGTTTTTTTAGTGTAAAATTACTGTTTCCTCTTCCCCTCACAGATAAAATATAGCTTCAAATTTCGATTTATGACTTTTAAAAAACAATATTGCATTAGTTAAAAAATTATTATTGTGAAGCAATAAAAAGAAAACGATTCTTTAGTTAGCTTAAAAATGTCTCTGAAATGTATTATTATCCAAAATAATAGACAATGTACTTTTTTTAATTAACAAATAATTAGTTTAGCAATGAATTAATAGAAATACTTTTAAAAAACATATATATATATATAAGTTATAAAAAAACAGTATGGGGGAAGCATAGATATATATTTACATGTACTGAAAAAAAAACTAAATGATAAAAACATTTTGATATTTTATTTTAATTTCATAGTTTTCCTTCTACTGTCATAGTAACAAATTTTGTGTAATGAACGCTTAAAATAGTGTAAATAATTTATATCAGGAAGTGTAATACATTAATATTACTTTTTGTTGTATTTATTTTATGTTAAAATCTTGCCACCACCTCTCCCTTCAAAATCTAGTTTTATTATGAAATACAAATAGTGACGACACTGATGAACGGAATGAATGAAAAGCGAAAGCACACTGAGGAATAGCGTAGACAAAACAGAAGGGATAAAAAAGATAGACGAATGCTGTCACGGGCTTTTTTGCAAATGGCAGAATTTTTTCCTACTTTCATGACAATTGTTGTTATATTTTGAAAACTTCTCACAATATCTTTATAAATTTTAGCCTATGTGTTATTCTGATTTATAAGCTATATTACTGTAAAGTTTCATTAAAATCCATTCAGTTGTTTTTGCGTGAAAGACCCACAAAGATACTCACAAACTTTTGCATTTATAATATATATATAATATACAGTAAGACTCCGTTTAACACGGGGTATACGTCCCATCAAAGTAGAGCATAATACAAAAAAACGTTCAACGAGGTTATCTCATGTAAATAATGGGGTTAGGGAAAGATGGGTAGAAAATTGGTCAGGTATTTTAACATTAAATTCATTGATTATTTTTTTTATAACAAAAATTTATTTCTTACAAATATAGAAACATAATAAACGAATATGCATATACAAAAAAATAAAATTCTAAGTCAGTATGTTTACATTTCAGATCATTCAGTCTCTTCTGTATTTCCAATTTTCTGCCATTTTATCAAGAAGGTAGATTGGCTTAATGGCATTTTGCATTTAATTTTGTAGTCAATCAATATAGAAAGTCGTCTTTCCATTTCCTCTATTGTATTAGTTCTAGAACGGGTAATTCTAGTTGCAGAGCTTGTCGTAGTTGCAGTTACCGATGACAGTATTTTTTCTTTATTCTTAAGAAGGCAAACTCAATGCAGCACCAATTTGAGATTGACGTTCACCAGTATCTAATCTTCTAATCACTTGCATTTTAGTTTCTAGTAAAATGTTATTTTTATGCATTGTTTTTTTTAATATCACCCATGATAAAAACTAAAAATCATAATATTTGTTACTATAGCAATTGTTATATTATATAAATTTATACTTACAATAATGTCAACAAATGTCTGAAATGATAAAAATACTTTCGTATAATACCGCCGGAAAGAAGAAACACAGATAAAATGCTTTGGATATCGGGAAGCCTAACACTGTGTGCTACTTTGGGGAATCCCACAATTCAAATAAAAGAGCGTTAAACCGAAACGGCGCTAAACGAAACAGCATTAAGCGGGGTCTTATTGTATATATGTAATAATTTCAATAATTTAATCTAAAATAGCTCTTGAATTATTTAATGTCCAGTCCTTCAGGACAACTGTGCAATTATTTTAATTGGCTACCCACCTACCGTAAACTGTTGAAACTACATTCATCGACCTCCTAAATCATGTGATGTCCTGCTGAATATAAATAGCAAGACTCTGGAAAAAACCAGCTTTTTCTTCTCTCTGTAAACATGTAGCTAGCCAGCTGCCACACATTGTGTGTTTGTTGTCTTTATTATGTGTAGTGTTGTCCATGTTTTATGTTTCAAGATATGAATAAACTGGATTAACTTTCCCAACTGCCTCTTCAATACTACACTAATCATCCACTCGCCACAACAAATTATGCTACACTATAAGTTTTATTATAGTTTAGTCGGCAGGATTACCTGGGAGAAAAATGTGTACAAAAATAAATCAAGATAAATGTCTCGCAAAATTATGAATTGCTATCAACCAAAATGCAGAAAAGAAAGTCTGTGGATGTGTTCATTTCATCTAATGTACAAAAGTGTTCAGAAGGGGAAAATTCCCGTTTTCCTGCTTTGTCGAAAAGCTTAAAACTTCCTAATCTGCTATGCATCAGAGGGAAAAAAAAGTGTTTCAATTGAAATGTGTTTTGAATACGTTAAGTTTCAGAAAAGTGCAATGCAAGCGATTTTCATCCTTGATAAGCCTTTCGTTTTTATTCCGTAATTATAATTATTTACTGTTAGCTCTAAATTGAGTGCATATTTTCATTGTTGGTTTTTGAATGATTTAATTTAAAATGTTTTAGAAATTTTTTATTATTAATATGACTGATGATAATTTGCAAATAAATTTAAAGTTTAAAATTATATTTCATATAATCCAGTTTGATTCCAAAATATGATATTGATATAAATCTATGGTTTATTCTGTTTGTCAATATATGCGTAACAAGTTATTTTTATTTTTCGATTATATCTAAAATTTATTGGTTGGGCAGTCAAACTAGAAACTCCACTAATTATTGTGAATGTCCTTATTATAAAATTACTATTTTAAAACATTTACAGAAATCTCGGGTTTATATTTTTGAATTTTGATTTTGAATATGAGAATTGGTGATTTTATAGTTTTCACGAGTGTTTATTGAATTCTTACCAATGTTTTGATATTTTTATTTTGAGAATTTTATGTTGATACTGCTTGATATATTTAATGGGCTTTTAAGAATTTTTGGTTTTGATAAGAATTATACAATTTATTTGATATTAAAATGAACAAATTTTAATGTGTATAACATGTTAATGGTTTGAGAGCACTTAGGCTGAGAAAATATAAATAAAAGTAAAAGCAAATGTTAACATACAGAAGAAATAATAAATAAGAAGGGTTTTGTAAGGATTGTGAATAATGAGTAACTCAAGGGACTACACCTTTGACTGTCAAAATACTATTGGATCTTAACTTGTACCTTTTCTGAGAATTAAAGCATAATATAAAAAAAATCATTAAAAAAAAATATCCTTTTTTTGAGGGGGGGGATTGACTTGCAATTTTCAGTCTTGGGAAATTTCTGTTTTTGAAGTTATTGTGCAGTATACACGATAACAAGTAAAACTTGTCTTAATGATTTTGCAAGGCATGGGTCAACCTCTTAAATTGTTTTTTCTAGCCTGTTTTCACTCTGAGTGCTCAGTATTGTTTTAGATCTATTTTTAAGAATTTATTTTTTGTATTTTAGAAATTTTAATGTTAATTTATATTCAACAAGGTATTCCCAATGCTTACCATTGGAAACAATAATGACCTTTTAAGCAATCTCAATTTAGACATCCCATTTACTTGTGACTCATCTTTGACTACTAGTACTGCTTCTCAGAGCTCGGAGAACCTTGTTAGCATTCAACCAATTCCAAATCAGAGACAACACTCCTCTGCTGAGGCCTCTGAACCAGCATATTTACAAGTGTCCAGACATGTTTCAACCTTGCCAGGTCTAGCTAACTTGGACAAGGCAACTAACTCCCAAACAAGATAAGAAAATCGACTCTCTATGTACAAATATTTTAATACCTCTGCATGATGTGATCAAATTACAAATACTTAAAAAAATTTATTTTCTGTTTTCTTTTTATTTCAAATGTTTAACAACCTTAATTTGATATCTTCGTATTGTGCAATTTTATATTTATAATTTACTTATGCATTTTAGTTTCATATTTTTCTAACACCGTATTCTCCATATTTAAAATCATATTCATGATAATGTTTAAGAGAAGGGAATTTTTTTTAAATAATGTTAATCTGAATTTTTTAATTTAAAATTTGGTATCTCTGTACAATACGGGTGTGAACCAAGGGCCCTGGAACACACACCTCTCTTGCCAAGGGGGGGAATGTGACAATTCCAATAATTTAATCTGTAATAGCTCTTGAATAATTTAATGTCAAGTCCTTCAGAACAATGGAGTAATTATTTTAATTGGCTACCCGCCTACCGGAGACTGTTGAAACTACATCCATCCACCTCCTACATCACGTGATGTCCTGCTGAATATAAGTAGCAAGACTCTGGATAGCCCACTCTCTTTGTTTTTCTCTCTATAAATATGTAACCAGCCGGCTGCCGCACGTTGTGTGTTGTTTTTGTTATGTGTAGTATCGTTAATGTTATGTTAAATCAATAATTATTATTTCATTTATTGAAATCAATAATAATAATAATTACATTGTAATAATTAGCAGTTACTGATATGCCTACCTCTTTTATTAAAATCTACTCATGCAAAAAATAAACCTTCATTAACTTAACTCAGTGGTACAACAGTTCATGATGGCCAAGGCCTAATGTGCCCAATTCAGAATATGCGACCATATGCCCTGAGGTGCATGAGCAGATGTTCTGGTCAGGTGGTCAGTCTGACATGAAAACCCCAGTGTTAAGTTCCCAAGCAAGCTTGATACTCATTTTAATGACCCATTGAATGGATGAAAGGCTGAGTCAATCTTGCCCAGCCAGGGGTTTGAACCTCGGACCTGTGGTGTGGAAGTGTGATGCACGAACCACTCAGCTACTGGGCTTCAAGCCTTCATTAGAAATTGTTAAAAAAGTATGAAATATATTTTGTTTCAATTTGTAATTTATACAACGGATAAAAATCAACATGAATAACTGTAAATATGTATATACAATGAAATTTTTAGGAGGCTTTCTTTAGTTATTTCAACTCTTTTGGTAATTAAATTTATTAACTGAGATAAAATCATACCTGCACCTCAGTGGGAAAAAAATCTTGTATTTTTTTTATGCAAGTCCCATGTTATAGAGAGAAAAAACTGAACAAGATAAATATTTCATTTAAGAAAAAAAATGCTAGTAAATGATACAGCTATTTGAAATCTAATTCAAATGTAACTATGCGAGATGAAAGAGTTGACTTTTCTTAAAGAGTATGAGAGATTATGACTAAAGAGCTTTATTTTCTGATACACATAATAATAAAATTTGCAACATCTTACTTTTTAAACAAACACTTCCTGAAATCTATTCCGTAAAAGATCAATTAATTTTTGAAATATTTACATTAATTAAATATGATATTTGTCATCATAAATTAGTAATGATAGGGGTGGGTTCAAAATATACAAAATGATTAATTTTCACTATAAATCATTTAAAAAAAATACATGCATGTAAAAGGATTTAATTGTAACTTAAATATTGAAGTAAATTAAAAACAGTAAATGAGTTTGTATTAATAGACTAATAAAGAAAGTTTTATTAAATAATGGCAAATATTTTTAACTAAGTAATACTTCCATTTTCAATAGAATCAACACATATTACATTGGTAGAAGAAGCTCTAAGTTTGGAAGGGTTTCTTTTATTACATGGAACTTGATTACATTTTCTAAGCACAAAATTATTTAAAATCAAAATTTAAAAAGAAAACTAACTTTAACAGTTCTTAAATAACTTAAAGCTACATCTTTATTTCCTTCCCTCTTAGCTCGTACAGCTGCCACTTTGTATTGGTCACGCCTAGTAATTAATTCGGATCTTGTTGGTGGGGCTATTGAGGAAAATACATAGTTACTGTGATATACTGCACCTTAAAAAGTAAGTGTTAGATATATCTATACACAAGTAGTAAATAAAAAATTAATACAGAAATTACCTACACAAAAAAATATTCATAGCTCAAAATCAATTTATATTTAAATATGTTATTGAGAATGATATCAAAATTAATTTTTTTATAAAAAAAATTAGCCCTCATCATTACAACAAAACATTCCTTACAAACTTAAAAATCTTATATTCAATGATTATACAAGAAAAGCTTTAGAAAGTGAATAATTTGAGCTAAAATGTTACAGAAATTTTAAGTAATTAAAGCTATTTGTTTCATTTTAACATTAATATAAAAATATCTAATTTTATGAAACCTACAAAATAGCACTTAAACACTAAAAATACCATAAACCCTTTTAAAATGATGAATTTTTAACAAGCATGATACAATAAACAATTAAAATGCTGAGATTACTATTAACAGGATTAATAAAAATATTCTAATTAGTATTTCTTCCCATTTTATTTTTATCCATATAAATGCAATGTATGTTATATGTGCAATTATGCTATCTTTACAGAGACAGTAAAAAAAAAAAAGATTTAAAAAGTATATATTTGACAATAGGTATCAACATAAGAATTCCTGTCTTTAAGCAATTTTAAACATATAATACATGCAAAAATATGATTCTAATTACATTTTATGGAAAATCTACATTTTTACAAAAAAAACAAAAAAAACCCTCAAAATTAATCTAATAATTAATATTAATTATCAAACAATGTGTTAATTAATTGTTTACATTTAAATTCAGAAAAAAATGCAAAAATATAAAATCTATTTTGTGTAAAAATTACAAGCATAAAATGTAATGCATGTATCCTTAAAAACGGATATCGAGTTTTACTAATATCTCACTGGACAAGATTTAAACAATTTAAATATTAAAGTTAAAAAGAAACAACACCTTTTAAAGTAGAGAGAGATATTTGAGGTTCTAAATTATTTCCAGAAGTCTCTGCAGCACTTTCTAATGCACAAGGTACCTGTGTGTGTGGTTTATCTGGACTTTCTATTAAAAGATTAAAAAATAATAAAAGAATAAATTCAATAATGCTACAAGTATGAGAAAGAATTTCTACTTTAAAATCTGGCGTACAATGCGCACCGGTGTATAACACGCACCTATACTTTCAAAGAGAATTTTTTAGTTTTAAGGTATATTCACCGTATAACGTGCACCCTCTTTTTTAAGAAGGAACCTGCAATCTACATTAGCAATGTTTTAAAGCCATTTATTTGAGGTATTACTCCAGGATTTTGAAAAAAAAAATAGTATATTTCTAGAAAAACAACTTTTTTTTTAAAGTTCATAAGGTATGACATTTCTTTTAAGAAAAAAGCATTCCGATCTTTGGAGAAGTCCAAGTTGGTTTTTTTTCATGCACATCTATTTTCTTATTTTTGAAGCTATCATTTTTATATACAGTGTAAAACGAACATCTGTAAATTTTGAAATTATTTTTTGTGTTAAAAGTGTGTGTTATACAGCAGATTTTATGGTAGCAATTTTTTTTCTTTTGTAATACAAAACAGAAAATATAATCTTGTATCCAAAAATATTTTACTAAAAATATACAATATAGTACATTTTAAATAGGTTTTTCTGGGAATGAAATTAAAAAAACTGCTTTTTAAGATTTTCATAATGATAACATAGCCCCCAGGGTGCAATTCTTATTCAAAATATATGAATTACAAATCGAATTTAGCTATATATATATATACAGTAGCACACACAGGAATTTTTCAAGCGGGGAAGGGGGGGTCCGGGGTCGAAAGTTCATTCTTGTATCATGCTCCTTTTGATTTTGTCGATTTTCGGGAACAAAACACAGTGAAAAACCAATTTTTGAATAAATAATTATCATTAATTAATAATATTTATCATTAATAACAAGTAATTAATTAAATTTTACATACTATATACTTAGAATTATAATCAATCGGAAAAAAATCATGGGCATTGGGGGGGGGTCCGGAGCCCCCTTTGTGTGTGCCACTGAAAATATATATATATATATATATATATATTGCTTGTAATATGAATATAATGTTAATAATCTGTAAAATCAAAATGCAAACTTTTATTTTTAACCTAAGAACATATTAACTGTAAAAATTTACATATACAAACAAGTTTATAATTTCTTACACAATACTTACTGGAAGTCTCTCTCTCCCCTTTATTTACAGTTTTGGGAACTTTAACTACTGGAGGAATATCCTCTTCATTAATAGCAGCACCAGCCTTTTCAGATTTTATTAGATCTTGTAAGGTCTAAAATTGATAAAATCTGGTTTGATGCATGTGATAATTAGAAAACATTGGGAATGTTTTAAAATGGAAAAACTGAATTGATCTACTTTAATAATAAATGTTATTCATAAATAAACAAATTAAAATGTTGAAAAACCATGCTTATAAAAAACTGTTAGACCTCCATATCGAATTAAGCAAGATGTAACTTAAATAACACTTTTAAATAAATTTTAAAAACAAAATCTTTTTCAAGGTAACACTAAAACAATAATATCCAACAAGAATCCACAAATATACTGAAAAACACTAAACAAAACACACTAAATTAATGCACTAAAATTAAAGAGTTAACAAATTTTAAAAATAGTATAACACATTCTGTAGACTACCATTAAAATTCCTCATAGTGTACAATGCTTGAGAAAACATTCCCTAGACCCAGTGCCGGTTTAAACTCATTTTGGGCCCTGGGTGCAGAAGAACTACGGGGCCCCCTTGGCACTGTTGGATCAAAGGAGAGGCTCTCGGATTCAGTTAAACCAGGCTTATCCAGGCCCCTGGGTGCCTGCCCCGAGTGCCCAGTGGATAAACCGCTGTTGCCAAAAGTCATACACAATGAATATATACCTCCCAAAGCTTTCTGCAATATAACATGAAAAGAAAATCCACATTTTCACAACCATATTACATGATCTTATTCACAATAAATAGTTGATACTGCATTTGTCTACTTAAAGGCATTCTTGTCTTAAATCTAGTTCACAGTCTCCAATCTGAAAGATGAAATAATGCTAAAAAAGTTAACATCATACATTTAAAGCAAATGCTAGTTGCACATATTCCCTTTTCAAGCTTGGAAGTAATACATTGTTGTTATTATTATTGGTACACAGACATAACTTTAGACACAGTTCTTTTAGTATCATTAACAATTCTAGCGGTTTTATACAAATTCCCTACAAGATGAGCAGTGATAATTATGCTTTCCAGCAAATAACTGAGATCTGACTTTTCAAAATACATAAATGGTATAACCTGTTATCTGTAACCATAACATTAAAATTTTGTATCTGAGCTTCCTTTGCACTTCTTCAGTAGGTATTTCCATTATTTACGATCAGCATAAAAGCATAGGCAAGGTTATGATTAAATATATTGCACAACCAAATTAACTTGAATAAGTTTAAATTAAATATCCTGCAAAACTATCTATGTAAAGCAGGCAAGTCAAACATGCGCCCCCCAATGCATAGGTTGCGACTAGCCGAGACTTTTTTTTTTAAACTTTTAAACATTTAAAACTTTTCCACTTTAAAATATATATGTGTCAACTTTTTAAAAAATTTTGTTACCTATTCTTTTTTTAAACGAAATCCCATTTCATAACAGAAATAAGTTTTAGATTAAAAGTTATTTTTAATATTTTATTAAAATTCATTTAATTTTACTATAGTAAATTAATCTTTATAAAATTTTTAAATGCATTTACACATATTATTTACTAAAGTGGAACCAAGATTAATTCTGTGTGTGTGCAACATTTATTTCTCTTCTTCCATCTATACTTGGTGGTCAACAGAGAGACTTCAGAGATCACTATAGGTGTGTTTTGTTTTTTGGTTTAAAAAACACAAGGCAATCAAGATAGATTAAAATGCTTGCTGAATTTTTGCAAATGAAAGTGGACTTTTGTTTTTATTCATATTTAACTAAAAATTTATAAAATAAAAATACAATCATACTTCATGAACAATGTGTAAGAAAAGAGATTAATTGAAGAGGAAAATTGTATTTTCTGTAAGAAAAATGGTTCTGTTCGTCAGAAAAATGGAAACTGCAATATTTCTGTGTCCCAAATTAGAATAAAATATTATTTAGTCTAGAAATTCGAAATATCATTTAGCTGTCCATTCTTATTTGCAGATGCGAAGGTAATTTAAAAATAAATGAACTCTCAGAATCATTCATATGTATAATACGAACACTGGAGCTGATATTTTTGATGCAGTTATGGAAGTTTTGAAGTATAAGTCACCAATGGAAAAGTTGGTTTGTCTAACAACTGATGGTGCACTCATGATTTCTGTTGCTACCTAGTATACTCCTGCTATTGTCACGCCTTGTACAACTCTCATTTCCTTTGTCTTACTTATACCAAGTGGACGTACAATACCAGTTGTCTGAATATACAGAAATATCTCTTGTCATAAAATACTTTCCCTACAAAATATTGTTAATATCAATTACTTCATGTTGGTGATAATTAATACAAGTTTATTTGTCAGATTTAAGTCAATTTTCCTCTCAAAAGATGAACATTATCGACATTGTTTTTAATACTAGCAAACCAACGCATTTAAAACCAAATTCATGTCAAGTATCAGTTTTAATGAGCCTTATTTTATAAAAGGCAAATACAGATTTGAAGCTGTTAATGGTTTTAGATATTTAGGCTCTGAAATGAACACACTCAATATCATAACCCCAGAGGTTCGTCACTGCTGGAAACAGGTATTTTTATAGGCTTTGAAAATAGTTAAAATTTAATTTCATCAGCAGAAAAATAAAACTACTCATTTACAAATCTTTTATAAGGCCCATTCTCACATATGCTGCAGAAATGTGGGGAATGACTGAGAGAGAGACAAGGAGATTCTTGCTATATCTGAAAGAAGAGTCCTTAGAAGTATTTTCGGAGGTTTAAATTGTGATATTTGGAAAAAAAAAAAACAATTTATACATTTCTTAACTTTTTAAACAACCAGATATTGTCACGATTCACTGCAATACAAAGGTTAAAATAGGCAGGATACATAAGATTGGATGACAATCGAGTTCCAAAAAAAACCCCTGTGGCCAGACCATATGGTATTCGAAAAATAGGAAGTTCAAGATTCAGGTGGATCGATTGCCTAGAAAAAAAACATGGAAACTATAAATGTCAGAAACCAGACCATATTGTAACAGACTGGTGGATCGATTGCCTAAGGAAAGGAACTGAAAACTTTTAATGTCAGAAACTGGAAAAGTCAGGCTAAGAACAGGACAGCTTGGAACAGAATTCTTAGGAAGGCCAAGGCCCTGGGCTGTCATGTCATAAGGAAGGAAGGATACCACACTGCATTTAGGCCTACAACTCCTTATTTAAAACCGGAATTATTATAGGAGTAGTTACATAACAAAACATGCAAATAGCACAACAATAGTTTTTAATTTTTGCTTCAAAGCCTTACGCATCAGAATTTTTTTAAAAATGTAGTCACTGAAATTGTAAATTATATTGGAGATAAACTATCCTCAATTTGCTTCATTTCTGGAAGATTTAGAATGTAAATGCACTGATCAATCATATCATACAGAAGTTCAAGGGCTAAGATGATTCTTCAAATTGTTGGATGAGAAAATAATTTTCTTAAAAACAAAAAGTTACAAATGGGCTGAATTAAAAGCTAGACGATGAATAAAGGGGAACCTGGCTTTCTTAGATGATAGTAGTCAACTTAAGCTTCAAGCAAAAATCATGTTACAGCACTATTTGAAAAAACTAACGCTTTCAATTAAAAATTTTAAAGCTGGGGAAAACAAATAGAAAAGAACATTTATATATTTTACTTTTAAATCTATCTATTGATTAAATCACTTAAATTAAAATTTATGGAACACTCTTTACAAATTAAACTGATAGAAACGGAATTCAATCGAAGATTTTCTGATATGAAAAGCTATAAATTGCAATTTCGTATTTTTATTTCACTATCTATCATTGAAATTGTAGACGAAAATTTACAAATTGAGTTAATTGAAATCTAATGCAATTCTTTGTTGATGCGAAAATGTATGGAATTGGAAATTCCAGATTTTTATACATATTTATATTGCTTTCCTAAAACGTTATCATTTAAATGTGCGCTCAAAGAATATTTTCAGTTCATGTGAGCAACAATTTTTTGAAAAATAATAAATATTCAGAAAGGTCAAGATTGACCCCAATCAACATTTTATCATCAATTATTAAAGTTTTATCATTTTAATACATTCAACAAAATTTTGACCACTTGTTTTGTGTAAAAAGCAATGCAAAATATTTTATAAAAAGTAATATTATAAACAGTATTTCTTATTATAACTATTTTGTTATAATAAGAATTTTTATATTTTCCCATATTTTTCTTATAAAAAATATGGAATATTTATAGCTTGATTGTAAAACCAACATGGAATATGAAACGACTATGTATGTATGTTATAAAATGCATTGAACACTTGACATTGAGTATAATAAATACATAATATAATCAGTTTAAAAATCATATTTTATTAATTTTGTTAGCATTAAAAACACGTGGCCCCTGACTTAATGTAAAATAGACCATGTGGCCCACAATATCATCCGAGTTTGACATGCCTGATGTAAAGTAATAAATTATACAAGCAAAAAAATTAATATAGTTTAAAATAATACATACTTTCAAAGCTCTTCCATAACGTCGAACTTTAGATGAGTCTCCATTTTCCTTAGCAACTTGTATTGCTTCATTATACATAGTGAATCTCTCTTCTAACACAATAGATATTGAACTGGCAGAAGGATTTGATTCTGAAGAGCGTTTTCTTTCAGGAGCACTTTTGGGGGATTCATTTTCTTCATGAGGTATTTCAGCTATGGATTGTAACTCATTCTAAAAAATATTTAAAGCATACATATCTATTTTAATATTGGATACTTTAACTTATTCACTCAGTAATTTTCATTATACATTATACAAAAAAATAAGCAATGCAAATAAAAATTATATAAATATATACATATATATATATATAACACATACAGATATTAGTGTATTAATAAACAGAAATAAAAAGTTTGAATGTCAAAACCAAAATCGTACAAGCATGAGGTGCTTAAAAAACAAATGATAAAGTAATTAAACAGCAATGATAAATAATAAGAAAGAGAATTTTAAATTTTAGCCTACATTATGAATTTTGTTCAAATGCTAATTTACTAACAGTTCAGTAAGTACTTACAGAATTTTGTTTTTCCACATTGATTTTCCCCTCCAGATTTTTTATATATTTTTAAAGCTTATTAAACTTTTGTATTTTATGTATGTATTCCACTGCTATAACATTTGAAAGAAGCCACATTTTAATTACCAACAATAATACAGAGAACATTGTATTTAATACAGAATGGAAAATAGATATTAGTGAAGAAAATATTTATAAAAATACCAACACAAATTTGGTTCAGCAAAAATCTTCATTATCTTTAAGATATATAAAAAAAATTTAAGAGTGTATTTTTATCACAAACTGGTCAACTGAGTATTTTCATTTCATGAAAAAATGGAAGACAAAAATATATTCTGTAATGCCCAAACATTAGCTTGTCATTCAATTCAGAAAAATGAGAATCTTTTTCACTGATCCTTACCTCTAGCAATGTGAAATGCATTCATAAAAATTTTCCCCATTCCTTGTGTATCTGAATTTTTCTCCAATTCATTATTAAATGCCGCTTTCTCAAGTGGAATCAAAATTTAATTAAAATTAATCAATTGAAAAATATGAATTTCAGAAAATATTAACATTTTATTACAGGGAAGACAAATGTATAAATTTTCAGAGAATGAAAAAAACAATAAAATTGTGCACTTATAAAAACATTATAGAAGTTGAGCTAGACAAGAGTGAAAATGAAAAGTAAAACATGGAAAATTTTGATAAATAATTATTGTACTAACCTTTTCTGGCACAGAATTAGAGAATGAATGTGTCATCTCTTCAAATGCTTTTTGAATTGAAAAATTGCAGGGAAAAAAAATACACATTTAACTTCTATAAAATTTATAATATATTCTCATTTTGATCTGAAAATGTGATTAAAATTTGGGATGTACCTTCTACAGAAGAAAATGTAGTGGAATATTTCAAAAAACATTGAATCATTCTATGAAAGAAAAAAAAAGAAAAAGAATGCACTGATGGAACTAATGTGTGTATATATTTAAAAACTGACTAACAATGAAAATGTCATGTGACAAAAGAATAGGAATTTGAATTGGAGCATAGTTAGAAAAATCAAAAATGAATTTGGTAACTGTACTAAGATTTAATTACAGTTAGTCTAAATTGGTAGGAATTATCAAACAAAACTGTGATAGATTGAAACAAGTACCTGAGAGAATTCTGTATGTACAATCTATTGCATAGAGAACAGAAAAAAAAAATCAATGGATCAGGCAAAGATATGGAAACTGACAAAAGTCTATTTTGAAAAGGAAAAAATAAGTATGAAGAATGCTGGCAGAACAATGATATTAAGTGAGGAAATCCTTCTAAATAAATGCTTCATTGTATGAGTTCCAAATAAAAAGATAGTCATTTGTTTGAAAGAAATAAAACAAAAGATGAATCCGTGATTTTTTTTTCAGATTCTTGGAAAGCATATAAAAAAGATTAACTTAGAACAGAAAGCTTCGAACATTTTAAAGTCAATCAGCAGTATAATTTTGTTGCTCCCAATACTGATGTACGTATGCAAAACATTGAGACTATGGGATTCGACTTTTGATCTGATTTTAATTTAAGTGACACTGTGAAGCAACACAAAGGCTATTGGTGACAGACCTTATAATTATTCATTATTGTCAAATATTGCACTTAAGCTGATACCCCTCTGCAAACTTCTACACTACATCAATTTAGTGTTCAGCGAAATAGCAAAGCAAAAACTTCACGGAACTGAATGACATTTAGATTCGCACTTATGCACATTCCTGTGGACATAAAAACTCATTTGTCACCATTTTGAGAGCAATTATGGAATTTAGGCCACTTGAATAATGAAGTTATTAGATCTTTCATTTATTTCAAGTGTATGCAAGTGTTTTAAAAAAAGGATTAAATTCTAAATCTTCAGCAATACATTCGACGATGGGCTAATACAGAAGGAGCATGCACAAAAACAGCATTTGGCAATATCTTTGAATATTCAGCAAAGTTGTTTGATGGTATAATAGATAAGTACCAAAGTACAACCTCTGACAATAAAGTTTGGTGAATAGTCCTGTAACATTAACGTAGTTGAATTATTAACGAAAGTTATTTTACTGTCCTTCAAAATAATCACCTCCCATAACTATGCACCACTGAGATCTGCTATACATGTCCTGGAAACTTAGCAAGAAGTTTTCTGTTTGGATGCAGTTCAAAAGCCTTGTCACATTTCATTGGATGTTAGCAAGGCTGGATCTACGTCTGAGCTTAATGGGCTGCAGCACAGGGCCACCGAGTTTTAAGGGCTGTCGTTCCCCGTTTAAGATAACAAACAGAAAAAGATGCTTAAAATCAAAATAGTAAAATAATAAAGCAGTAAAAAAATACAAATCAAAAATAAAATAATCGAAATACCATATCAAATTTATTTTTATTTTCGAGAGCAAGAGCAATTTACCTTTGTTCTTCCACCCTAACAACGAAAACGCGGAAATTAATAATTAATAGACAGAGGCTCTATTATAGAGCGGCGCCGGCGAGCATCAAGCATTTATACAAATGTAGTGGCATTATTTCTGTAGTCATTTATTTTTGTGCAATAATTATTCTAAGTTCCAATAATATACTGATTTGGTGCTGTGTCCTGTGCATAATACCTGAAATTAAAAGATACTAAGGGACCTGATTATTCAAGTTTCAAGTATAAAGTAAGTACCAAAACACATTTCTAACTTATTTAAGTAGGAAAATATTGGAAGTTATGATTAAGTATTTTCTGTAAATATGTATGCTGTCTTAAAATTTGTGATGAGTAACTTAATTACTTCTATAGGATGGAAAAAAAATAACAATTTTATGTGGATTATGGAGATTTCCCACGAATATTATGGATAAAAGTAAAGTGCTCTTGATTATTGTAATAAATCGGTTTTTTTAAGCATTGAGCGAGAGTGAGAGAGAGAGATCCAAACAATATATACATTCTGTTTTGGTAAGAAAAAAAAAAGAACAAAAGATATCATTTTCAAATAATCATTTCATTAAAAAACTAAAAATGGCCAAGTGCTGGAAAGATCTTGGCGATGTTATTCAACTAGTATTGGTAGAGTTTTTTGTTTGACCTGCAAACTTTCTTCTAAAACAAATTCTCAATACACAACCAACTTTTCTGATTGGAAACACGTAACAAGTTGTATAGAAATTTATGAAAATTCTATTGAACATAAAAACTCAATGTTAGTTTAGTTGACATGAAGAGAAAATAAGTATGTTACAGATAAACAGTCACAGGAGTAACTATGAAAAGAAACAGAATATTACCACAATATCCTCAAACATGTTATTGCGGTAGTAAAGTATTTGGCTATAAGAGGTTTAGTATTTAGAAGTGCAGAAGAAGTTTTTGGCTATCCTCATAATGCTAATTTTATGGGTGCCCTGAAACTGCTAGCAGAGTTCAATCCATTCATTCATGAACATACTGAACAGCGAGAATTACGACCAAAATCTTTAATATCAAGATATACAAGCAAATAATTGAGATAATGGGCAAGCAAATCATTAAAACAAGTATAACTCTAATAAATAACTGAGATAAATGATGAATAACTATTCAATTGTGATGGATTCAACACAGATTTGTCCCACAATGACCAACTTGCTATTGTACTACGATATTGTTTTCGGGGGAAAGTGTATGAAAGATGTGTCTTATTAATTAAGATAAGTAGTCACACTGGCTTATACTTATTTAATTCTCTATAACAATTTTTAGAGACAAATAAACTGCTATTGTATAATCGTAGGGCACAGTCATTCGACAATACTGCCAATATGTCCTGTAGATACAATGGTGTGCAAGCTCTTCTAAAATAAATAAATATTCGTTAACTAAGTGCCATGTGCTACACATTCTCTTAAAGCTGTCTTCGGTAAAAGTACAAGAGCTTTAACTAAACGCAAAACACATTTTCAGACAGAAAAAATGCCTCAATTTCTATGGAAATTTGCAATATTATAACTCATACCTCTGTTAACAATATAGTGTCATTAAAAATGCCAAAATATTCCATGAATACTTTCTTTTTTGTTATAATATGTGAAGGCATAGCCCATTTAACAATAGGGTATAGGAGAAAAAGCGCAAAACACAATTTATACCAGAAAAAATAAATAAACTCGGTTAAAAACGGGAAATATAATAAAAAATTCTGATCTCTAAAGGATAGTGAAGCCAAAATATCATATTAATGTTTCATTTCTTTTGTATCTGAAAAAATGTTCCAAATTCTGGTCCTATTCCTTAACATTAACTGAAGACAGCCTTAATCTGGTTGGTGCAGAATAAGTTAAGGTTGCAACTGAAATCGTAAACTTCTTTGGTTTAGTGCAACAAATATGTTTTCTTTTCTGATTTGACCCATAGGTGGAAACTTCTATAAATCATGTAATTAACTGAAATTTACCTAAAAGAGTTTAAGTCAGACCTGATGGTCTTGTTACTATGTTGCTGTTGAAGCCTTAAAAGATAATTATAGTAATATCATGAATATTCTTAAAACATTAAGGGATAATGAAAATGAGAAAATTGATTTTCGAAATGAGGCAGTAAATTTATTTAACAAATTAACAAAACTCGAAACATTTAATTATATTTTGCCATTTTAATTATATTTTGTGAAGAAATTTTAGAAAGATTTAATTCAGTTAACAAAAAATTAGACTCTTGGTTTGGACATCTGTGAAGGGAATAAGATAATTATGTCATTAAAAACGTTTATAAGCAATGTACGACATGAATCAGATAAAAAATTAAAGGAGTGTCAAGACACAGCCAAAAAATTAAGCCCTAGTGTAGAAACAGAATATAGCGATGTGAACAAGAGATGGTTTATTTCAAAAATTTGCAGATAAATCCACAGAAAAAGCTATGTATGGAACAGGAAAATTTAAAAGAGACACGCTTATTGTTGTGTTAGGTAAGCTAATCCTTGATTTAAATAGAAGTCAAGTATATGCAGAATATAGTTAGAAATTAAAATTTTTGATGAATTTGAAAGATCAAAGGAGAACATCTATCTGGTGAGTGCACATGCTATTATTTATTACTATTCAGATGACGTAGATCACTACATTTCGTAAATGAAGGTGTGTGTTCAGTTCAAAACTTATCTAAAATAAACTGTGAGCTAGAGTCCTATACTTGTAGTGATGTGTTCAATTTAATTTTTAAAAGAAACATGTATACGTTTTTCCAAATTTGTATACCATTTTAAAGATTTTTCTAACGCTCACTATTACTGGTTGTGAAGCGGAGCGTGTGTTCTCTAAAATGTCCTATATAGAAAACAAATATAGGATAACAATGACAAATACTAGCCTTAATTATTTGTCACTTCTTTCTGTTAATACTGATCTCAACAAAGACAAAATGTGATGAGTAAATAAAATAATTTGCAGCATTAAAGTGTAGAAAAGCTTTCTTTTTTTTTTGTAAATTATGTTATTGTTTATAATGTATTTAAATTCCTTGAAATAAAAAAAACCCCCAATGTTTCGTATATTTTAAAATTTCCAGCACAAAATTTTTTTTCAGGAAAGTTGCAAAATTTTTAATTATTTAGCCCCCCTCAGATATCGTCAGCCCAGGGCCCCCAAAGGTCACGGCCTGGCCCTGGATGTTAGGAATACTATCAATATCGATAATACTTCTTCTCAACCCTAAATTCTGGCTAACAATTTGTCACATGGATTCACAGTTAATCTGCAGTTCATCAGCTGTCATGCATAAACTGACAGTTAGTGATTAATTTCTCCTCACTTTTTTAATGTTTTCGTCACAGATAGAGGTCACCAGTCTTCTGCTGGGGGTCAGAAACGCTTTCCCTGCTTTTTGAAAATGGGCAAACCACTTGTACACACGCTTCATGGCCAGTGCTTGATCTTCATAAAAATGTACCAGAATCCATAAGTTTCTTCTGCTGTCCTGCCAAACTTAAAACAAAGCTTTAAATTGATATTTTGTTCGTTCATTTTCCTGTTCTCGATTAAGAACTAACATACTAAACAAGCACTTTGAAAAAGAAGTCTTACATGAAACACAAATGAGTGTCAAATGAACAACAGTGAGAGCAGATGGTCAACACCAGCAGCTATGCATGTACAGTGTTTTGTTTCGCCAATGTTGCCAGATTAGCCGTTCTGACTTCATTCACCAAACTTTATTGTCAGAGGTTGTATATTCAAAAATTTTAACTTAAATTTCATTACCTGAAACAAATTCTATCGTAATAAGTTTTTTTTTTAAATTTCAAATTATAACTTCATATATGCAAATGCTTTTTTAAATTACAAACATTTTATGCTTAAATATCATATGCAATAACAAAGATTTCACAATCTAATTAGTACCCAGCTGATCAAAATTAAGTATTTGGAGCAAATTAGAGGACGATAAAGCAAACGAAGGTACCTGATAAAATAATGATATACAAAACAAAAGTATAAAAAAAAACATTATTAAGAATAAAACATTGTTTGCATTAATCAATAAATGAAATATAGTAGCCATGAAATTAATATAAATAAAAAAAATTCAAAGGAACTGATGTTACTCAAGTACCAAAAGATCTTCATCTGCAGATAAATTTCCATCTTCCTCATCATCATCAGCATCGTCTTTCATGCATTCTGCAGCTAGTTTCTCAATATCAATCACAGGTGCAACTGAAATTAAATAAACAAAATGAGTGCATCATCAAATGGAAAAGAAGCCTTGGAAACAAAACAGTAAACAAATTGACAGTAGATGTTATAAAAACAGAAAAATCATACCAACACACATTTAATATTTGATTTAAGAACTTAATTACATTGCAAAACTAATGATATAGAGATATATTAAGTATGAGAAATGCATGCACACATTAAACAAAGGCTCTTCTATAAAAGTTTAAAAGTTACATTGCCAAAATATGTAATTTCTTTAAAATAACAGAACTTTTTGAAAAAATTTAATGAGAAATAATAAACAATTTTTTCAAAAGGCTTCTTTTCAGTTCGGTAGTGTACTTCAGTCAAAGAATTGTTATAACTTTTCACCATACAGCAAAAATAAATTTGACATAAATATTAATTTAAAATAACAAATTCACAAAAAATCTTAGATAAATTTTACTTACAATGTTAATGGATAACTAAACATTCTTAAGTTTACTTATATATACACTTGAATCCGAAAGTCTGAGTACAGACAGTTATCTTTCATATTCATGCAAAGATCGCTAATTAAATGTGAAGCATTTTTAAATAAATACTATTTTTTATTGATCCCTCTAACATTGCAAATTCAAATAGTACTAGTAATAACCACCTCATTATTACATAAAATATAATACAAATATTTATAACTTAAGAACGGCACAAATCATGTGCATCAAAAGTCTGCATACACTAGATAAAACCTTTATGATAATGGATTTTAAGTTATTCTGTTCTTTCTATAACTCTCTCAACATATTTGGCAGTGATTCAACTAGCTTAGTTGTCTCATCTGGGGGGTTATTTTGTTCTATTCTTCTACATGACAGATTTGAGCTTTTCATTGGATGTTATTACGTTCTCTCTGATTATTCACTCCAGTAATTCCCACAAATGTTGTATTGTGCATAGGTTTGGGGACTGGGATGGCTTACGGAATTCGTTTGTTTAATGATAGTACAGTCATAGCTTTTCAATGTAAGCCATTTGCTAGGTAACTTTGTCCTGCTGGAAGTAAAAATCCTCACTCGCCACAAGTTTCTCAGCACTGGCCCTGATATATTACTTCAATAAGTTTAAGTGACCAATTTTGTACAATGTTGATTCAATAAATTCAACCCAAAGGCCTTCCTACGCACCCCAAAACATTATATCTTCCTCCTACATGTTTGATAGTCAAAAAACGATTCTCTTTCTTAAGATCTGTGCAGGAATTTTTGCAAATTTGGATTTGTCCTTTTTGATGCCAAAAATACAAAAATTACTTTCAATTGAATATACACTCATGTCCATAAATTGAGAATAATTCAGAATCACATAGAAATTGAACTCTAAAATAAAAATTTCACCTGTAGAATTATCACACAATCTTGAAGAATATGCAAATTACAGGAAACCACCAGATGGCGCAGATAGTACGTCACAATGACGAGAGTGTAAGAGAGGGGAATATAAGGAATGGTGGCAAAGAAGTAAAATTGTTCACAAGCGCTTTAAAAGCCTTTCAGTGCAATAAACGCATCGTTATGGCACAAAGGGCGCATTTAGATGATTTTTTACGTGGTAGAATTATTGGACGACTGGAATGAGGACATACCCAGCTGGAAGTATCCAAGGAACTTGGAATCGCCTAGAGTGTCATCTCCAGGCTTTGGCAACGATTCCAAGATGATGGTAATGTGAGTAGATGTTACAGTACAGGTCGCCCCCGAGTTACAACGCCAAATGAGGACCGGTATATTTGGCAGTTACTGCCAAAAGAAACAGACGGAGCACAGTAACGGACCTGTCTCGTCAGCTCTCTTCAGCTACCGGTACGACAGTTTCAAGGCAGACCGTGTACAGACGATTAGGGCACATTGGCCTATATGCTCATAGGCCTGTCAGATGTGTTCCACTTGCTGCAACTCACTGTAGCCTGTGATTAACCTGGAGTAGACAGCATGCATTGTGGACACCACAACAGTGGTCTTGAGTGATGTTTTCCGACGAGTCCAGGTTTAGTTTGCAGTCTGATTCTCGACGGACTTCAATATGGAGAGCGCCAGGTACCCGTTACCACCAACGGTGGTATTCTCAATCTTGAGTTATTGAAAAGAAAACTCGCGGATTGGGTAACCCCCTCTTGGCGATAACTCCTGAGTAATTCCCTTTTCTTATTCTCGAACTGACGATTACCGGATCCGAGAGTTATGCGTTCGCGAGATGTTAAACTCATTGTGATTGGACACTGATAATCACGTGGTATATTGTTTATATGTATCTTGGTGCAAGACTTTTGATTCACAGCTATTTTTTTCTTCCCATGGCTAGTACATCAAATAAAAGTAAATTTTCTCAAGTGGAATCTTATTGAAAAATACAAGATGTTATTCATTGCAAGATAACCAGCGCAGTTTACAATAAGAAAAAAGGAAAAACACGGGATTGCTTGACTACTGATTTCAATCCAGGCAGCCTTTCCAAACGAAGTTGACAAGAGCTGCAAAAAAAAAAAAAAAAAATCGCAAAAACGAAGAAGCTTTAAAATGTTTAAACTTTCAAAACTGGTGGAGGAACCAAAAAGTTACTGACCACATCGTTAGATGAATTGCTGGCCGCTATGGGTGCCCTCATTGAACCATTGCCATATAGATACGATTGCAATGACATTTATGATACTGCTGTTTCATCAGGAACTCAGGGTGAGTGTACATGGATTTTTTTGTATCTTTATTTAGCTTTTAATTTAAATTTTCCGTATTATTCTGAATAGATTTTTCTGATAGTGATTTGTGTTTTATTACATAAATGAACTCTATTATGAATCACATTATGAAATGTGGAGTAAAAGAATCAATAATTGAACAAAATTTCTTTTCAAAATACACATTTAAAATGTAAAAGTTAATTTTTCTGTCATCCAGGATTGCAAATATCATGGTCGTAAAAAGAGTTAAAAATTCAGTTGGTTTGATTTGATTTATAATTAATGTTGCATCTTAAAGCAATGTGAGGTCTATTTGCAATGAACTTCATCATTTGAACATCTGTCAAATATCAAGGTCAACACACCTGAATTAGTAACTCATTCTAAATTGCCACAGTACATCAACCTGAGGACTTTTAATGATGACAGATTTCAGGTTTTCAGAGACACCAAACTCGATGGCTATGAATTTGTGACCACGTCCCCTTGTCTATTGTGTTCACAAATATTTGATTAGAATTATGTAAAAAAAATAACCCAGGTTGTGTAAAATGTATGCATATTTTTCATAAAAAGAATAAGGATGACATGCACATCTTTTGCACATATATAAGAGAAGATGTAAATTATTACACCTAATTAAAAATGATTAAAAAGAACTAACTTTCAAAATCATGGATTTATGTATTAAAGTAATTATCATTGTTTAATGTGTACAATGAATCAAACTTGAAAATGTACTGTGATTTCTCATTAAATTATAAACTGTGCATAATCCCCTATATAGTATGAAAATTTACGTATAATGAAGGACTTATAGAAAAGTAATGTTATTTAATAAAAGTAGGCAATAGCTTACAAAATTTCTTTTCGATGAATAAGATTTATTTTAGTGGAATAATTTGTAGTGTGGTAAAAAATTAATGTATCAAAAACTGTAGTGGCATATTTAATATTAAATTAACAATACAAATGTATGCATTTTAAATTATACTAAATAATATAATTTATGTAATTTTTCTAAATTCTATCATTTATTGCAGCAGAAACTAATTGAAGAAACATCCGACTTCTCTATTTCTCACGCTTTCTTGTGGAAAAGTAACTAGTTTTTGAAGAAAATGAGCTTTATTGTCATTTAAATAGTCAGATTTCATTTTATCACTATTTATTATCATAGCTGAAATTTATTCTATTGTTTGCTTGATTTTTAAAAGTATGAAGATGTCATATTTTTTATAATGAATTTTAACTTCAATAAAATTTATTATACCTATTTTCTCAAAATGTACAAAATATGTTCACAAGTTTTCAGAATAATTTCAATTTTTTTTTAAATATTATATTTATTATTATTTTAATTTACTTACTATTAGTTACTATAATAACTAATTGAATAAGGTTTTTTTTTAAAGTGAAATGTTAAAAAATGTCATTAGGAATAGTTAGTTTTGAATTTTTTCTGCTACCAAAATATTCTTTTTGAAAAATTGTAAATATTTTGTATACGTAAAATTTGTTTTCTGTTCTATATTGTAAAACATTGATAAATGTGTGTGTATATATAGTGTTTTGTGACAAATAAAATCAGATTAATACCAATAGTATAATTACTTTTGTTAGATGGAATTGGGAAAGATTCAGTAACATGTTCTGTTTTAGATAAATATGACTTTAAATTCAATTAACAAATTTATTCTTCACAAAAAAACTGGATTTTTCATTCTAAGATTTTATAGAAATCAGGAATTAAGAATAATTATTAGACATTAGAAGTTATTTAAAAAAAATTAATGATTATATACATAATAAACATTCTATTTTAACCTACCAAAGGGTTGCTGGAAAATTTTAAATAAAAAATAGATAAGGATATATATACTTGTATACAATTAAAGAATAAATTGAAATTTTAAAATAATACGAGTTTTGAGAATTCTCATTGTATAACATTAAATCATAACATCAAACGTAATTTTTAGCTGAATTATGAAAAAAAAAAGTATTGAATTGCTAACGTTGTTCTTATGTTAAGGAATGAAAACTGGCCTTCTTTCAATACTTTCCAATATTTATAAATCCTCAAACAGAAAAAAATCGAAGCGGTGGTCCATATTTGTTTACAAATCCGCGAGTTACCCTCTGAAATCAGCGGGTAGAATCCACGGGATATCTTTGGATGAATAATCCGTGGATTTGGCGCGATCCGCAGTTCAGAATAATGATGTTTCGCCAATCTGCGAGTTACCTCCGGTTAGAGGATAACCTGCGATTGAGAATACGACCGTAAGAGAACACAATTGAACGACACCGTTACAGTGGCGCAGGATGGCTCGTTTGGGGAGGAATTATTCTTGGTTCCAGAACTGACCTGCATGTTCAGAGTGTAACGATGACAGGCCACATCTATCGGGATGTCATTCTGGAACAACATGTATGTTTGTTTCGGGGCGCCATGGGTGCTGAATTTCTGTTTATGGATGACAATGTCCGTCCTCACCGTGCAAACATTGTAGACAAATGCCTTCAATCGGAGGATATCACCCGTATGGATTGGCCAGCATACTCACCAGACTTGAATCCAATAGAGCATGTGTGGGATATGCTTGGCCGACGAATTGCAGCCCGTCAACCCCCTCCCACCTGTCTACCGGAACTTCGGAGGGCATTACTTGATGAGTGGTGTAATATTCCCCAAGATCAGATTGATAATTTGATACTCAGCATGCCTAGGTGTTGTAAGGACTGTATTGCATCGTCCGGGAGACATACTCCGTATTAACCATCATACTAACCATGTTATACTGTTTTTTGTAAATAGGTTCTTTTTTGAAATTTGCTCCAGGGAGTAAAAATCGCAATTTTTTTTAATTATGTCAAACATATAGCATCTTTTTTGCTCTTTATTTTTTTTTTAATAAATAGACTTTACAAATAAGTCAAATTTGTTTTGCTTCTGTCTCTTTCTTTGCTTGAACTTCATTATCCTTAATTTATGGACATGAGTGTATTTTATTTTTCCAATAATTATGTGAACAATTTAGGTGTTTTTTGGTAAAGTCATTCTCTTAACTTTGTTCACTTGAGATGAATGGCTTTTTGAGTGCAACTCGGCCATGATAGTCATCCTTTTTCAGTTCTCTTCGAATTGTAGTTAAAGTGACACTTTTTTTGCAATATTTCTGCAACACTTTAAGTTATTTGTAAAACTCATGGGCTTGGTTTTTTTTTTTCTGGAACATATTACAAAGCAAGATTCTCAAGGTGACACTGCAGATGGGAGGCAGGATCTCTTGGCTTGGACATTAAAATTTTAGTTGATTTGTAGTTTACGAACACTTTTTGAATCAATGAATGTCTCCTATTAACAGTTTCAGCAATTGCTTTAAAAATTCTACCCTTTTCTGAAGATCTTTGATGATTTTTCTTTCAATAATATATCAATCTCTTTTTTAAAACTCTATTTTTTAAGTGCACACAGACTTCTGGCAGGGATGGTTGGTGATTATTTGGAGGTCATTCTTGTTTTTTCATGTTAAGGTGAATTTTGTTGCTGTTGTTTGAATAAGGAAACTTCAAAGAATCCCTGACAGGTATAATGATTTCCTGAAGCAAGATTTTAATAGTAATTATAGCATAAATACAAAAGATGATTGCCTGTACCCAGACTTTTGGAGGCAAGTGTATATAATACTTGCAAACTCTTACAATGTATTAAAAAGTTAAGACATTTTTGCAAACCTTTTGCTTTAGGTCTTGTAGGCCTTGAAGGAGCTCTACCGCTAAGCAAAGCTTCCAGTTCGGATTCAAGAGCACTTTCATCGACCTCACTGTCATCACTGCTATCATCTAACATGTCAAGATTAGGAATGTCAAAAAGACCAAGCTAGGGGAAGGGAAAAATAAAAAAAGTTTTAATTAAAATATATATACTTATTTATATATATAAAAGTATAGGTAACCCCTGAATAACGCAACTGTTACATTTCTAAAAACCTTTTGTTGAGTTAATTCATGAAATACAAACTAAATGCAAAAGAAATTTTAAAAATTTAAAAATATGCCGCTACATTTTTACAATTTTTGGAGTAATAAATTTTTAAGCAATTTTCATCGAAAGTGCTACATATAAATTTTTATTAAATAGTATTTTCTTTGTTATTAATACTAATCCCATTAACCATGCATTTTTTTCATATTTTGACACATATCCTCACCCTTTAAACCAGAGGTGGCCATCCTCTTTGGGAAAAGTGCCACTATCTGATAAAAAAAATACTATGCGTGCCACTTCCAAAATTCTAACAAACAAAAAAAGATGAAAAGGTGAAAAAACGCTGCTTGTAAACTTAAGTTTTTTTTAACACAAATAGCACATTTTTAATGCAAATCAAATTACTGGCAATTTAAAAATAACATAATAAACATAAGACAACAGTACAAACTTAGGTTTTATTGTTAATAAACTTTTCGCAGATTCAATCAGTTAAGTTAGGTATAAAATGAAAATGAGTAACTTAAAATCTTTTAATTCTAAATAATTATTAAACAGTCAGTACTTACTTATAAAGTGGCTTTTGAATATGAAGTTTAAAAAAAATTTTTTTTTTTACCAAATTATCTATATTAGGATCTTGAAGTTGCTAACTAAGGTTGTTCTAGGTGCATATCAGCTAAATTTGAATGATAGTTTGATTTTATGTTCAAAATGGATGACATTTATTCACAAACATATGCTGATCCAAATTTTGAGCAGTTTATTTATTTATTTTTTTTGTCTAATACAACTGCATTTCAATAAAATTAAAAAAAATTTGTTACTTAGCAGTATCTTTTTAAATTTTTCAGAAAGTCCATGCATGTTACTTTCATAACTCTGCTATGGCCACAGTGTGGCATGCATGCTGTGGGTTGGCCACCCCTGCTCTAAACTTTCTTTAGCAATATCCTAAGTTTTTCAGATGGACGTCCAATTTCTACTAATCTCCTTTATCCAATTGATGGCGTTGTTTGCAACTCGGATGATGTTAAGAATGATAAAGTTTGTTATCTAGTAACCTACCATTACTATAGCAATGGAGTGTGGTTTAGAAATGATTGACAGATGTAGTCATTATAAAAGCGCATGCACTGTTTGAAGAACAAGATCGAGTAGAAAAAAATTTGTTAGTACATGGGAAGGGGTGAGATTGTTAAGCCTATGGGGGGGGAGGAGGAATGGATGGAAGAGAAATATCTTTTAAAAACTGGTTTTTCTTATGGTGGTGGACTAAGACGATATCTAATGTTTTGTAGATCTTTTTGAATTACTTTTTTCTCCCTGATTTTTATATCTTGTTGGACATGGTACACTCTAGAAAAAATAATGGATTGCTTTAAATATGTTACTAGTTTAAGTAGCGATGTTAACTCTACACAGTGCCCTTTTTAAAGACAGTAATATTAAAAATAATTTGTGTTTTCTTTCCAGATTATATTATTAAATTGATTTTGGGAATAAAAAATCAATTTGAACAGTCTTTATTTTAAAAATTACAAACTTTTCTTATAAAATACTCAATTTTTTAAAGTTTTTTAGTTATTTTTAGTGATTTCTCTTTCTTAGATAATTGAGAACAAAAGTTAGTAGGGAGATTATATATATTTATATTATATTGTGTATGTGTGAAAGTTCCCAAAACTAATATAATTTTCCCTACAAAAAATTCCTTGCTGAATTTTAATAATTATTTTTATAGCTAAACTTGGAAAAAGCATGTTTTTTTAAACATTAACTTTATGATTTTTAAAAAAATAATTAGTGTTCTCAGACCTAAATACATATAAGAACATATTTAAAAACATATACATATAAAAAAATCCACAAAAAATGTTTCAAGATTGTATTGAACACAAAAAAATTCCTTAGGCAGAAACATATCCTCAAAATTGAAAAGTTTGAGAAAAACACAGTTAAAGTTTGTAAAGGCATAAAACATAAACTAATAATGCCTCTAAAGATCTAATTTTAAAAAATGTTATTTTCCAAATTACATTACAGTATCAAAACACTACTTTAATTAAATATATTTGAAGATATGTTTTACATAAAATTGAAAGCATTTGTTACAATGACAGATTATTTAGCTTAGTCTTAACATAATATTTTCAGAAAAGTTTGGAAACACTTATAAAAATAATAAAGATACAAACTGAAATTAGAAAACCCCAGGTTTGTAAATATAACATCTAATTTTTCTCAGTTTTAAGTCGGTGCAATTTAGCAAGTTTGATTTTTATATTGCATGACTTTAAATTACTTTACTGCAGTACTATAATGTATTTTGGTATATCATAGATAAATTCAGTTATATTTGCAATACCTGTACACACAGAACACTTGAATTCTGAAGTCTCACTTCAGAATTCATTTGAATTGTAGTATCAGCAGAAAAAAGGCTAGTTTTCTGTCATATAATTTTCAGTAGTATTCCACCTCTTCCAAATATATTGTCTTTTAGCAACACAAGAATTGAGCCCAGCAATTTCTCAATGGGAAAAAATTATTGAAAACAAAAAGCTTCTAAAGTTTTGAATTATATGTAAAAACAAATATAGCTTTTTAAAAATTATAAACCTCCAAACATAACTGAACAGAAATTATTTTAGTAGTAAAAGCATGAGTTAAATAGCAATTTCACTGAAAGAACCAATAATTCTCACAAATATCTCTTCTTTATATAAACAAAAAAAGTTTCTTGTGATGTTGTAATCAGTTTATTTCTACTTCAGGCAAAGCTAATAAAAGAAACTACATATTTACAACAGAATGGAGCAAAACCACAATTTGGACAACTTTACATTTATGATGGAAATGCTTAGCGTGAACATGCAGAAATAGTAAAACGTGACAATGTATTAAAAATTTTACAGCCAGTTATGAATACAAATCCGTATGAACTACATAATACATGGAAATTACAGTTTTAAAATTTGAGTCGTAAGTATGAACAGTTGCATAATTTGTACAATGGTGGTTGGTTCGCTATTAGGCGAACAGGGAGTACCTCCCCCTAGTTTTAACTAAACTTTTCAGAATGAAAAAATGCTTTAAAAAGAGAACAAAACTAACCACGCTCTCTCAATTGTCAAATATTGAGATTTTCAACACTCCGAAAACTTCAAATATATTAAAAACAAATTGGTTATCAGATCCAAAATTTAGGGGCAAGCTTCCCAATTATATTGATTTCTGTAGAAATTCTCCCAACTGTGCTTTACATAACCAAAAACTTTTCAACTTGCAATAAAATTATATAAAAAAAGTAGAACATATTTTTAAATGATTTGTACTTTTATTCATGTTCGTCAATATGCAAAAATATCTGAGAATAATTAAGCTTAAATTTTTTCAATTGTAAATATTTAATTAAAAATGCATTTTTTAATGATTTTGAAGGGGAAGAAACAGTTAAAACTAAAATTGAAATAAGAAATATGGCTTTATTTGTAATTGAAAATATTATTTTACATTCAGATTCTTCAAAAAAAGAAAAAATGCTTTGTTTATTGATTTTTGACAAACATTAATTAATTACACTATCATAAAAAATGCATCTAGTCAATTCATTATTAACAAAATTAAAAATTAATTGTCCAGTGGCTGAGTGGTAGTGCATCACGCTTGCGCACCACAGGTGTGAGATTCAAACCCTGGGCTGGGCAAGGTTGACTCAGACTTTCATCCCTTATGTGGGTCGATAAATGAGTACCAAGCTTGCTTGTGGGAACTTAACACTGTGAGTTTCGCTTCAGACTGAAACATCTGCTAATGCACCTCAGGACCAGCGAACAGCAAAAAATTTTCGTAACGAAAACTGTTTATCTAATTATTTTTCTTTTGCTTGAAATGATTCATTGATGGTGTCAATTTTGTGGACAATATTGCTAACCATAC
Organism: Trichonephila clavipes; assembly: GCA_019973935.1. NCBI lineage: Eukaryota > Metazoa > Arthropoda > Arachnida > Araneae > Nephilidae > Trichonephila > Trichonephila clavipes. The sequence continues at coordinate 227,746 of BMAU01019628.1, forward strand.
TATTAAACAAAATGACTGGCATTTCTTGTATTGAATCCAATAGGCTCTTTTAGTTTCGGATATACAGCTGTATAATTATTTACACTAATAAATTCTTCTAGGTTAATACAAGTTTGTTCGAACTGTGTATACACTGCTTCAATCGAATCTATTTTAGCTTTCCTCTAACTTTATTAGAATTTTCCATCTTTGTAGATGCAAAACAAGCATTAGAATATCCACTCACAATTTTTATAGTACATAATACTGAAAGTGACATCACAAACTAAAAAATTAAAAGATAAGCAAGGTGATAGGTTTAGAGCAATTATTCTAGATCTTACACCTTTATATTTCCGTTTCATACTGCTACCCTTTTGTCATATTCCTGTCATCTACACAATTCATACATCTAATTCAAACTCCCTTCACCTTTTCACTAGTTTTTGCTATTCCTGGTGGCCGTGGTAGCTTAGTGGTTATGCTCACGAGCTCGTGGTAGGAGTGTCGTGGGCTCGAAGCCTGTTGCCACCAAAGACCTGCTGCGTAGATGAGGCCGTTCCTCCCGTTGATGTGGTAGTTAGGAAAGAGGGGTACCAGCTCAGGTGTCATCCTCGTCATGCGTTCGAGGTTCAAAATTACGAGGTTTGCGATCAATAGCCCTCATGTTGCTTTATAGAGCGACGTTAATCTCTCGCTTTTGCTAGTATTGCTTCAGTCACATAAATTACTTTAATAAACCCTGTAAAAAATTCATTTATATAGTTAATCTTTTCACTTAAAAACTTACATATCCAATAATGATCGATCGAAGTTTGTTCCTTATGGGAAATATCGAGAATTTCCATTTTGGTATTACACTACGTGGCTGCTTTTATATGGTTTTTAATTTCGGTAAGAACTTCCTTTTCTAATACAGAAATATTCATTGGGTGGATGACTTGAGTACCCAGCTCTTTTGAACTACAACCTCATATCAGTAGTATTTGAGTGACTGTAAATTATTGACTTTTGCTCTTTATTAAGTTTAAATACTTTAAATGTAAAATAAAAATACTGGGGATTTTGGGAAAATAAAAATTTAAAGTATTAAAATTCATTAAAATTGAGAAAAGAAGCTTCAAAGTCGGCACAAAGCACCGAAACTGAAGTTAGAATTTCGATCTTTGGTGGGTGGGGGGGCTAAACCGACCAATGGGAATGCAGCTAGGATCACGAAAAAGTAGTTGAAAATGAAACAGAGAACAGCTTTTTTAAAAGCTATTAAAAAAAATACTATCATGAATAAAAACAGTAAAGGAACATTTAAATAAAAAGAGATCTGTCGGAATACTCTAATACAGAAATAATTTATTTCAGAAATCTGTGCACAATTCTATTTTACAAATTGTTTTGTGTTTATGTGATCCATTAGCACGGAGTAGTATTTACTTAATAATTAGATAAAACATAAAAAATTTCTATTATATGTGCGTACCTATTACTTCATGATGGGGAAGATTATTACATGCTAAAAATAAAATCTCATTTACAATTCTTTGAAATAGCAATTTTAGATTACTGACTACGTTCGGAGCAGTGAATTAAAAACCATACAATAAATGATGTTTTTCTATACTTAGGGTCAATTGAATTAGAATATGCATACTAAATTGTTTTAAGAATATTATTAAAAAAACTGTTTAAAAATGTAATTTTATAGCAAAAACACGAAGAGAAAAAATGACGCTTTCAAAACATTCTCCTTTTATGGAAAATGCTTCTCAGTAAATATTTTTTCTATATATATATATAGAGAGAGAGATAGGATTTCTCTACACAGAGCCTGAACTAAGATTTTTGAAACATTCGCGTTATTTCGAATTGAAAAGAAAATTATAAATGTGTATGCAAAATGGATTCACGTTCTTTATGCAGTCTGTACCCCCATAAGAATTTAAAGCTCATTCCAGTCATTGTCGTGCCTATCAACTGATTCGGTGTCAAAACTCTAAATTTAAGCAAGAACAGCTCCTAAATCTTTTGTTACAAATTCATGCAAAATACACAGTATTTTTCTAAACATTTAAATGCCATTCAGAACAATGTGTATAAGTGAAAAAACTATTTCTTGGCTTAAGTGGCTACAAAAACAAAGTATAGAAATAAAGCTCAGAATATGTAATGCGATTCCAGTTAATTTCAATAGGCCTAGACTTTGACAGTTCATGTAAAAAAATCAAGCCCATATTCTAGTTACTAAACATAATGCATGGGTGGGTGACACTTTGATCACAGATTAATAGTATTAATTACTAAATTATATCAAAAATACACTACTGGCCACCGTAAATGCAATACCATGAAGGAAGCATGCAAATAACATGAAATATACAACATGCATTAGCGGAGGTGAGATATGCAAATGATTCGAATTTCAACGCAAACACACATCACACGCACCTGTGGCGCCACCTCAAAGCGATATTTAAGGCTTGGAGATTTCGACGGTTTCAAGTTTGGCAATTGTGTTTTTTTCAAAAAACGATCAGCTATGTCACGTAGAAAACAGCGATCAGCTTTTGATCAAGTGTCTGAGTTCGACAGAAGAAGGATAGTGGCCTACCGAGAGATTGCGGATTATCTTTCAGGGAAATCGGTAGTCGTGTTGGACGAAACCAAACAACTGTAATGCGGATATGTGACCGTTGGATGCAGGAGAGTACGACGGACCGACGTGGTCGATCCATTCACCTCATTGCACCACTTCACGTGAGGGCAGGCAAATTATGCGCATGGCAGTGACGGATCGCTCAGTCACATCACGAACCGTAGCACAGCACATTGAGTCTGTAACGCACCATTCAGTGTCTGCGCGTACCATTCGACGCCGTTTACAGCAGAGTGGTCTGTCGGCAAGACGTCCATCGCTTGGTCTACCCTTGACGCAGAACCACAGACGTCTCCGCGGTCAATAGTGCGATGAAAGAAGGATGTGGGCGGTAGAATGGAATGAAGTTGTGTTTACTGACGAGTCACGCATCTGCCTGCAACACCACGATGGTCGGATTCGAGTCTGGAGACACTGTGGAGAGAGGATGCTGAACAGCTGCATTAAGAACCGCCACACTGGTCCTGCACCGGGTATTATGGTTGATTGATTGATTAAATATTAACGTCGCACTGTTCAGCTACACGAGGGCTTTTGGCGACGGACCTCGTAATTTTGAACCATGGTTAAGTGACGAGGACGACACCTGAGCTGGCACACCTTCTCCTAACTAACACACCACACCGACGGGAGGACCTTTCAGCTCTCGGCAGATTTAACGTGCATCGCTGCACTACACGGCGGGTCTTTAGTGGTACTGGGCTCGAACTCGTGACAAGGCAAACCACGATCCGATACCTATACCACTCGGCTACCGCTGCCACATAACTTAAAAAGAGCTTTAAGGTGTCAAAATATTTCATTGCAAATTTCCTATTTGAGCATGTATCTACACTATTAAAATTCGTAGGTAAACAAACGTATCTATCTATCTATGCGACCCAATTTTCTCACGAACCACACGACGCATAAACTCGCCGAAGGTACCAAAATTTCGGGAATGATTCAAGGAATCCGTTTTGATCATTTATATTCCGATATTCCAATTAGTTAAAAATATATTAATTAAAAACCTTAAAACGCATAATTAGTACCATTTTTGACCACCAGGGAAAATTCGGAACTTCTTTTTTTTCAGACGTTTTTAAAACGCGATCTAATTTTTTTCAGGAGACTCACACAAAAAAAATTACAGATTCGGAAAGATAATTTATTTCGCCACGATATGCTATAATTTATTCTACAAAATTATATTTTGCATTTTTTACAATCTTTTTAAAATGAATCGAAATCGATGTTTTTCTGAATACGATTTCTAAATTGTTCCGCTTGCACTTTCTTTTACGTTAATGAAAAAAATATTTTACACAAAAAAAATTTCATGCTTTTCTCTTTTAGAATCAGTCATTTAAAAAAATGTAATGTCAAAAACTGTTTTTTATACGATTTTTCAAAAAATATTCAAAATTTTATTTAAATACTTAATAACTTCTTTATTTATAAAAATAATCTCACAAAAAAAATTTTCCCTGTGTAGAACGATATTATACGTAATCTGTACAAACACTGATAAAATATCTTAAAAATTACGGTTAAAAAAATGTGCTTATCTTTTTTTTTCCCTTTCGCGAGAAATATGTAAACATTACTTTTTTTAAAGTTTTTCGTTTAAAAATTACCGTTGTTTTCAATCAATATGTGAAGTTTGAAAGCATTAACTTAAAAATTAAGCCCGAATTTATTTTTTTTTTTTTACTTTAACAAATAACGAAATGAGAAATTGAAAAATCTTCCTTTATTTTAAAGGAATTTTTACTGCTCTTCCCCAAAGGAACGGTCAGCGTATTTGTTTAACCCACTGCTTTATAAAACGGTAGTTCCAAGATTCGAAACTGAAGAGGAAGAGACATTCAATTTCGCATTACGCTACTTCTTAAAGTTTAAAATTTTTTTAATGGAATGAAAAAGGTTTATATAAATTAAAATAAAATATCAAAATGCTTTTATCAGATCGGTTTTTTGAATGTTTTTTTCAGTACATGTATATATATATATATACATATAGGCTTTCCCCCATACTGTTTTTTTCCTAACTTATATATTTATATATTTAATCAAACGTTCAGAAAAAAGCAATCGTTTCAATAGCTATCTGTTAATTTTTCTTTCATTTATTACTTATAGAAATTTGATTTTAATAAATATATAAATGTTTTTTAAAAGGATTATTTCTATTATTTCATTATGAAATGAATTTTTTGTTAATTAAAAAGTATATCGTCTCTATTATTTTGGATCAAAATACATTTTAGAGACATTTTTAAGATAACTACATGTAACGATTGATTGATTCATGAAAATCTGAAATCTATTTTATTTTAGATTCTTAGAAACTAACTATTATTAAAAAATGATGAACGTTTTTTGTTTACTCTTAGCATCAGAATCGTTTTCTTTTCATTGTGCTTCACATTAATAATTTTTTTAATTCAAATGCAATATTTTTTTTTGTAAGTCATACATCGAAATTTGAAGCTATATCTTATCTGTGAGAAGGAGAGGAAAATAGAACAACAATTTTACACTAAAAAAACGTGTTCGGGCTATAGAGAGGGGAAAGAAACCTGTCTTAAATCAAAAATAAGTGGAATGGAACAATTTTCGAAAACGGGAAATTTTTTGACACAATTTTAGAAATCACTCACATTGTGCGCGTACAAACACACACAGAAATGCTGCTGTCATGAGGAAGAGAGAAAGCCCGAGCAACGCCAAGCTAAGCGGTGGAGGGGAAGCCATTTTGAAAAAGAGTATTAGAAGTGCTAATTTTGTGAAGGAAAGGGAAAATTTATAAAAGTAGACAAAGCCCGTGCAACGCCGGGCCATGCAGCTAGTTTATTTTAAAATCAGTAACTCTATAGAAAAAATCAAAGTATGAGTTTTTTAAAAATCATTTTCATATAAACGCATCGATAATGATTCCTTTTAGAAAAAATCTTAAATTATGTAAAGTATCGTTATTTTGTTAAAAAAAAAAAAAACTGTATCGTTACGAAATAAGTTATTTTTTCAATTACAAACTTGCTGGCGAAGTTTTTAAATGCGCGAATAAAATTTGGAGTATTTTTTTAAAACAACATAAATTTAAACGTCAGTTCCGAACCCGGATACTACTGTTTATGAAGAAGCGCCTGTAACAGCCACTCTGTGGGTTCCTACGGGGAAAAGCAGTGGAAAGATATTTTAAAAAAAAGAAGAGATATTCAATTTCGCATTGCGTTATTTGTTGAAGTTAAAATAAATTTAACGGGCTTAATTTTTTAGTTAATGCCTTCAAACTTTTATATCGATTGTAAACAACGGTAACTTTTAAACAAAAAACTTAAAAAAATAATGCTAATATATTTCTCGCAAAAAGGGAAGAAAACGAAAAAAAAAACGTTTTTTTTAAACCGTAATTTTTAGGTTGTTTTACCAATATTTGTACAGATCACCTATAATATCGTTCTACACACGGAAAAAAAGTTTCGTGAGATTATTTTTATAAACAAAGAAGTTATTAAGTATTTAAATAAAAGTTTGAGTATTTTTTGAAAAATTATAAAAAACCCCCAGTTTTTCACATTTAATTTTTTAAATGACTTATTCTAAAAGAGAAAAGCATGAACTTTTTTAGTGTAAAATGTTTTTTCATTAGCGCGAAAGAAAATGCAAGCGGAACGATTTAGAAATCATACTCATAAAAACGTATCAATTTTGACTCATTTTAAAAAAATCGTAAAAAATAGAAAATATAATTATTTTGTAAAATAAATTATACCGTATCGTGGCGAAGTAAATGATCTTTCCGAATCTGTAATTATTTTTTGTCTGAGTCTCATGAAAAAAATTAGATCGCGTTTTAAAAACGTCTGAAAGAAAAAGTTGAACGGCCCCTGAAGGTGAAAAATGGCACTAATTATGCATTTTAAGGTTTTTAATAAATATTTTTTAACTAATTGGAATATCGGAATATAAATGGTCAAAACGGATTCCTAGGATCATTCCCGAACCTTTGGTACCTTCGGCGAGTTTCTGCGTCGCGCGGTTCGTGAGAAGATAGGGACGCATAGATAGATAGATACGTTTGTTTACCTACGAATTTTAATAGTGTAGATACATGCTCAAATAGGAAATTTGCAATGAAATATTTTGACACCTTAAAGCTATTTTTCTTTTTCATGTTTAAGAATTTACCATAATTTCAAATCTTGTTCTCAAAAGTTTTAGAGTTACATGAGGATTTCGTCTAAATCTTGAACTGTGTTCTAGAATGGTATGTAGTTTTACCAAATTCTTGAATATTTTTATAGCAGTGCCTTTTTATACAGAGGTTACCCATAGTTTCAAATAACAATGAAAAACATTTAAGACCATAATACTGTTTCAAATTTATGAGTCAATAATCCTCCCCTTGGAGTTAAAAACATATGCATATAACCAATTTTAAAAAGTTGTATCAATTGCAACACACATTATGCAGTTGTATAATTTCTATACATAAAGTAACAAATAGTATAAACCAGTGGTCTTTAAACTGTGTTCCACAGAACCCTGGGGTTCCACAAGTCACAATAAAAATTTTTTAAAGAAACTTATAAATGTTATGTTGTTACTTGGGATGAATTCGTAAACTGGGATTTGCCAGAATAATCTGTTTATTTTTAAAACAAGAATAAATAAAAGGGAGAATAACAATTAATGAATGGAGTGAAACATTTAAACGCGCGTCGTAGCCTATAATTGGCTTTCATTATTTTTTAAGAGTTATTACTGCTTTGCTGATGCGCGTCTGCCTCTCTTGCGGTCCCAACGGATTCTGTCTAGTTCTCATGTTCCTTCCTTCGTCTCTCCTTTCCTCCGTCGGGGACATTGCCCTCTCTGGGGGGATGCTAAGGGGGCTCAATGTGTGTAAGTGAAAAATATTTCTCAACGTGAGTGGCTTCAAAAACAAAATATAGAAACAAATGTAACTCAGAATATGTAATGTGATTACAGTTATTCTCAACAGACCTAGACTTCAACAGTTTGTGTGAAAAAATGCACAAGCATATATCCCAGCTACTAATTATAATGCATGGGTAGGTGACACTTGGATCACAGATTAATATTATTAATGAGTAAATTATATTGACCTATTGTTGTGATCTACTTTAAATATTATTTTAAGATATATTCTTTCAAGTGTGTGTGTGGAATAGGGTTCCAAGAAAATACTTTCTAGTTCTAGAGGTTCCACAAAAACACCTTCTAGTTCTTGGGGTTCCGTGAGTTGAAAAAGTTTGAAGACCCCACTGGTATAAACATTTACATTACCATAAATTTTAGAATACACACATTCACTTTGTTTAAGAAGAAAACTTGTTATAGTAAATAAAAAGGTTTATAAAAGAGATTGAAAGCATATTTAATTTTGAGTGAAAACTGTTAGAAATTGAAAATAAAGACTTTATTGTGGTCCTGAAAAAAATCAAATTTAAGACTTGAAAATCGATATTAAAAGCAGATATGATAATGAAAAATTGTTTCTATTAAATAAAAGGCAAATTAAGAAATGGAGCTTGTCAATGAAAATCAATATATTAGAAGGAAAATTATTTAACTGATCATGCACAGTCAAATTGTTTGTCATGCCTGGATGAAAAAAAGGACTGTTACTTCTAAAGACTTACTGTAAGGAGGTTCTTACATTTCTCTCTTTCTAGTAAGTTTTAGTCCCAATTTGTTATTTCATAGCAGATTTTAACTTAAAAACCAATTTTTTGTGTTTTATTAAAGTTGGTTGTTATCAAATGGATTGTAGTTCTTAGGCAGTATAATGTAAATGGTATTTAATAAAATACATGTGAATTTTTTATGAAATAAGCAATAAATAAAAAATTCTGAATGATAAACAGGATATGCATGCAAACATTAGGGAATCAGGTGCATTTTTAAAACAAGGAAAATTTAAATAAAGCTTAAACCAGTAAAAGAGCTTATTCCAAAGATGGAACATATAGTTGGGATTTTATAAAATTTTCTTTGCAATGGTGATCTAATTAGTGTAAAAGCAAGTTCAAGAATTCATTTTGAACAAATGTCTACTTCATTTCTGCTTTTCATAAATGTAACATCAAAATAAACCATACGCAATCTAAATAAATTATTACACAAAAAAGTCAAATGTGTTTATTCTTTTTTTAACTGAAATATTTGATTCCTTGAATAATTCAAATGCATATCATAATAGACATTCTTTTCCACAAATATATTAGAGGTTATTAAAATTATTTTAATATAAAAAACATTACTATTCAGAAAAACAAAATAATGTTCTTTAAAGATATTATGTATGCATTACCTGTGAAATTTTTCATAACAATGATAAAGTATACAACACAAAAGTATACAAAATTCTTAACACTATGCCATCTTTTGAGATTAAGCTTCTTCTGCACTAAATGCTTAATTTGAATAATCCTTTTATTCTAAAAATGCTTAGTCTCATAAAAGGTGGAGTGAAAAGATATTCTAGTTTTTACAGTAACAGAATACAAAAATTAAATTTGCCTTTGATTTCGGGGTTATTAACTTCTTCTTAAAGTTATGAGATTATTTAGTAGTAAAGAAAAGGACATATTTTAGAAATTCTGTGACAGGTATAATAGAATATCAATTGTTTATTAATAAACAATATTTAAATAATCATTAAGAATGAAATGAAGAAGATAAATTCTATGACAAATAACATTTATAACAACCTTCATAAAAACAGATTTTAAAAATTTAACAGAAATCTGAGGATATGTGATTTTTCTATACAGGACAAGATGAATCAAAAAATAATTATCCAAATATATATATATATATATATATATATATATATATATATATATATATATATATATATATATATATATATATATATATATAAGATTTTATACATGATGAATGAAACCTCATCAAAAACTTTTAAAGAAAAATGCCAAGAGAAGTCCATACAAAATAAATACAGACAGACAGAATGGTGACTAGGAATAAATGACTGAATATTTAGAAACTACACAATAAAATATATTTCAAAAAATATTTCACTAAATGAAAAACATTTTTTGTCTCCAGCAATTCATTATGAAATTCTGATTGAGTCATTGAAAGATTTTAACTTAGTAATAAAAAGTACTGAAAATTTCCACAGCTGTTTCCTCTCCATAACTTTTTATATTTTTTATACATTTGCTGTCATTTACTTTTTTGAAACAGCAAGATCTTATCATACAGTTATGCAACTCAAAATGACATTTTTTTCAAATACCCTATCTATTTTCCCACCAATTGATTCCAATGTTAACATTTGAAATTAAAACTGTATGGGTACATGAGTGTGCCAACTTCTGAAAAGGACAACGTATAAAATAATGCATAATCAACAGCTACTGCGAAAAATCTATGTCAGCACAACACATTGCTCAAAATGCATTTTTTCCTCTTTTGGAGATGTGGTAATACTATCAAATTTCCTTTTATAGCATTCTTTATAAGTATAAAAGTATATTTTGTCTTTGTTAGACAACATGGTAAAGAGAACAGCCATATGATGTGTAAAAAATATACACACATACAAAGTACAAATGAGCAGAGCTGTAGAAGAAAAAAAAAATTCCTTCCTTTATTTTAGGATCACTTACATAAGAAAACTTCCTTGCAAATAATGAAAACCAGCACTATTTTTATTCATTGCTTTCACAAAAAATTTAAAAAGCCCTAACTTAATATGAAATGAAGGTAAGAGAATGCTATCAGAGTGTGGACCAATAAAGGATGAAAAATATTTTTATGCCCAAGCACATGTAATTCTGATTTTGGCCATTCATTCATAATATATGTAATAATTTTTCCTGCACTTGTCATCCCATTCACAAAAAACCCCAACAAAATTTCATGTAGTCGAGCTGCAGATACTTAAACAATGCAAACTTTTAAATCACAACATATTGTCCAACAAAATATGAATACAGATTTTTTTTTACACAATTTTCATGTTTCCTTTCTGTTGGTACAAAAGGAAATGTGTTCCTGTTGCATAAAATGTCAGCCTTCAAACTGAGTTTTGAAGAATCGATGAACAGCCTCAATTTGGTTGTTTTATCTTCATATGTTCAAATATACATCCAATAAACCATAACTATTTTTGGAATATAACAAATCATTTTCTACAAGAAAAAAAATTCTTAAAACTCTTCTCATGGTTATGAAAAAACACACTTAAGTATTCTTCTGTATGAGATTCTGACCTTTCAATCAAGAGCGCAGAAGTTCAGCTTGGAATGTGAAAATCTTCAAATTGAGAACAAGGTTACTTAATTTGCATTCAGTTCAAAGGTGAGGTTTGCAGAAGGTTGAACTTGCTGCAAAAATAGGATAATTTAATTCATTATTTTGAACACTAGTATTTTTCTCATCTTCTATACTTAGACATGCTGAAGGATGTGGTACAGGCGTCATGCTTGCGAGATACTGGCCACATTTGAGAAGTCAAATTTGGGCACTTTACTGTAAGCTTGGAATGACTACTTATTTCATTTACCTTTGAGATGCAGAAATAACAGTACAATGAATGATCTTGAGTTTCACAACATGTCACGGGTATGACAAAGCTCATGTGCCTAGAAACCAGAGCCCAATCAGTCAAATATCTTACACATGCTGAACAACAGATAGCATATCCTACTTTACAGCCAAAATACAGTTGGTGTAGCTCCTTTTAACCAGGCAAATCAAACATAGCAGTTGCTCTTTTTAAGTGTAAAATTCCACACACACATAATAAAAGTTTTCTGAGGGATTAATGCAATTTCTTGGCAAATTAACTAACTTATGAAATACAGATAGAGCAGAATACAATCTTATTACATGCATATACATTGAATGTCTGTGCTCCATGTTGTGACATGATTCCAGAAGAATCCCTCATTCCATTCAGTGTCTGCTGATACACACATGAAATCGGTAACTACTTAAGTCAGTAGTCTTTGAGTGTAGTTACAAAAAAAAAAAAAAAAAAAACTGTGGGTGAAGAAAAATTTTAATTGCAGATTTAAATTCAGCATAAGAAATTATGTTAGAAACACAACAAAGTCTCATGAACCCAAAACCATGTTTAACTGCGAAATTATTTCTCATTACATGTATATATAAAATATTTTATTTCCTACCAAAAAGCCGACACCATATGCAGAAATAACTCAGAAAATGTATTCCCGGTTTAGATAAAAAAATTTAAATAAATATTGTATTAAATTTAAGAGAATCAGTTTATTTCAGAAACCTGAAGACAAAGCTGCATTATAAATACCACATATTATGCTGAGTAATAAAAATAGTACTTTGAAAAATGACACTAATCTGTTAATGAAAAATGTCTGATAATTAAAATAACATATTGAGAGTATCAATTACTGACAATACATCAAAGATGGGGTATCCAGGATACTCAAACATGGAAAAAACCTGAATTAAGGGGGGTTATTTTATTCCATATTAATGTGGTTATCTTGACAAAATGTATCTGTCTTTTTTTTTCCACCAGTAAAAGGAACTCATAGATTTAGGAAGTTTATATTTTGTTACAATCAAGAAAATATGTTGATTATCTGAAAGTCTCAAGAGGGGTCTAAATTATGCAATTCATACAAGTTTCCTGATGGTTTATTAATCTATGCATTTCTTAATTACAGTAACATTTTCATTTTGTTCATTTTTTCCCTTTGTTATATCAAGCAAAGTTAAAATTGCCAGAGAGACTTAATCAATCAATTTAGAAGTAAGAACAAGGGCTGGTTCACACCTAGGAGAGCCCCCACCCTTGGCGCGAATTACTTTGGTTGGCGAGCGCCGTCATGGTAACCTTGCTTTTAAATACAACATATGGCAACCCGAACTTTTTCTAGAATTTTCGTCATTTGTAGGCGCGCATTTCAAATTTCATTTTGTTGTTGGGCACCGGGTTGAAAGTATGGCTGCGCTTGTAAGTGAATACACGTTAGAATTTTTTACGTTATTGAATGCTGTTTGTAGAGTTTTGTTTACTGTTGAAAGAGTGTTCTTTTGGATGGATTTGAATGGAGATGTCGAAAAAAAGGTGTGAATACGTTTTTTAAAAGCATTTGTTACACTTTACCCTCCACTTGGGAAGGATCAACAATAAGAAAGTAAGTGCTGTTGTTATATTTTTTATCTTAAATGTTAAATTTCTGTATTGTTTACATATATTTTCATTGTGCATCCATCTTATACTGCTATATTTACTTGTCACCGTTGTCGGGTTTGCTTGGCGCCATTTCGTTCTCGCTTGGCGCTTTTTCCGGTTTGGCGCCAAGGGTGGGGGCTCTCCTAGGAGTTTACCCAAGGGCTTAATTTTTATTATACATTACCATATTGATCAATATTTCCAAAAGGTAAAAGTTAAGATATTTTAACAATATAAATAAACCTAAAATAATTAAAATTTTTAATAATTAAAAATATAAGATTTATATAAGCACATACATATGAGAAATTGAAAAAAATCATATTTTTAGTCAGCTTAAATGAAAACTTTACTTTAGATTAGTAAAAATGTTGTACACATGTTCTAAATTTTTATTACCTTGATTGTGGTTACAGAAATCATAAAAAGAATATTTTAGTTTGGCATAACCCTCTCGCTGTGTAGTTATTTTATTATGTATTTCAAATCTACATATTAAATCTACATTTTAGAGTTAAAAAATACAAAAAAAAATTTGCTCAAGTTTTTATTTTAAAATATAGATTTAGATCATAAAAACATAAACAGAAAAGGCACGGATTGCACAGCTAAATAGTGGGAGGAAATGCATACCTGTGGAAATCGTGGGATGTGCAGCGAGAGGGTTAAACAGGAAAAAAACTTATACTGTTTTGTTCACATCAAACAATGAAAGCAAGAAGGAGGTCAAATTAAATGCATTGTCATGCTTCAAAATCATTTATTATTTCTTGCCAATAATAATTACAGTTTATTCCAAAGTTAGTATATATATTCTCAGCCCTCTCCTCAAATATATATTTGTGATTTTTAAATTTAACATTCTCTGAAATATGTTCAAGTCTCCATCCAATCTGTAGGCTAGAAACTTGAAACATTTCTCAAAACTAATTCTACCTTTTTGTTTCAGAGCCAAAAAATCATAAACAGTCTTTTTACAGAAGATCTACCACAGAAACTTATCATTACGTAGCCAGAGAACCAAATTTTCTATACTTGACACTAATTTTAATTTCCAAAGTAACAGCATATGAGTTACAAAAAGTTGGTGGTTTTTGTATCCTGAACTTCTCCATATCATAAACAGGTTGTTTGATTGTTTTTGTAATTATGGCAGAGATCATCTTATAATACTTAACTTTGCTATGTACATTCTAATAAAAAATACCTAATGATATGTCAATATCTAGATACAACTGGATAATATATTTAAACAATTAGGAAAAAACAATAAATTAAAAAAGACAAGGAATCAAATTATTCACTTTCACAGTTTTGAAATTTTCAAAAATTCAGTGCACATACTTTTTACTCTTACGCAATAATGCACAAAATATGTCATACAACTTACCTCCGCAAGTTGATTTTGCGACCTTTTACGCTGAGGTTGCGCTCGCGATCTGCTAGCCATCTTAAATTAGTTTTCAGGTTAGTGTTCGCATTAGTAAACAAACTTTGAAATCTTTGACATATACATATTTTTTCTCAAAAACAATAAGTTTCTTAAGCCATCTCCCTTTTTCCAATTGTTTTTTTTTTTTTAAACGAATTCTTACATTTGTGTCTATTCTGTCTTAGATTGTGAATCATCAAAATTTATTCGAAAACTTTCAAATATCGAACAGAAAAGTTTGTGTAACGTTAGAGAGAGGGCGAAATGTCAAGTAACTCTCGACTTGGACAGTTCTTTTCGGCACGCTCATTGGTAAATATCTTGTTTCTCATTGGTTATGTGAGGCCACAATTATGTAGGGTTGTCACATTTGGCACTCTAGCAGCTTTTCCTGCCTTAGTAGTTCAATGAAGCAATAAAAGTAATATGTTTGCCACCCAAAATGCTTTTGATTTTTAAGATTGTTGTTTTTTCAACCACGACTTTTTCCTCTATGTCCTGAGAATAAGCGTTTGATTTTTTCGTCATAAAAATAATGCGCAATTCTAACTTTTCTTTTCCTTCTACCTGTTGTTGTTGTTGTGTCCTTCCTAAGGGGAAGGAATTAAAGTTGCCAGAGACTGAGATAGGTTGGACTTCTACACGATAGATGGAGACACTACCTATCTCTACCTTCACAATTTAGGCGTGGAACTGGAGAGGAGGGAAATATATTTTCTAGCCCCCTGCCCCCGTGGTCTCTGCTGCGATCACCCACAAGACTTTCGGACTCACTGATTTAACGAGCACGTTCTCCGTGTGTACTCGGAGGGTATTTGGTGCATCGGACCCAGGCCTTCCGGTATGGAGTCTGATGCTCTAACCACTAGGCTACCCACGGCCCCCTTCTTCTAACTAAATCTTTTTATGGATTTTCTTTTGAAGAAGAAACATTTTTCATTGGAGTTAAGTATAAATGAGGATCTAAATTATAATCAAGAAATCACTCCCCCAAGATTTTAATTATGTGCATTGATTTTTATTGATAATACTACAAAAAGAAACTGTATATTTAAAGTTAAACCTTAATGTGTGTGTGTGCGTAGTACAGAAATATATAAATTATAAGTAAAAAAATAACTATATGTATGCTTTACTGCGCATATAATTTTGTTGATAATATTTATGAACATCTTAAATATGAATGAATTTATACTTATATCAAACTGAATCTTTACATACATGTACGTATTAAAAAAGCATAATTATTGACTTCGTTCCTATTATGTTATAAGACGATTTGTTAAATTGTGTAAGCTGAACTTATTTATTCACAATTTAATCCAATGTATCAAATGCTCTATTTTCTTTTAATTTTAGAATTAGATATATATATACTGTTTTAGTGTTTCCATAAACTAAATTTTATTAAAAATTAAATGCTTATTCCTAACTTTTATCCAAGAAGCTTTAATGCTTTTCCCTTTGATATTTAATGAGTGCTTATCAGTAGCGCACACAGGAATTTTTCAAGAGGGGGGTCCGGGGTCGAAAGTTCACCATTCTTGTATCGGGCTCCTTTTGATTTTGTCGATTTTCGGGAACAAAACACATTAAAAACTAACTAGTGAATAAATAATTAGCATTAATTAATAAAATTAATCATTAAGAAGAACAAAAAACTTAATTAAATTTTACTTAGAATTATAAAAATCAAAGTTTTGGGGGAGGTCTGGACCCCAGGACCCCCCTTGTGTGCACCACTGATGCTTATTCTTAAAGAAATAAAAAAAGGAGCAATATAAATCATGATTTTGCTTAATATAAGAAAAAATAAAAACATGGAGATTAAAAATGGTTTTTTTCCTGCCTTTTTTTTATACTTCAACAATCTACCAAACAGATTGTAATTTCAATCCCTAACCCAGCGTTTCTCAAACTGTGGGGCGTGCCCCCTTGGGAGGCGTGACAATTCTACAAGGGGAGCGCGAGCTTATTGAAAAGTCAAAAACAAAAGATATTTTTAAAAAAATTATTGGTTTACTAAAAGTAAACAAACAAAATACATTCTGACATAAAAAATAAAATAAACATTTACTCTAAGTATTGCACTTTTAAATATATCAGTGCTACACAATGTATTTTATAATTAATTTACCAATACTAAGTTAGGAACAAGTTTAATAATTACCAGGGACCTCTCTCTATGGGATTGTCTTATATAAAATATACAAAAATTAACACTTATCTTGATAATTTGTACGGTTTATAATAAATCCCTTAACTACCGTTTAAAAGTAACGGGGAGAAAGGGAATAAAAAAAGCAATCAAAAAGGGCCTCTGAAATGAATAAATTCAACGCATACACTGTCATGGTCCTTTTATTTAATATCAAAGCTTTCGGAATAATTTTATGGATAAAATTGCACAGAAAAAATCGTACTTCGAAAAGATGTATATATACGTCCGGTGCAATTAATGCACTTGAGTGAGACGTTTATATACGCCGGTGGAACTTAAAAGGTTAAAGTCGTATCGTAATTTTAGCATCAAAATATAGTATGATTGAATTCAATACATTGTTATTGTATGAGAGGGGCGCGATGAAAATTTTGATTGAATATTGGGTCATGAATATTGCAACTTTGAGAAGCACTGCACTAACCCCATTACCATGTATTAAAAGAAAATCCTACTTTTTCCCTCATTAAGATAAACACTCCCTAGAATCATCATAGCCCTCAATTATTGTTCGAGTTCGAGACTTAGTGCCACTGAAGACCCATCATGTAGAGGGGATGATGCACGTTAAGAGACCTTAGATAGAAATCGAAACTCAAAAACGATGAAAGCGCCCTCTTCTGGGAGGGGGGATTGGGCGTGTCCAAAGGAACGGCGAAGTACTCATATCGTACTGGTCGTAATGATCGAAGGTAAATAGTTCCTTCATAAAAGATGAATTATATGCCATTTTTTTTAAAGCTTCCATTATTTTCTCGCTTTTGAAATAAACTTTTTTGTTATGCTACTATTCTTCCAAATTTTCGCTTACTTTATTCAACTTTCTGATGATTATGTTCTGACAGCTGTCATGATGAAAGAAAATGACATCACTTTTAGAATCATCCCCTTTTCACGTTTAGGGATGGCTTCTGTTCGTTCCCAACCGTTTGAAACACTAAAACCCCTCTCCACCCCATTTTGCTTTTGTTCAAAACTAAAGATAAGGAAAGCTTCTGCATTCTTTTCGATTGGTGGGGCTCCAGTTTGACTTGTACAGTCTGTGACAACGTTTATATGAAACCAACTGATCCCTCTTTTATTGCTCTCTTCCCCCATCGTTCAAGTTTGTGAAGGACTAAAGACTCAAGATTCCAAGTTCAAAAATGGTCATGAATACAAAGCTGTACTCTCAAGTGTCATTCTCGCTGTCCGATCTTGACTTGGAACAGGGATAGCCAAACCAAATGACCTTGCAAGCCACTTCGGAAAACATTATATCCTGCGGGCTGCATATAAAGATTATATATCTTTATATTAGATTTAAACCCATTGCAAACATTTATTGGAGCGAAATTTTAAAAAAAATGGAATGAATTATTATTGGTTTTATTATTTTTCATCTATACAAGCATAGATAATTTAATAATAATAATGCAATGAATCAATTATCTTTTTTTCACACAAACTGTCGAAGTCTAGGTCTATTGAGATTAAATGCAATTAATCACATTACGTATTCTGAGTTTAATTTGTTTTTGTATCCACTCACATTGAAAAATATATTTCACTTAAACATAATATTCTGAATGGCATTAAAATGTTTATAGCTGTGGGAGATGTACTGTGTATTTTACGCGAGATAGTTTGTAATATAAAATTTAGGAGCTGTTCTTGTTTAAATTTAGATTTCAACATCGAATGTGTTGATACGCCGATAAGTTCTTTCCTCTCCTTCATTTTACGTGTTTTTTTTTTCCGCAAATGGAAAAGATGCATTTTCCATTAGAAAACTATTTAGTTTTGCTAGACATTGTGCTGACGAGTATAAAATTATCTCGTGGAACCCAAGGTAGTAAAAATAATAGAATATGCACAATCTAATAGGAAGTATATATATACAAAGATAAAATGTGTGTTTTAATATTCTTCTGTTATATAATAAAAATTTAAAAAATGTTGCAAAATAAAGTTATTATACATAAATAAAATTTTCAGTTTTAATGCGCTTTAAATACTTGAAAGTATACAAATTTCATAAAGAACGTGAGTCCGTTTTGCATATATATATTTATAAGTTTCTTTTCATTTTTTTATTGTGACTCGTGAAACCCCAGGGTTCCGTGGAGCACAGTTTGAATTGAGGAACCCTACGAACGACAAGGAATTTGGAGGGAACGCCATTCCATTATTAGAAAAATATATCCTGAAACAATATTTAAATTTAATCAACTTGTTATTGGTACTTTATAGATTGTAAAAAGTATTGTATTTTTGTTAAGAAAAATTCATACTATTTTAATATAATTCACGCATTAATAATAAACTATGCTCCAGATGTCACCTACCCATGTATTATACTTAGTAATTGGGATATGTTTGCATTTTTTTCACTCAAGCGCAAATTATTTGCAATTGAGTCTATGCAAATTTATTTGCAGTCGCATTTTATATTAATTTGTTTTCACACCTTCATTTTGTTTCCCCATACGTTGAGAAACACATTGTTCCGATTGGTATTAAAACTTTTAGAGCTGTGTGAAAAATCTTGTGCATTCTGCATGTATTTATAACCTGAAACTAAGGAGCCATTTTTGCTTAATTTTAGATTTTAACGTCAAATCTGTTGAAGGGCCAATAAGTTGTTTCCTCTTCTTCGTTGGCAAAATTCCTCAAAGTTCAAACCCCAATTTTGATAAAATAATAATAATAAACTAAAGGGTAAGTGGCCCACACCTCTTCCCTCAACCTCTCGAGATGATTTGTGGCTAGATGGCTATTTAGAGTCCTACCTTGCTGCAAAGGCACTATACATTTACAACTATCCAGGTTTTGGTCGGTAATTGAACCCAGGCCCTACGGTACAGCAGTTGGTTTCGCTAACCACTATACCGTATAGGCGGCAAAAATTTTACAAAAAAAGCATCAAAGCCTAGATTTTTTTATAAAAAAATTATAATACATTTGCACATAATTCAGTAAAATTGAAAAATTGTTTAATAAAATAAATGTTTATATTTGTTACGTTAGTTAGGTGATTATATGAAAATGATAAGCAAAATTTCAGGTCAAATATTAAAAAATAAAATTGTATCAATACATAAAGCCCATTAATATATTAACTGAAACTGAACTAATATGCAATTACAATCTGTGTTTCTGAAATCTTGTTTATACTTGTAAAATTAGAAAAATAAAAGAAATCTTATGAACGTATTCCCCCCTAGTTTTCTGACAATATTTTTAGTTAAATTATACTTGTAAATCTTTTTTGGGGCAATGTTTTTTAGCATATTTGTTATATTATTGTATGCTATGTATTACAGAAAAATGTAAGGGGACTGAAAAGAAAACAATTTTTTCGAAAGGGATAGCTACTGATAAAAGTTTGGAAACCCCTGATCTAGAGTTTCTCAATAATACAAACAAACAAATAGCAAGACAATAATACGAACAAAAAGACCCATAATGTAGAGCAGTGGTGTCCAACACAAATGACCTTGCAGGCCACTTCGGAAATACATTATAATCTCGCGTGCTGCACATAAAAATATGTACCGTTATATTAGATTTGGAAATAAAAAACCATTTATTGGAGTGTAAATTTAAAACAGAATGAATTATGATTGTTTTCATTATTTTCCATGTATACAGACATAGATAATATAATAATGTTTATATAATATACTAATACAATGATCCAATAATGTTTAAGATATTACAGTTGGCATTTTCTTGAAAATTACAGAGTTCCTTTTGAATTGATCTTTCGTTACTCATTGTTGAAATTTGATTGTGCTGTCATTCTCAAACGACTAAGTATACATTGCCTTTTATTATAACCGTCCTGAATGTTTTTTTAAATATTAAAAAACATCTCTGACTGCTTTTCTTGCTTTTTGGGCACTGCAAACAGAAAAAAAGGAGGAGAAATGAAAGTCGCACACACAAAAAAATCATGTACCATCCATAGTAAGGGATATGTGCATAATGTGCAATTCGGAATTTATTAAAAAAGTAATTTATTATAGTAAAATCAAACGTAACTGTTTGATAAAATATAAATCTATTTTAATCTAAAGGACGTTTCTATTATCAAAAAGGATTTATTTTAAAACAAGAACATTTAACAGGTGAATACATTGTAGATTTAAATATGTATATAAATTTCCCCTTAAATACATTTCAAAATGAAAAACTTTAAGAACCTGATATTTAAAAATTTTTTACAAAGAGTTGGTGGGCCGCAACTTAAATACTAGCGGGCTACATGCGGCCCACGGTCCGGGTGTTGGACACCCCTGATGTAGAGGGTTTGATAGATGTTAAGTTTGTAGAGGCTCAGTCTTGTTGGCAGGATGGGGATAAAAAGGGGAAAACTCAGGTGACGTCCTCGTCATTTATCCATGATGAAGAAAAAAATGTATGTGCATACAAAACGAATGCATTACGTTTTCCTTTTCTCTGAGAAATTTTCTCTTACTCTCTTGATCAGATCTTGATCTTACTTGTCAGAACTTCCTGAGGATTTCTATACTTATATCATTAAAATTTTTTCTTTTTGTCTTTCGCTTCTTTCCTTCCTCAAAAGAGAAACTCAAATTTGCTTTATAAGTACAAAAGCAAATAAAAACATCACGATTATTAGTATTATTTTTGAAAAAGAATGCATCCAAGAGAAAAGTGTCGTGGATTACATAAGCAATGGTACAAGAGAATGTATTCATATATTTAGAATAATCAATACCAAAAATCTTTAAGCATTTCGCAGTTAACAAATAATTTTAACTAAAATTAACGAGCCAAAAATAGAGGTGGAAAATCAGAATTTCACGGATTCTTCCAACCTCCTGAGATGTCAAACATTAAAATTGTGGAATGATTTGCCTGTGCATTAAATATTCTATTTCAATCACAGTTTCCACAGGGAGGGGCGAGGACCCTGTTCTACGTGTCACTCCACAGTATGTAACAAAAGTGTTCACGTACAAAAACTATTTTATTGGTTAATTAGGTACACACTTATGTTACAATATTAAAAATATATATCAGGCAGCTTTTAATAGCTTGGCTAAATTTTGAAAATTTTAAGGGAACCAGCATATTATATACTTTCAAAAAATTAATTTTTTAATTTTGCATTTATTGAAGGTATGAAACTTTATATGAAGATTAACTAAAACAGAACAATAAAAAACAGATAAAACAAAAATTCTTTTTTATGATTTCATTACATATTTTCACGAAGCGAAGTATTTACATTAATATCTACATTGCCTAACTAGCGATAGTTTTTAAAAGAGTTGATATTCAGGTATCTGAAACTTGGCAAAACACACGATTCTGAATTTTGGAAGTTTGTAAGAAATAATGTGAAAACAGATTCGCTTTATCCTGACGATTCAAGAGGTATTTAATAAAAATTAATTTTTCATTTTTTAGTGATTAACAAAATATAATTTGTCTAGTATATAAAAAAAATTTAAGAAATATGGAATAAAAAACAGAGAATAACTTATTTTCGAAGACTTATTAACAGTAATTTTCAAGTGCAAACTCAAAGAATGCACTGTACTACCAAAGAATTGAGCAAATGTAAATAGTTTCTTGAATGCGCTATGGATTCTTAGAAAACTAGCCCCATAGGAAAAGAAGAAAAAAAAACCTGTTACACAGTCCCCACTGAAGAGTCATAAATTACCATTCCTCAATGGAACATACGGGGAAATTTCATGTATCCTTCCACAAGAAGGCGGAGTTACAAGTTTACTTTCCCTCTCTTACCAAATGTGCAATGCTGATTTAATAATTACACGCAAAAAATTAATTTAAAAAGTTCAAAGTATGTGCGTTTGAAAGAGTATAAAAAAGGAAATTTTTCCTGCTTTTACTTTTTTTATCCTATAATTTAAAATATTTTTATGATCGTTTTAATGCACTGCACATGAATTTTCAGATCTTTAAATAATACTTAAAAATACTTAGAATTTTTTTAAAAAAAATCGAAATAATGGAAGAATTTAATTTTTTTCGCTTTTTTAGATGCATTTTATTCCATGTAATTGAAAGCAATATCCCCTAGATGTAAATATACGAGAAAGAAACTCCATAGGATTAACATTACGCTCGAGATTTCGTGGTGGCGTATCAACGGGGCTCTTAAATCCGTCAAGGCTCCTTCTCCTACCGTTGGTGTGATGTGGCAGTTCGAAAAGGAGTGCCAGCTCAGGCTTTACTTGATCGTGGTTAAATTTTCGAGGTTTGTTGCCGAAAGCCCTTCTGTTGCTTTATAGCTTTAAGAAATACACCCTCACTCCCCTTGAAGCGAAAGTGGAGTATGGTATGGGTAGAGTGATTTAAAGGAGGCGAGAGGATATTTTATCCCTCTTTCACCGATAAAGATAAGTTATCTTCCACTTACTGTAAGTGAGTAGGGATGATAAAGAAATTAAGGTACAACTAATTAATTTTTAAATACTATTTTTAATGAGTCGTCTAAAACGGAAAACATTTTTGTAATTCTTAAAGGAATTAAATGGTTTAAGTGTTTGCCTTCAATTCGAATGTAGGCTCTTCGTCTTTTTAAAAGTGATCGCTTGATGAATCGTGAAAAACTACCTAAATTTATTCCTTCCACTGCTTCAGCAATCCTTTAGCGCAATTCGATTTTCAATTGGCTTAAAAGAAGAAGTTAGAAGGGAAACACACTTCAAACATTTAATTCATTAAATTATTACTAAAATGTTTTTCATTTTATTTTTAAAATTATTTCTTGATTTGATTTACATATTTAAGTTTTATTTTTTCGAAATGAAGTCATTTTGTAAATAAAAAGTAAATACTTTTTACGTATAAAAAAAAGTAGTAAGTATAGTCCCACGCACATTTTGAAATCTTAACTAACTGGGTCATCTTTTGAAATAGTTTGTCTAGAGTCGAATATAATAATTTTCTTTTTATGGTAAGTCAAAGTTATGTGACATAAATTTTCCAACCACGACTCAAACAAAGTACGCTAATCTCAACTAAACCAGGAAAGGGTTTTTCCTGATGTGGGGACTGCGATTAATAGCATGGCTGTTTAAGATGACAATATATGAATAATCACCGTAAAATTTTTAAATTTGTGGTTGCATTACTTAATAATTTGATGAAGGGTGTCAATTTTCTCCATTTTCACACAAAGCATGTTAGTCATCACTTCACCAAGTGTGTGTGTGTGATAAGGATTTAAAGAAAAAAAATTTTTTTTCAGAATTAATATGATCCTTCTTTTTACCCGTGCCCGCTTGACACGCGTTCAGTTTCGGGACACTCTCTATGTGAAACGCACTGATGGGAAATATTGTTACCACTTTGTTTTGAGGATAGAACTCGGCACCTTCCGATTTGCAAGCACGTAACTTACCGCTGGATCAAAATGATCCCTTCAGTCTGGAGGCTGTTACTGGCTTATATAGATACTACCACTACACACTCCCCTCCAGGGAGTCGGTAGATAGGCGAACGAGCGATATAGTTGTTGCGTCATGTGGATCTGACGGCCTTTTGGTTGCTTTTTTGGTGAGTAGATGGCACCACGACAGCTGCGCGAAGGTTGCGTTTTTTAAAGTTCAGCCAGGGTCACCAATGAGGAAAAAACTCGGTACCTTCTGATTTGTATGCACGTAACTTTTCACTGGACCAAAATTATCACTTCAGTCCGGAGGCTGTTACTGGCTTATGTAGATACCACCCCGCTACAGTCTTCTGGGTCCGAAATATGTTCTTAGAAAAAGGGGGAGTACAGGTTTCTGTGTTATTTCTGACGAAAAAAATCCCGTATTGTATTTTTGCTAAATATCTCTTTATGGATATAAAAACAGGTGACTTAATCTGATTGGTTGAAATTGACATTGCATCTTTTATGAAGGCTGCGATTGGCTGAAAATTTGGATGTGTAACATATATTAGCTTTTAACCCGTTTTATCCCAGTGTCCAATTTAGAGGACAGCCGAAAAATATCAGATGAAAATCATTATTTGTATGTTGCGAATATTTTGATAGTTGGAACATGTAGGGATATATACTAGCTTTGTGAGCAACTTGCACCCGAAGTTTCTCTCTCGCCGTCTTGCCTACCTAAGGGTGTGGTAGGAATGAAAGCAGAACCAGAGAATTCCATAACCACAATTATTTATTTAGTCGAACAAACTGACCAACAACAATCTATTCTCTAAGTGAATGTCAAATGAGCAGCACAGAGAAAGCAATGATTATTAAGAAAATATGAGTAATCAACTTATTTAACTCAACCTAATCTATCGATGATTACTGACCTCAAATCTACTAATTCAGCACAGTGGCAAAACATCATTCTTTAATCTGTACATGCGAAAGTAAACCTTCTTCAATCTTACCTGCGTAGCGAATATAGCTGCTTTCTACCTCCTTCTCTAGAATTACAAAACTCTGGCTTTATATAGTTGAACTAATCTGAATATCATGGTTTCTTCTTGAGAGGGATGGCTGTGAATTAAACGCGAATGCTAGCCCAAAGATTCCCCAAGAGGACTAGTGAGAGGACGCGTAAAGGTTCGTCATAGCTTCTTCTCAGCGTGTGTGAGATAATGTCTCATACCCTCCTGTTTCCTCTGAAAATTTTGCTTATTCACTGCATTCGCGGGCGAGGTTTGTATCATCTCTCTTTGGGGATGCAGAATTCTTATTCAGTTTACTTTAGACACTTATCTAAACATTTTTTTAATGTAATAGCACTCTTTCGTTCTGATCTCAGTGGTTGATTAGAATGATATTGTTCTTAGGTAAGTTTCAGCAAATTGTTTTTAACTGTCCTCTAAATAGGACAGTGGGATGATATGTATGCAATTGACGCGTTCTTTCTCTCTTTATAACTAAGAGTAAAAAAAGTAATTTCCCTTCTCTAGTGTTTCACCCCTGCTGAGTTACGTCAGTGCAAATGTTTCTGAAGTTAGAGGAAGCATTAGAATCATTATATAAATAGCTTAGATTCAAATGAGAGCGACGTTGAAATTGTTGTGTTTCCTCCAGATGCCAGTGAACTAGCTCACGAAGATAAAGGAGATGAAAATTAAGTAATTACTGGTACGACTATTGTAAACGATATTTCTGGGTCTCTCGGGGTTAGAACTGGAGATAGTTTCCTATCTGAACCGTTCGACAAGAAAGAGCAAAACAAAACGAAAAAAGCTAAGACACCAGTCTTCTTGGATAAAGAATAAATCACCCCTTTATAAAAATGGGAACCACAGGATAAATCAACTGCAAATGACTTGCGCAAGCAAATAGAAATTGCATTGAAAATAAAACTCCATCAAAGCATTTTGAGCAGTTTTATTCCAATGAACTTTATGATCTCATTGTAAAAAAAGCTGTATGATATGCAACAGTTGTAAAAATCAAACCCAATTTCTTGACGCCTGTACGACTTACTTGATCAACGAAATACGTCTTTTTATGTTAATTTTGCTTCTAAATGGTTATCATTCAAATGCATGTGAACGGGACTAATGGTCAGATGCTGAAGCCTTGGCATTTCTATAGTGAAAAAAGACAAGCCATAGACCGCTACCAAAAGTTGAAATTTTAGTTACACTTTGTGGACAGTGGAACTGTAAGTCAGCATGTCCAGGATCGATCCTTCAAAGTAAAACCTTTGTTTGTCCTACTCAATAATAATTTTAGGAAATTTTTAGGCGAGTATGAAAACACAAAGATAAAGTTAACGTGAAGATGCCGAATTTGGTAAATTCTTACAACAAACATATGGGTGGTGTGGATCCCCACGACTAGTTGTCTGAACTTTATTCCATTAAATTTCATGGAAAAAAAGTGGTACTGGCCACTTTTTATACGTTCACTGGATATGGCTATGGTAAACGCCTAGATAATTCACAAAACCGATGAAGTCCTAGACTTGAAGAAGCTCCGAAGAACTGTAACAATAGTCTATCGAAAATAACTGTAATAGGAACGAGGGGTAGACCTAGGAGAGATCTCGACTTTACCTTCTTATGTAAAAGAAGACATCCATAAAGATAGTGTTGGTCATTTTTTACTAAAGCGAGAAAATAGCGTTGTTGTCAAAGAGAGGGTTGCAAAGGAAAAATAAAAACATACTCTGGCAAATGTGCCAAAACACTTTGTCAGGGTTGCTTTGGACATTCCCGACAAAATTAATATGAAACGTAACTGAAAAGTGAAATATTTTCTAAATAAGAAAGTATTATTCAAATAAAGTAAAAATTTGCACTCTGAAATAGTTTTTCATCACCATAGAGAACACCAAAAATAAGTGCAAATTTTATCCCCTTTATCCCAGTGTCCTATTTAGATGACGGGTCAGATTTCTTGTATAAAACATATAAATTTTTCAAATTTTATTATATTTACTTTGTTTAGGTTTAACTAACTTTAGAAAATATAATTCTACTAAAATTTTAACAAAATAAATAAATTGGGATAAAATGGGTTAACTTGATATAGTTTAAGAATTTTTTCTTAACTATAGTTTAAAATTTAATGCTTATATTTAGTATACGAAATTTTTATACTGTCTTTCTATTTTTCCCATATCTATTTTCCGTTCACATTTAGATTTAATTGTTTAATATATAAATTACGTTGTTGGATATAATTCTTGCAGTTAAATATCAAAAGTTTCAGAAAAGTAAACCTTTTCTGGAATCCCTATACACACATTTACATTACTATTTTTATTTTAGAGATCTTGCATATTTTATGAATCGGAGTCTCCTTTAAGAGCATTTTTTTTCGATCAGTATGACTAAAATATTTAAACTATTACTTTTTTTTGTATTTACTTAATTTTTTTTATCATAAAATTAATTATTTTTTCATCAAGAAAGATATACTTGAAATTGAAATATTTATGGGATAGGAGAAAATACTTTTTTTAAAGTATTGTTCGAATTTAAAACGGTACAAATATACTTAGAACTACGTGACATGTTATAATACACGTGTAATCAAATTTTTGTATTCCAAAATAATAATAATGATAATTATATTGTGTAAAAACTAAATAATAAATCCGAACCCTTTTTAAAAAAAACAATATTCGTAAGCTCTTAGTCTACTTGTAAACTTTCTTGCATTTTGTAATGGAATGGGCTATCCCATCCATTAGTGTACGAGAGTTAGAAGGAAGATTAGCCAGTGGAGCACACAAGGGGGGGGTCCTAGGGGTTCGGACCCCTCCAAAAGCCCTTGATTTTTTACCGATAGATTATAATTCTAAGTATGTAGTACGTGAAATTTAATTAAATACTAGTTATTAATTATTAATTTTATTAACTAATGGTAATTATTTTTCAATAATTAGTTTTTTACTGTTTTTTTTCCCGAAAACCAACAAAATCAAAAGGAGCATGATACAAGAATGGTGGACTTTCCACCCTGGACCCCCCTTGAAAAATTCCTGTGTGCGCTACTGAGATTAGCCATAGTCAAAACAAACACAATTTATTAACAAGTTCAACAACCTAACAAATTTCTACTACCCAAGTTAGGAAATATGTACCTTTAGATAAATAAGGGAGCAAAAGTGAGGTAGACGAGATAGTTGAATATTTAATTATTAATCGAATCACTTACTCTTGGCACGTCCTAGCGATACACCTCCTAAATATTTGAAATTACACGATCTCGGTTAATCTACTTCAATCCGACACTCTTCCAATCTAAACAGCTAATTGACCAAATCGTCAATCTTAAATATTAAGCAAATGATCTACGAATCACTCGACTAGCTTTACGTTAATCACTAATTGCTATCCTTAAGCTTCTAACCTCTCTCTCTATCGAACCTGAAAGTTAATCTTTGAATATAAGCCTTGATTCGCATAATTCGCATCTTCTTCTTCGGGAGAAGTTTTTCAGTAGAATAATATTTAAAGAAAGATTTTCCTGAAGGGGATTAGTAGGAGGTACGCGAATAGACCGTTACAATTTGGGTGGATATTTTTTAGTTTAAGAAGAAATTAATGTTTCCCCTTTACTTACATAATTAAATTAAGCTCTGACACACTATTTTATACACGGACTTCTTCTATCCATGCATTACTTTCCATACCTGTGATACCTTTTGCTTACTTAGAATTAATACAAAAAAACATTAAATTACGGTATAAATAATATGATTAACAATAAATTCATTCAATTAAAAATAACAATCTTACACGTTTAATACAGATGATTATCAAATTAGATTTTTTTTCAGGGCAACGTGTGGAGTAATTGGGATAAGGTTATTATTCTGATAACTGGGACTCTGATAAGGATATTTATTATCTTATCTTATTTTTGAAAACTTGGTATTGAATAAAAAGTTTTTTTAATATTTTTCTATTAAATGGCAAGGAAAAGTGATCGATACTGTATTGAAGGATACATTGAAAAATATATATGTCATGATTTTTAAGACAGAATCAGATTAAAGTTAGAAAAGTGAAAAGACGACCTTTATTCTTTCATTTGTACATCTGTTCTGACACTGAGAGCAGGGAGGAAAAAACACGCCATGGTGGTGGTTTCAAGTGGATAACACTTGAAAAACATATGATAAGTATCGCTGCTTTGAAGAGAGTGCTTGCAAGTTAATGCTGACATATGTTGACTATTAAATCTAACGATCTGGAATTAGACATGTTTATTGGCTAGGCCATATGTTCGGAAGAAATAAATGGGTGATTAGTTTGATACTTGAAGATGGGGACTGAGAACGATGAGTCAAGTACTAGATAGGTAATTTAATTTTTAATCTAATTTAATTATCCTTACATTTGCCCCCCAATTTTAAAAGGGAGTCATGGCGTGGTTTTTTCTCTCTTTACAAACTTAATCAATTTTCAACAAACACAAAACAATACATAGTTATTTAGAAAGACATATTACACACAGTAGAAATATTTAAGCAATAGGAATACTAAAATCAAAATGCAATATAATAAAGGAAACTATAACAACAAACACAGTAATGACAATTAATTGATACACGGAGAAAAAAGATTTACTCAAAAATGAGTACGTAGATACACTCAATTTGAAATGACTATGATTGCATCAGATTTGACCGCATGCCTTGATTGAATTTGATTCCTTACATATACTCAAAATCCTCAAAAATGCTAATTAATGCTTTCGGAAAAATTAAAAAAGATATTCAGGATTGCAGAAACTCTTTTAATATATCGGCTACATATTTTGATAATTGGGGCTTAACAACAAATTTAATTCTCATAAATCTTCCGAACTATTTTTTGTATCTACCACGCTACCCGCGGAAGAACACATGAGTACAAGTTTGTTTTGATTTTTGAGTTAAATGTACTCATTTGTATTTCTTAAGTAACTGCCTTTGAACGAAAAATTTAATGGGATAAATATTCACCTTATTTTGGCGGATTAGTGTTATAAATGTAATATAATTTACTTGATTCATAATAAGTCATTTTGTTTAAATTATTCAGGCAAATAATTGTGTTACTTTGGAATACTTTTAAGGTGACCAGATTTTTAAAATGAAAAGGAGAACGAAAAATTTAAGAAAAAGTTACAACGTAAATGTGTGAAACATTTTATTAATTCAAACAAAAATGCATTGTTTCGTTTCTCAATATATTTTATAATTTATCGGAAATTTCGGAGCAAAAATTACCTTTCATCTTTACTATAAGTACTGCGACTAAAAAATATCAACATTCAATCTTGATTTCTGACTTGTCCATAAATTACGAACTGAAAAGACTCAACTGGTGCATTAGTTCCAGGGCAGCACAATGTAAATGAAAAAAGAATAACTAAATTTTCTTATGTGATGTGCTTATTTTTGAAATGGTTAAGTATTTCAATCCATCTTATCAATTTCAGCATGTTGATTTTCCAATTGTTTCAGTTTTATTATAATTTAAATATACATTCAGTCTGCAAACTGACCATTGTCAATGATTTTAATATCAGGCGTTTCTTTTGATAAAAAAAATCAACACAGTTTTCTATATCTGCCCAATTTACTTCTGATAAAGTCAAAAAACACCATTGAAAACTGTTATTTCCTGTGATATTTGTTTCAGACTATTCCTCGACATATTGGAAACATGTTAGTAGGTAGAAAAAGCCGATTCTGCTGTAAAGGCGGTGCAGGCGGTGCAGGTGGTTGCAGGCGGTTGTAGGCGGTCGTAGGCGGTCGACGGCAGTGCAGAGTTGAGTTGTTTCGTTCCTACTGACGAGTTGAGTTGTTTCGTTCATGTTGCCGAGTTGAGTTGTTTCGTTCCTGCTGCCGAGTTGAGTTGTTCGTTCCTGCTGCCGATTTGAGTTGTTCGTTCCTGCTGCTGAGTTGAGTTGTTTTCTCCTGCTGAGTTGTTTCGTTCATGTTGCCGAGTTGAGTTGTTTTCTCCTGTTGAGTTGAGTTGTTTCGTTCCTACTGACGAGTTGAGTTGTTTTTCTCCTGCATTGGCTTTGATTTTCCAGCTGAGGGGGCGAGTTGAATTGTTTTTTTTTCTACAGCTAAGTTGAGTTGTTTTTAAAAAATGTGCACAAAAAATGGAAGTATGGGAATGTTAAACGTGCTCATGCCGCCACCTATTGATTAAAATATACACTAATTATAGATTTTAAAATAATGGAAGTAAATAACGCTCAAATAAAAAATAAATAAATCCAGATTCAAACTCACGGCCTCAGATCAAAATGTCTCCACAGGACAATAGTTTTTCAGTTACGCTAACCATTATCCTATGAAGGCATACAGAGCTGAAGAAAACTTATGTTTATAATCTCATGAATTTAATTTTGCAGGCGAAGCAGACAGCGACATGTTTTAAAATCATTTTCTTGATTAAAATGAAATAAAAAAAAATATTTAATTTATATTATTTTTAATAATGTGTAAATTTTAATTCAGTATAATGATTACATACACACACAGTAAAGATACAAAGTAAATTGATTATTCAGAAAAATGTGCCGTAGTATACTCATCATCAGCGTGAACGGGTTACGATTTAACTTGTTTTAGCTTGTCTGATCTTGATTCTACAAGACGGCGACTGAATTCTACGTCAGAAATTATCTCAATGCTTAGAGCGGATGAATACATTGCTTTCAACCACTCAGCGAACGCCGCTCAAGTGTAATTCGGTTGATATGCGTTAGACACTTATCACATTTTAGTTCACAATTCATTTCGTTTGTTAGTATTGCGGTGGGCTGTATTCAACAAGAAAAAAATATGGTGATGTCTGAAACACATAGTGAAAAACGAAAGTTTGAAAAGCCGGGGAATCTTCTGTAAATAAGAAAGCCAGAAGAGAAGTTTCAAAAGTAAGTAACAAAATTAAATAAATTTAATATGTAATTTTTTATAATGTTTTTTACACATTTCTGATCTTTATTAATTTTGATATATTATTTTCAGAAGTATGGAAAATTTACCGAGGATTGCATACCAGATGGAGTATTTCCAATTGGAGATGATGTTTTTGTCTTTGCAAGCACCTATTATGATTCCGTATCAGTACACATAAGACGTTTCAAGAAATATGGCAAAACATACTACCCAACTCCCGAGGGAATAACATTAGACCCACGGTGGATCGAATATATCATGCGTAAAAAGAAAGTGCCGGAATCACTGGAGGAATTACCAAGTGGACTTTTCCCTCCTGAACGACACATTCAAATAACTAGTGAGAACTTCATTGATTTTACTTTCAAGCGCATTAAATACAGTCCGGATAAAGAGCCCACTTTTAAAGAAATAACCATATCCCGAGAGCAGTGGGCTGAAATGATTAAAAAAATATGGTGCTATTGAAAATGCTGCTATAGACAATATGTTTCAGTGTATGGGCTTTTTAACTGCATATAAAACCTTCTGCGAAGGCCCCATAGAAAATACATTACCTTCTTCTTTGGATGTTAGTCTGGGTCAACAATACTTGACGCAAATTTTGAAAAATCTATTTGTAGCCTCCTGAACGAAAAAGGATTGAAACAGCCTCAGACTTTCGCTGAGGAGTTATGGGGAATCGCGAAGAAACATTTAATTCATATGTTTCATCACTTGAAGCTAATGAGATAGCTGATTGTTTTTATAATAATCTTTTTGAAAATGAACACTTTTTATTGTTAAAACCTGTACATTATGTAACTCAAGAATTTTTAAAAATCTTCGCTTGGATATTATTTTAAGAGAAGTAAGAGACATGTTATGTCCACCTGATTGTTTTGAATACTATGAGGATTTTGTTTAAAGATTTTTATAAGATTCACACAATATTTTGTTTTTATAAATTTGAATAAAATTCTTTTTTTTTTTTATATTCTGAATTTGAGTTCTTATTATTTTTATTGTTTGTTAGTTTAATTTATGTTGAAATCGTTTCACATCTTAAAAATAAATAAGAGTATTTTTAAAAGAAATTATCAAAGTATGTACAAGTGTTATTTTAAATGTATTTCATATGAAAGTGAGAAAATTTATGCTCATGTTTTTATACATAAACGTTTTGCCTTTCTCAAAAAGTATATAATAATATAACTATTCATTGTAATAGTCATTCAATCAAGTTCTTTTCATCGGTAACAATGCATCAAGATTTAGCAGCGTTTTACGAAAATCCTGAAGTTCCAAATAGCTTCGGGGGTGTGGAAGCATTACATCGCTCTGTAAAAGGGAAATATAGTAAAAAAGATGTGAAACATTGGTCATCGCAGAAAGATGCTTACACTCTTCATAAACCTGTTCGACAGAAGTTTCAGCGGAATCGAGTGTTTGTAAGTGATATTGATCGTCAGTTTCAAGCGGATTTAGTCGATATGCAATCTTTAGCAGAATTTAATAAAGGGTATAAGTATTTGTTAACTTGCATTGATTTATTTTCAAAATTTGCTTGGGCAGTTCCTCTGAAAGATAAATTTGGAAAAAGTGTAAAGTCTGGGCTATAGAAATTATTTTTAAAGAAAGGAAGCCCAAAGTGTTGCAAACAGATGCCGGTAAGGAGTTTTTAAATAAAATAGTTCAAAATTATTTAAAAAATCTGAATGTAAATTTTTTTTTTACAAATAACGAAACAAAAGCTAGCATTGTTGAAAGGTTTAATCGGACATTAAAAACAAAAATGTGGAAATATTTCACTGAATTTAACACTAAGAATTACATCGACGTCATTGATAAATTAATACACAGTTATAATCACTCGTATCACCGTTCAATTAAAATGGAACCTGTTTCTGTAAGTAGACATAACCGAAAGCAGGTATTAAAAAATTTGTACGGTGGTCTAAGAAATGAGAAACCTAAAGCCCCTAGATTTAAAATTGGTGATGTTGTACGTATTAATAAACAAAAACTTCACTTTGAAAAAGGATACGAACAAAACTGGAGAGGAGAACTTTTCATAGTTTTTGAAATCGTGCAAATAATTCCGATTGTTTATAGATTAAAAGATTTACAAGGTGAAGAGATTAAAGGTACTTATTACGAAGCAGAATTACAAAAAGTTGTCAACTCTGGTTTCTACCCTGTAGAGAATGTTATCAAACAAAGAAAAAGAGGAGGAATCACTGAATATTTTGTTAAATTTTTAGGCTATCCTGAAAAATTTAATGATTGGGTGACTGATATTCAAAAAGTATAAATAGTTAAACTTTTTTATTGCCAACTCATTTTCAAAATGTCTTTCTACGTAACATTACCTTCTGATAGTTCTATGCATTTCTTTCCAGAAAACAAAATATCTCATTTCAAAACTCAATTACCCTCTCCTGTTTGTTTAAATGGTGAATGGGAAGTGGGATTGTCTGAAATAATCTACCCTCATTCTTGGCTTAACGTAAATGAAACTAACAATTATTTTCTATACAAAGCTGGTGACGGCAATATCTCTTCAACTGTTAAGCGAACAATTGATGTGGGTTGTTATGAAACAATGTTAGATATTATATCAGCCGTACAACTTGCTTTACCCAAAAATCCTAATCGGTTCACAATAATTTACAATAAAGCAACAAAACGGGTGAAAATTAATGCAGTTGAAGGTAGCAGCCTTCACTTAGAGAATTTAGGCGAATTGTTAGGATTCAAACGCAATGCAATTATAATAGGTAACATGAAAAGCGAATTCGTTGCTGATGCATGGTCTAATTTTTCAGTTTTTTACGTTTACTCCGATCTAATTTCACCCCCAAATTGTGGGGGATACACAGGCTCCTTTATTGCGAATCGTTCGCACTAAAGGTAAAGACGGGGAAACGATTAGTCAATACTATGATAGACCTCAATACTTACCTATGGTGAGACACTCGTTTCAAACTATTCAATCTGAACTGAGACTCAATTCTGGTGATTTTGTTCCCTTTGAAAGAGGTAAAGTGATCATAGTGCTTCATTTTCGCATGAGGCAAATACTATAAATAAAGCAATGCATTTCTCATACCCTCATTTGGAGATAAAAGACCAAGATGAGTGTACCATACGTTTGCTGTACTAAAAGATTTGAAGACCATTATGCAGGTCAAATAGGTTCGGGTCTGACTCATTACAAGGGCATTAATTTTCAAAAAGGGTTATGGAATCGGAGGAATATTTCGTCGATTGTTTAGAGCAGCTTTACCTTTTTAGTAAAAGGAGGTAAAACTATTGGAAAAGAAGTATTAATGACAGGGAGTCGTGTTGCCTCTGATGTATTGTCAGGAGAAAATTTTAAAGAAGCTGTAAAAACAAGAAGCAAAGAAAGTGGGAAAAAATTAGCTCAGAAAGCTATTGATAGAGTTCAGTCTATGGTAGGAAAAGGACAGTATAAAAGAAAGCGTAAGAAACAGAAAAATTCATTTCATCCAAAGCACGTAAAGTGAGTGTACGTGACATTTTCGACTCGTAAAAATGGCATTTATTCTTAAAGATTCTCCTGAATGTGTTAAATATGAATTGGAACTTTTCAACTTACCAGGAACTCAAACAGTTATTCAAGATGGGCAGTGGAAATAATTTCATCCTCTTTCTAACGTCTTCGATAATGCACCTGTAGAATTTCACATTTCCGGAAGTGCAGAAGATTACATAGATCTCAGTCAAACACAATTATACGTAAAAGCGAAAATAGTAAAAGTGGACAATACGCCTATTACTAAAGATGATACTATAGGACCTGTGAATTTATTTCTACATTCACTATTTTCTCAAGTAGATGTATCCTTAAATGATCGCGTGGTTTCCAATTCCAGTAATACATATCCCTATCGATCTTATATTGAAACTCTCTTAAGCCATGGATATGACAGCAAAACTTCCCAATTAACGGCTGAACTATTTTACAAGGATTCTGATGATGGTCTCAAGAAAAGAACCGTATTTTTTAAAGAAAGTGCAACTGTAGATATGATTGGTTGTATACATTCGGATTTATTTCATCAAGATCGTATTTTACTCAATTTAGTGGATTTGAAAATAAAATTAATACGAAGCAAGCCCGAATTTTGTTTACAAGGATCTGAGGGATTTAAAGTTGTTTTGGATCATGTTTCTTTATTCATACGAAAAGTTCGTGTGAATCCTGGAGTTATTCTTGGTCATGCGAAAGCACTGGAAAAAACAAGCGCAAAATATCCCATTAACCGAGTTCTGTGCAAAGTGTATTCGATTCCTAAAGAAAGCATGTCTTTTATTCAAGATGACATATTTTCAGGCCAAATGCCAAAAAAACTTTTTGTAGGATGTGTAGATAATGAAACTTTTCACGGAGCATTTTCAAAATCTCCTTATGAGTTTAAACATTTTAATTTAAATTTTATTGAAGTGTATGTGGATAGACAACCAGTGCCTCACAATCCATTAGAACTCGATTTTTCTAAAGATCAATACATACGGGCCTATCAAACTCTATTTGTTGGGACAGATCGAATGGGTCAAGACAGAGGTATATTTATTTCTAGAAAAGAATATAAAGATTCAAATACATTGTTTGTATTTAACCTCTCACCGGATTTATGTTCTTCAGGAGAACATTTAAGTCTGATAAAACATAGCAATTTGCGATTAGAATTAAAATTCAGCAAATCTTTAGAACAAACCGTATGTGTTATCGTTTTTGCCGAGTTTGAAAATTTAATCGAAATAAACAAATCGAGAAATATCTTGTATGATTTCGGAAATTAAAGAATGGATGGAATGCAAATGTATACAGTTTTATCTCAAGAGAAGACAACGTCCCCCTATTTTCAAGGTGTTTATTCTAGAGATACGCTCCCTCCTCTGCAAGAAAACATGTGTGCTATTGTGAATTCTGATGACTCATCACAACCTGGAACACACTGGTTAGCATTATTTGTAAATGATAAAAGAGAATTAGAATTTTATGACTCGTTTGGACAACCTCCTGTATTCTATAACATTAGTACTACTACCTATTTAGATGTATTATGGAATTTTAAAGTGTTTCAATCACCAACATCTAATGTTTGTGGGCAATACTGTATTTACTTTTATTCAAACGCAGCCAAGGCTATTCTATGCATTATATTTTGAATCAATTGTATATAAATGATTTTCAAATGTATCAATTTGTAAAGAAACGATATGGTGTAAGATTTGTATTTAGAAAATAAAAAAAATGGAATGAAACTAAATATGTGTGTGTCTTTTATTTTCTTTTAATTTTTTTTTTTCTATTTTCTATTTACTTTCTTATGATAATTTTTTTCTAAAAAAAAAAAAATTAATATTTTTCTATGTTAAATTTCTTTTTCTCTCAAAAAAAAAAAAAATTTTTTCTATGATAAATTTTTCACCCAAAAAGATTAATATAATTTTATTTAATTATATATTTGAAACTTTTAGATTTTATCAAATAAGTATATTTTCTTCAGCAAAAGAAAACTGTTCAAATCATAAAGAGACAACTGAGACAATTTTTTTAATCAAATGAGTATCATTTATTTCAAAGTTTCAACCATGCATTTCTGCGAGCATACATTATTGGTTTCTTAATAATTTTGTTATTCTGATACAATTTTTTATTTACATCTAGATTTTTCGGTAAATTTACATCATTCAAAGCTCTTAAAAATACATATCTTCCTTCAGGTGCTGATTTTCGATTCCGTAGAAAATCATTCACGAGGAATGCAATATTGCTTCCTGAATAACAGTGTTTTTGTAAATAATTTCACCATCAGAATTCCAACTGAAAGATTCTTGAAGCTTTAAAAACTGGAAAATATTTTTTGCTTTTTCTTTATACCTAGCTGGAACAATTCTAAAAATTTCATCCTCAAACACTTCTTTTTCCGTCTTTACTACTGACTCTTTTAGATTTTCTTTTTAATGATTCCGTTTCTTGATTTTTCTGATAGAGATGCTTCATTTGGAACTGGTTCAGACTCTCTTCGATTTTCGTTAGAAAAGTGAGTATATTTTTGGAAAACTTGTAAATAGAGAATTGTTTTTTCTTCTTCCGTTAAATCCTTATTATGGAGAATGTTTTTCATGCGTTGATCAAGTTCCGATAAGTGTTCCGTTACTTGAACTCTTTCTTCGGGTACCAGTACAAATTTTTTGCTAAATTCCATTTTGAATTAAAGAACTGATGACTGAAATAGTTGCAGGCAATAAAATAGATAAGAATCCTTCTCCTTTTTGAATTAAAATTTTCTTTTTCTCGTAAAAGAGGTGTTTTTTTGTTAGAAAGTTTTCTTAAGCTTTATAGGAGATAAGCGATTTTTTTAAATTTTAGTCAATGATATGTTACCACATAAAACATTCAGCACACACTCGCACAAAGTTTTTATTTCTTTTCTTTGAACACTTTTTCAAAATAGATTTTGAGTGTTTTGTTTTAGAAATTAGTTTTAAGAGCTCTAAAGTTTGTTCAGAACACAC
The DNA here is from genome assembly GCA_019973935.1 of Trichonephila clavipes. Taxonomy (NCBI): domain Eukaryota; kingdom Metazoa; phylum Arthropoda; class Arachnida; order Araneae; family Nephilidae; genus Trichonephila; species Trichonephila clavipes. Next base: position 266,137 of record BMAU01019628.1, read on the forward strand.
CGGCATCTTGTGAACTATTGAATATTCATTGAACAATTTGAATCTATTTATATGCTTCAAAGTAATGGGTCTTCGAGGTTGATATACATAAAAACATCTCCAGGAAACATACCTTGTGCGCACACGCAAGGATTCATCAGTTTCAGGTTTTAAATCAATAAGTAAGTATCCGTACGGTTTTGATGTGGCATCTGCGTAACATTCTTGAAAAAATTTCACTTTACGAGGATACAATTGGCGACCTAAATGTGTAATTTGGGATTGATCTCTTCGATTCTTAAATAATACAAGATAATGAGCGTTTAAGGAAATTTCTCTAATTTCTTTCCCTTTATGAAAAATATTCTGTACCACAAAAATTATACTTAAATTTCTGTGATGCGAAAATTTTACAAATAATTTTGTTAATTGGGGATCATTTCCTAACTCTCCCATAAGATCGTCTATAACAATTAACGCATCCGAATACTGGTGCAAATTAGAGGGGATACCTTCATGAAAGGAAATATTCGGCATTTCTTCATACAACGCTTGGTAAACTCCATAACACCAAATTATATTTTTAGGAAAGGGTTTAATCATTTTATTTTCGATTAATTTTTTAACGAACTGACTTTTACCGCTACCAGATGGCCCAGCCAAGATTAAAGTAAATGGATGAACTAATTTGAGAGAATCCATGATTAAACTAAATAATTTTATGAATGATGTTGCTATTTATACTACGAGTCACTTAATTCTATAAATTTCATTTTGTGTGATACCGAAAGAAAAATTCATAAATTCTTTCCCTGACCGTAATCATATCTATTGTATCCTGTATTTTCCTGTCTTGATTCGTTACCAGATAAAAGTGAGATCGTGATATACATTCAGTAGAATATTTTCTCATGGTGTTTGATGGATTAGAGCAGGTGGGGTTGGGGACAGAGCACATGGCCTTGGGCGTCATTGTTCATTATTGGGATTCTGGTCTGCGACGTCAGTGGGTCTGTAGTCTTAATGGGCTGGACGAAACCCCGCTGTTCATCTTTTGACTGAGTTCGTCTGACTCGATACATCGGCGCCTCAAAAACGACGGGTGGTAAGGGGGTCAGGTGTTCGGGCGACCTTTGTGTCGCCAGTGAGTGTGAGAGGGTCAGAGAGAGAGCTATTGTCAGATTCGAACCAATAAGGACGCTAATGAGTCTGCAGGCCGTGTGCAGATTTCTGTTGGGTCGACCAATGAGAAATGACGAGGGGGGATGTAGTGGACCCACCTCTGGAGTTTAAAAGGGATTTGTGGGAGATATCCATTCCAATTTGCTCTATCGATTCTATGTATTGCGCCTGATCGTCACAGAGTAGCAGAACACAAAATTTGATTGCTGATTTAGTAGTGTGTGTGTGTTTAGCAACGTTCTATAAGTTCTACGTCTTCATTATGTATACTTGTAATATTTGTGGAAAAACTTCGTTACAAACTATGTTTTAAAACGCCATACATTACAAGTTCATGAAAAAAATGCTGTCCTTCAATGTGCGGATTGTAGTAAAAAATTCGTCCGAGAAAGGGACTTAAAAAGGCACAGAGACTCTGTGCATTCAACCGAGAAAATTACTTGTAAATTTTGCTATACGTCCTTTACCCGTAAAGACAACTTATTGAAACATTTGAACAATAAAAGATGAGAAAGAAAATTGAGAAAGAAGCGGGAAAAAAAGAAAGAAAGTGGATTTGTCTGTATCAAGTAGGAAAAAGAAAACACAGTTGTTCACATCTGCTGAAAACTCTACGGCTGATCCTGAAAATATCTTCTTACCACCAAAAGAGAACGAGAGTGCTTTTCAAAAGCATATAAAAACTTTTAATCTTCCCAATAACGATAGTTCACTGGGGATAAAAGAGTTTCTACTCTTAAGAAAAGAAGAGACAATCTTTATTTTTCGCAATGAACTGAAACTTACAAAGCTTTGAAAGTGAGTAAATGGGTTCATTGCATTTACTCGAAAGCGACAGATGCTGGAAAAATGATAAAGAACGTAGAATTCAAAACGCCGAATAATGAGGTATTACAAGAAACTAATCTCGCCAGACTTTATGACGACATGTCTGAGAAAATAGTGAAAGAAAGTGAGGATTTTGAAGGTAGAGACTCGGGCTGGACGAAATCTTAAGACTCGAAGTCCGCACGAACCGTTATTCTCCTTTCAGAGGTTCATCATCCTTCATCGAGGTGCCGAAGCAGATCGCTGAAACAAAGGCAATCATCAATGTCATCAATAAAAAGGACTCTCAGTGTTTCATGTGGTCTATTCTCGCAGCTCTTTACCCCAACACCAGCAACCCCAACAAAACGTCAAGTTATGTCCCCCACCTAAATAAGCTGAACTTTGATGGAATATCCTTTCCAACACCGCTTAACGAGGTGAAAAAATTTTCAAAAATGAACGATATAGGAATAAACATTTATTCTTTTGAAGAAGATTTAAAAATATTTCCTCTCCCTCATTAGTGATATAGTGTGTGAGAAACATATAGATTTGCTTTACTTAAAAAATGGAGAGTTTGGACATTATTGTTTCATTAAAAGCTTATCTCGACTTGTTTCGAAACAACCTCAAAACATCAACATAAAACATTTATATGTAAAAGATGTTTAAGTGCTTTCCAAACAGAATACAAACTTCTTCAACACAATGAGATGTGTATACATAAAAATCCTGCAAGGGTAGTAATGCCGTCAGAAACAAGTAAGTTTTTTTAAAATTTAAAAATTTTCAACATTGTTTAAAAATACCTTTTTGTTGTATATGCGGATTTCGAGTGTGTAATTAGGAAAACTGATACTTGCTGTCCTAATCCAAACTTTTCCTTTACAAATATTTATGAAAAACATGTCCCAATAGGTTTTTGTTATTTTATCAGTTATCAAGGGGGTATTATAAAGATCCAGTAGTATATAGAGGTATTGATGCCCCCAAAATTTTTATTGAAAAGTTAGAAAAAGATGCAATAGAAATTGATAATATTTATAAAAAATCAAAACCGTTATTACTTCTTACTGAAGCAGAAAAGCAATTGTATGATAATGCTAATAATTGTTATGTTTGTGGTCAAACCTTTCACGAAAACAATATCAAGGTTAGGGATCATAATCATGTTACTCAAAATTTAATGCCCTTGTTGCAATAGTTGTAATTTAGCAATGAAAGCCCCCAAATTTTTTTGCCTGTTTTCTTCCATAATCTTTCAGGATATGACGCCCATACTTTTATTAATGAGTTAGGATATGATGAAAACAAATTAATTTAATTCCGAACACCGAAGAAAAATATATTTCCTTCAGTAAAAATATTTCAAATGATTTTCAGTTAAGGTTTTTAGATTCTTTCAAATTCATGTCTTCTAGTTTGGAAAATTTGATAAAAACACTAAAAAAGATGAATTTAAATATATGAAACATTATTTTGACTCAGAAAAAATAGATTTACTTTTAAGAAAGGGAGTTTTTCCGTATGATTATTTTGATAGTTGTGACGAATCTATACGGAACTTTATCACTAACCTTCTGAACCGACCTTTTTAGGGAAATTTAATTCCCTACCTATTTCCAATCAACTCCAAAGAGCGGACAGGATTACTTGTTATGTAGATTAGATTCACTATTTAAGTCGAACGAAATAATAAAGTTAGAACAGTAGGAGATAGACATTGTGACATAGAGTTATAGTAATTTTGAATTGGAATATTGTTGATAATTTAATCTCAAGAAGGATTGAGACTACGAGTGGTAAATATAAAATTATATTTAAAGTCTCATTAAAGTTTTAAGAGTGAGATTAAAGTTAAATGTTCATTAAGAACATTATTGAATATAATTCTGGGATCTCTTATCGTGGTAATTTCTGCGTGATCGTTATTTAATGAATTGATTAATTAGATTATTAATTAATTGAGTTAATTTGAAGATTATTATAATTAAAACCTCATAATATTATTATTCGGATTTGTTAATAAGTCTTTGATTTTAATTGAGAAAGTTATTCAAATAAAGAAATTTATTTATAAAAATGGCTACTGGTTCATTTACGTCTCCTAATTATCCTAGTTCTCAAAGTGAGGTTCTTAGGGATCATTACATAGTTTTGAAAAGTGTAAAGATTCTTGTTTACCACCTATTAGCAAACTTTACAATAAACTAAATGAGGAGGCTATAAGTGTAGAGGATTATAATCATGCATGTAAAGTATATAATGAATTTCATTTAAATAATCTTGGTGAATACTGTGATCTATATGTAAAAACAGATGTTCTATTGTTAACAGATCTCTTTGAACACTTTCGGAAAATATGCATGCAAACTTATAAACTTGACCCCTGTTGGTATTTTACCACCCCAGCTTTATCATGGGATGCTATGTTATTACATACTAAAGTAGCTATCGAACTGTTTACAGATTACGACATGCTTCTTTTTATAGAAAAGGGTGTAAGAGGAGGTATAAGTCAGTGTTGCAATCGTTATGCTATAGCTAACAACAGATATATGTCTAATTTTAACCCAGATGATGAGATAAAATATTTAATGTATCTTGACGCAAATAATTTGTACGGTTATGCAATGAGTAAATATCTACCCTTAAAAGATTTTGTTTGGAGTGATAACGATTTAACTGAACAGGATATTTTAAATTTATCAGATGAATCCGATGTAGGTTACATCTTGGAAGTAGATCTTGAATATCCTTCCGATTTGCATGACAAACATTCAGACTTTCCCCTTGCCCCTGAAAATAAGCCCCCACCTAATTGTTCAGAGCCTAGACTTTTAACTACTTTGGAACCAAAAACAAAATATATTCTCCATTATTCTAATTTAAAGCTTTATTTAAAATTAAGGTTAGTCTTGAAAAAAATTCATCGCGTTTTAAAATTTTTTCAATCTCCTTGGCTTAAAAATTACATAGATTATAATACTAAATTAAGAGAACTAAATCTGTAAATGACTTTCAAAAGGATTATTACAAACTAATGAATAATAGCATTTTCGGGAAATAGATGGAAAATGTAAGAAGAGTAGATATACGTTTATGTTCAACAGAAGAGCAGGCTCGAAAGTTAATAGCGAAATCAAATTTTAATCGACGCACAATATTTTCTGAAAACTTAATGGCCATCCATCTAAAAAAAACCCAAATCAAATTTTTCAAACCAAATACAGGTAGGAATGGTAATTTTAGATATATCAAAAGTTCTAATGTATTCTTTTCACTATGAGTACATGAAGCACCGTTATGACTCAAAAGTACGGCTCATGTATACAGACACCGATTCTTTTATATATGAAATAAAAACTGATGATTTTTATAGTGACATGAAAGAGGATATTAACTTATATGATACTTCAGACTATGATGAAAACAATATTTATAATTTACCTCTTGTTAACAAAAAAGTCATCGGGAAAATGAAGGATGAAAATAAAGGAAATATTATGACAGAATATGTAGGATTAAAATCGAAAATGTATGCCTACAAAACAAACAATAAGATTGAAAAGCGGTTAAAAGGAATTAAAAAACAAACTATAAAAAATAAAATAACATTTGAGGACTACAAAGCTTGTCTTTTTAATGAAAAAATAAAATATGTTGACATGAACTTAATTAGATCCAAATTTCATTCATTACATTCAATAAAGCAAAACAAACTTGCTCTGTCATATAAAGATGACAAAAGGTTTATTAATGGTGATGGCATTACTACTCTTGCACATGGTCATTGGTCGTTGATGAATTTAGACCTATTTAATGAGCTGTAGGACATAAAATCCAATAATGGGATTTTTTGTGTGTGTATAAATAATTGATTGTAATCTAAAACGGAATGCTGTTTTTGTAAATAAACAACTTACTTTGTATCTTTACTGTACATGTATAATCATTACACTGAAATAAATTTTACAAATTGTTGTTTTCCTGTAATGTAAATATACGATTGTAATGTAAAACGCAATACAAGATGTTGATTTCTGAATAAACAATTTACTTTGTATCTTTACTGTGTGTGTGTAATCATTATATTGAATTAAAATTTACACATTATTAAAATAATATAAATTAAATATTTTTTTTATTTCATTTTAATTAAGAAAATGATTTTAAAACACGTCGCCATCTGCTTCGCCTGGAAAATTAAATTCATGAGATTATAAACATAAGTTTTCTTCAGGTCTGTATGCCTTCATAGGATAATGGTTAGCGTAACTGAAAAACTATTGTCCTGTGGAGACATTTTGATCTGAGGCCGTGAGTTTGAATCTGGATTTATTTATTTTTTATTTGAGCGTTATTTACTTCCATCATTTTAAAATCTATAATTAGTGTATATTTTAATCAATAGGTGGCGGCATGAGCACGTTTAACATTCCCATACTTCCATTTTTTGTGTACATTTTTTAAAAACAACTCAACTTAGCTGTAGAAAAAAAACAATTCAACTCGCCCCCTCAGCTCGAAAATCAAAGCCAATGCAGGAGAAAAACAACTCAACTCGTCAGCAGGAACGAAACAACTCAACTCAACAGGAGAAAACAACTCAACTCGGCAACATGAACGAAACAACTCAGCAGGAGAAAACAACTCAACTCAGCAGCAGGAACGAACAACTCAAATCGGCAGCAGGAACGAAACAACTCAACTCGGCAACATGAACGAAACAACTCAACTCGTCAGTAGGAACGAAACAACTCAACTCTGCACTGCCGTCGACCGCCTACAACCGCCTGCAACCGCCTGCAACCGCCTGTAACCGCCTTCAACCGCCTGTAACCGCCTTCAACCGCCTGCACCACCTTTACAGCAGAATCGGCTTTTTCTACCTACTCATGTTTGGTTCATCTCTGAATACAGAGATTAACAGATCTGTTTTAAAATATTGAAAAAAGGAGGACACTTTTCGAGGAAGGACAGGATCTATAAAAGGAGAATGGTTTTGATCATCTTAATAATTTTAACTTTACTTTCATATTGAACTCGAAAATGCCTTGCATGGTTTGAAAAAGGCAAGTTTACAAAAGAAATTTTCGTTTTCAATTAGTAATCTTTTTAGACTCTTTTATAAGCTTCACCTGTATGTAACGGAATCTTTGAACTATATTTTTACCCACTCTAAAAGGTCTGATTAATTCGAAATTTTGCACACTTTTCAAGGACTGACGACAATAGAATAATTTTGTTCCATTGTCCTGATAAGGATCATGATGATTAACAATTTCCCATTTCCAGATTTGGTGACGGAAAGATTGTTACAACTCTAAAGCGAAAACACTCATGTCAGTAATTTCTTATTATAATATAAACAATTGCCCACTTTCTTTGAAAATGGAAATAAATAAATGATAGTTTAAAAAATTAAAAAAGCATGCTTTTATTGTAGATCGAACTAAAAAATGAAAAATAAATTATAGTTTAAAAAAACCAAAAAACACACTTTTATAGTTAAACTAAACAGTAAAAAATAATGCATAATGTAAGAATAAAATGATTAACGAGAAAATATATATTAATGTCATTGTGGTAAAAGCGTGGGGTGCTTTTGTTCTACATTTTTACACTAACTCGGCATTTCAGAATAGAACTAGTAAGAAATTATAACAATTGATATTGAGCACCCCACATTTTTATCACAATGACATTGTCTCGCTAATCATTTTATTCTTATATTAAGAATTATTTTTTCCTTTTTAGTTCGATTAACTATAAAAGTGTTTTTTTTAACTATAATTTTTAGGAGTTTAATTTCTTGTAAGTTTTAAAGAACCTTTTTAGCTTATTAGTAAATTTATGGAAAATGCGTTAAAAGTTCTCATAAAAAATTATTTAAAGAGCTTCAACAATTTCAATATACTTTATGATTCCTTTCACTCTCATTTTCGAATATTGAAAGAATCAAAATTTACTGAACAGAAATTACAGAATGAGCAAAATTAGTTAGTAAAATTGAATGTAATCTATATTTCAAGAATGCTTTTTATTTTTAGACATTACATATAAATATTAAATGTTCTTGATTAATAATATTTAACGACTATTTTGTTTTATTAATTGATCGACATTGTTTATATTGGATTTATCAGTACTTACATATAATCACAACCTTTTGGCGACATTATATGAAATGAAGCATATGATTGGCAATTCAGCGCATATGACACATGCGAAATTGGTATTGCCAACAATTATTGCCATGTATGTAAGTACTGATTTATCTTATAACCATGCATCACTCATGCGAAAAAAATGGCCTAAAGTTCTTGCGCGGGGTATCTCACCCCCCAAGGATGTTTACTTTCTGATTATACCATAAAATTTGTATAAAAAAAGAAAGAAAAGTAGGAAACACATTATGTTTATTACATTTTTCACTCTTAAATTTAGTTTTTCTATTCTTTTTATAAGGGCATTCAGCACATTGTTTATACACTCCTTTAATCTAGTCGTGAGTGAGTGCGATGTTTTCACGGGATCTTAATTTTTTAAAAAAACCTTTATCTTATTAAAACTAAACATATAGGAGTAAACTTTGTTTTTTAAATTTAAAAAATTTGGAATTTCTTTTTATTTTCTCTTATTGTTCCAGCAATATTTTTTTCTTCAAAAGTTCATCTGAAAGTGGATAAGATGTGTACCAGTTGTCTCCTTTAAAATTACGTTCTTCCCAAATGTTTTTGTTTCTCTCTATATAAAGCATTTATTTTCAACAGTGTCTCCCTCTTCTAAATTAGAATCGATTTCAGTAGAGGAATCATACTTGCTGTGTGTTATACATTTCATTCTTTCTCATAACCGTGAAGAGAATTTCTTCATCTGAAAATCTTCCCTTTTCTAAGTCCCGTGATCATGCCTGTGTGATCTAGAATTTATGGAATTTGGAATGATTATAAACCATAAATTTTTTGGGATATTTTATTAGAGTAAGGAATTTACATGAATTTTGAAATGGACTTAGGCTTAACAGAGAAAATCAACTGGTCCTAAAGGAAGGTAAAGAAAATTGAGGTACTTGCATATTATCGCAACAATGCCAACGTTCAGAATACTTCATCAAGTTAGCCACCCTGATCTTCCACGTGTTGTACATGCTTAATTGACACAACCACGTATTTAATTTCATATAATCTGGACAATAAAGTTGTGATAATATATAAGTACCAAAAATTAATACACCTTTGGTACAAAAACTCTTGTATGAAAGCATGTTACATACAAGTAAAAAACAAGAAATCTAAGTAAGGAAGACCTGTGTACCTAGGGCCACCCCATTTTATTTGAATAATACCTAGTTCTAAGTTTTATTACTCAGTTGGGTGAGTTGGAACACCAATTCCTACTTTGGCATTCATTTTGAAATTTTTCAAAAGAAAGTTGTGGTTAGTTATAAATGTAAAACATGCTTACATAGTCCGAAGTAAAGTTCTGTAGCTCATCTCTTTTTATTGTTGTACAAAGTAAGTCAAAAATTTTCTTTGAATTTTTTTTCTTGTACATAATTTTGTTTGTAGCATTAAGTACTAAATAAGGTTTTAAATAAATCCTCTCTCCATGTGGATTTTCTGCAGAAGACATTTTGTATAAAATTACCTAGTCTTGTACCTGGGGCCACATAGTTGCGTTGTACCTAGGTACAATTGCAATTAATATTCTTTATGTTATTATTTTATTGAAAAAGTTTTCATGATAAAAAGAGGAAAATGGTCTTAATTATCTGAACCATTTTGATTTAGTCAAGTTTTTTATTATTATTGGATGTTATTAAAATGAGAGGAGTGTATATTTTCTTCTGAAACTTTCAACATGCTCGATTTATAAAAAAAATATCTTAGCTACCATTATTGTATTTTTCAGGATTATTTTATTTATATAAACATAAGAATGCCTTTAATTAACAAAAAAACCCCAATTTTTTATAGTTATAAAAATAATATAATTCTAAATCAGATTTTTATGATATTTCATTTAAATTTTTCTCTTAATGAGCAATTATAAATTCGTAACTATTTTAGATACCTAGAAATCCTGACTGAATAAAATGGTCAAAACCTAATGCAGATAATATAAGAATTATCAGATATTGAAGATTCTCACATTCCACTGATGATGCAAATTCTACAGTAACTGATAGTATTGAAAAGGGGGACTTTTGTTTAACACAAAAATACAAGGCAAAAAAACTAAACATTTTTATATGGCAGAAGTAATAGATGTTAAAAAAGAACACAAGAGTGTTAAGTTTCTGAAGAATATTGCACGTTCAAATAAGTTTCTTTATGATAAAGAAGAAACTTATAAAACTGGCAACAGAAATATTCTGTTCAAACTGTCTAAACCATAATCTGTTGATGCTTCAGAACGACAATGTATGCAGCTCACTTTTGGAACCAGTTTTTAAAATTAAATGTTGGATCAAAATACGTGCAATTCATTAATAATTTGGCACATTGCAATTTAATTGGTTACATGATAAATCAATTGATATTGTTTCTTTTATTAAATTCATGTGTGTATGTTTGTTTTCTATTGATTGCAGAGTGAAACCTAACTTTCAGGGAAAGGCCCTACGTACAATGATATTGTACCTAGGGCCATTTGTGAATTTTTTTAAAACCTTTTATTTCACAGAATTTAATATTTTAAGTTCTTATATTTACAATTGGATGATAGTTAGTATAATGATGAATGCATATTAGATTCACATTTTTAAACAGGCCATGGGCTCTCTTTTTGTGCATTGAAAAAATATGGCCCTAGGTACACAGGTTTCCCCTACTTATATATTATTGCAACTTATTGGCAACGTTATATGAAACGAAGCAACTGGTTGCCAATTCAGCATGTACAACACAGGAAATTGGTGGGTACTTATGAAATATCGCATAAATTGCCAATTCTATTAATAACTCACCAAGTTGGCAACCCCGATGACACACTGAAAATTGGCAACTAGGTGCTTCATTTCATATAATGTCGAAAATAAGACGTAAGTACCAATTGGAGTTATCAATTCAGTGAATTATTAATAGAGTTGGCGATTGTTTTGATAATACGTAAGTACTGAAATCTGTTCAGTCTGACGTACATGAAACACCGTAGTTTTAAAAAAAATGCTTTCATAGTTAATCGTACTAAAAATTAAATCTTAATATAAGAATGGGTTCAGTCCTAGGAGAGCCCACACCCTTGGAGCAAATTATTTTGGTTGGTGATAATTGCACCATCTTGGTAACTCTATTTTGATACATTATGTATGGTAAACCTAACTATTTCTGGAATTTTTGTATTTTGTCAGCGGGCATATCGAATTGTGTCATTTTGTTGTTAGGCCCCGGGCTGGAAGTATGGCACGTATGTGAGTGGATATACCTTTGAATTTTGTACTTTGTTGAATGCGAAATGTAAGAAAAAATTGATTGAATGGTATATGAAGGAAGGATTGATTGCTTTGAATTATGAATGTTCTAAATGTAGTGAGCGAATGGGATTATACCAACGAAAGAGTGCTGTTTTGGATGGAGATTTTGAATGGGTATGTTCGACCATTACCTCGCAGAATATTTATGGCCGCACTCCCATGATTATTCTCGCCAAAAGCCCTCGTGCAGCTGAACAGTGCGACGTTAATCTTCACTCACCCATGATTATTCTCTTAACAATGAGGCCTTCAAGGCTTTTTGTTAAAATCCGCTGTCATGCTGTAGCCTCCACTCGGAAAAGATCAGCAGTAAGAAAGTAAGTGCTGTTTTTTTTCATCTTAAATACGTTTGATGAATTTTTGTATTGTTAACATGTTTTCATTACGATCCACCTTGTCCCACTATATTCACTTGCCGCCATCTCATTCTGGCTTGGCGCTTTTTTGGTTTGTTGCCAGGGTGTGGGCTCTCCTAGGACTGAACCCATTTTGTTCTTAGGTTCAGTCCTAGGAGAGCCCACACCCTTGGCAACAAACCAAAAAAGTGCCAAGCCAGAATGAGATGGCGGCAAGTGAATATAGCGGGACAAGGTGGATCGTAATGAAAATATATGTAAACAATGCAAAAATTAATCAAACGTATTTAAGATGAAAAAAAACAGCACTTACTTTCTTAGAACAAAATGATTAACAAGAAAATTAATGTCATTGTGGTAAAAGGGTGGGGGACCCTTGTACTACATTTTTACACTAACTTTGTATTACAGAATAGAACTATTAAGAAATTATAACAATTGATATCAAGCACCCCACGCTTTTAAATGCAGTTATTATTTTTCCATTTTCCCCACATTCCAATTTCCATAGTTTTTCCTGCCATTTCTAAATACTTTGTGTTCTGTTTTTTTTAAATCCTGGCACCCATATTTTTCTAATTGGTTTTCTACAAAAAAGTACTTACATTTTTGCTTCATAATGTAATTCCTCTTTTGTCAGGAATAAGCCATTCTTTTAAACTATTTTCATGTTGAGTTCTTATTGCGAGACCATCATCTTAGATTGAAAACTATTGGATACCAAAATCTTATTTGCAGCAATTTCAAAACTATGCCTAAAAGATATTCGGTGTGTAGTGTACTGATATATATATTGTTCCAATGTGTGGTATTTTTGAACAGTAGTTTTTATACATGTGAACTTAAAAAAAATACATGCCTTCATGTGTAATATTTAGAAAATCATATTTTTTAAACCTGTTATCGTGTTTTTAGATGATGAATGCTTTATTCTTAATTTGCATTAATTTAATTTCTATTAGTAAGCAAATAATTCAATATATATTACATTAAAACAATGGAGTTGACTATAGTATCGATTGTATAGTGTTTATAAAAATAACTTTTAGATGAAGGTATGTTGTTTCAAAAATCGCACTTATATTTTTGTTTATTTTTTGAATGTATGATATGTATATGTCCAATTTCCAGAATAAATATTTCAAAAAATATGATTTTGGTTTGTTTTATTTTTCTTGTTTACAGTGAATCATTGAAAAAAAGAGGCATTGAAAATAAAATGCTGTATATTGGATTATGGTTCTACTGTTTTAGTTGTTTTTACATTCTTCTAAGGACTGAAATTTTTAAGTATTTTAATTTTTGATTATAAAAACATTAACTTAAAAACTATAATATTTGTTTTCTTTGGTGATAGGAGAGTATAAAATCAGTTGATATGAATAAAAAACTAGCTTAATTTGTAATATATATTGCAATGGATTTTTCTATATTTCCATCTAGATGAATGTGTTTCTATTTAAACAAAACAATTCATAAAAAAGTACTTGCACACCTGGGTCTAATGAGTGTTATTTTAGTCAAAAGGCTTTTTCTTCATTACATAATATGTAAAGAACTATTTCTTTCTTACTTTGTTTTGAAATTTTTACTGTATAAAGTCTGTTATTCATCCTAACGTTTCCAAGATATTTCTAATAACTTATTATTGAAAGACTGAATTTAAATAAAAGTTAATTTTCTGCTTGTATAGGATTTTAAAAAGAAACAATATAATTCTTTTAGAAACATAAATATAACTTGTAATAAACCAAATTGCTTCTGGAACTAGTTCAAATGCTTACAAATTTGTTTAACTATTTCATCGAATCTATTTTTGTTATTTTCAAAGATTTAAATCTGATGTATAAGTTCGAAGACAAAGTTTTTGATCAAATAATAGTTGTATTTTTTTCTTAAAGTAAAATTTTTGTTGTATTGGCGACAGCATATAAAATTAAGTACATGGTTGCTAATTCAACGCGTACGAGACATGGCGAATTATCTTGAACGTTGGCACTTTTGCGATGATACTAAAGTACCTTTTTGTAGCGCAATAAATGCAAAAAGAATTTAGATTTTCGAAGTTAAGTGGTAAAAACTACATAAAATGTAAATTAAATAACATATAAGATGGAAAAAAATGAAATTTACAACTTAAGTATCACATATTTAGATACCTTTAAATTTGATTTGATGTATATTTTTATGTTAAAAATTCGTATTGGATACAACAGTATCGAAAATAAATAACATACAAACTCATATTTGACCCACAAATACTCATAAATAAGTGCATTACACACTCATTTAGCTGTTATATTCTCAAATTCGATCCAGTAACAGGTTCAAAAATGAGTATGTATTGTTTACAATTTTGAGTACGTAGTTGTTGCCACAGATGAGAATGGGTTATTCTCAAATTTGAGTATGTTTGCATCGGAGCTATTTTGAGTATGTGACGTATTCAAAAGTGAGTATTTTGTACTCCGTTCTGAATACCGGTTTTTCGCAGTGTAAAAATGAATTTCCATACATATAATTGAAGATTAGCTTGTTTAAATCTATTCGACATCTAGAATAAGAGCTCGCGTTTCCTCCTATTCCTTCATAATAATAGATTCGTATTATAGCTGGTAGATATTTTCAAAAAAATTATGTTGGAAAATAATATATCAAACAATAAGATAGTAAATATAAAAGTACATGAAATCATACAAATGTTAAAATAATAATTTTGTATAAAAATCTACTCTGGCGCCATCGTAGTAATACCTTATATTGTTACACACATTTTGCATATATGAAATACATTTTTAAAAAGATAAAAAAAAATATAGACACTAATAAAATGAAATTATTAATAATATGAAAACGGTGTATAACACACAACTTCTATGCACTATCCAACACAATAAACAATGTTTTATTTCATATGCGTTATAAAATATAAAAATTATAAGAATATAAGAATATATGAATATAAGAGCTCTTTTTTATTATTTTGAGTCGGAAAAGTGGACTCACTTCAATAATAACTTTTAGTATTTCTGAAAAATTTTCACAATATTCATTGTAACTTAATATCACATGCAATATTTTGAATCTTTCCGTAACCTTCTAAAAATACGTTTCATAGACAAAAATTCTTGAGTTTCTCTTGCATCACACATTCACTAATAAAACTGTATCACCTTACTTAATTTTGAACACATCTCTCTGAGAAATCTGCGTCATCAACTCACAGATGTTCAGGGATGCTGATAAGAAACAATAAGAGGTGTACATATCAAACTAAACAAGTTTGTCCTCTTAATGTTTCGAGACATATACAAAATTATAATGATTGTATTCTCCCTTATCCACTGTATAATATCCAAAAATAAACTTCAAGTTATTAAATTAATTTTAATTTTAGATAAGGAAATTTTCGAGAAATAGTGAATCCTGATATATGGCCAGTATATCAAAACACACCATTTCAAAATAAAAAAAATTACATGACATGCGATAAGATTACTGCTGAATAAAATAATTAACAAAACAATTGAATTCAATGGAGAAAACAAATACAACTTGACTTTACTTTTGTTTCTTATAAAAATCAATATCTCTAGTATTAGTTCTCTCATTAGCCATTTTTCTAAAAACTTAATTTATATCTTTCATTTTAAAACACCAATTTCTATCATAACTCTTAACTCATTCGACATCTTAAGATAAAATTATGAGAAGTATATTAAAATTTCTCAAAATTTTGTATGACGAAACCTATGTACTTTGTTTTCTCAATTAAAATATAAAGAAAATATCTCATTTATAACACAACTATATTATAAAAATTAAATACCATATCATATCATATATTATTCTTTTTCGCAAAGTTCTGTTCTGCAAAACTCAGTTATTTCAATGTTACTAAAATTGGAAATATACAATTTAACTGACCTCCACTTTGCAGCGCCAGAAACCCTTGGTGACCCTTGGTCCAGATGATGTTGTCACGTTATTTCACTAGTAAAATTTTATTATTATTATTTTTTCAATGTTGTTGCTTCACTATTTCACAGTATTACCGTGCAGACTTTCCGGCGAAAAAGATTTTTTTTCTGGTACTGTTGGTCCTTCCATCATTGTATTACTGGAACTAAATCACAATACCATTCGGAGAAGAACATATTTTATTTATTATTATTATTCTGGCGGAAGGGATTGACGTCTTTCATTACTCAGTTGGGGAATACACGCTTCTCTTATTGTTTTTCCGCCATTCGAAAGTTGGTTCTTTCATGGCAAACTTGCTGGTCTCTTCAGCAATAACGTTCGGCGGTAAGAGCGATGTTCTTTCGGGGATTACTAGCGCTTTTCTTTTTCCGTACTATTTTTTATTCCGGCAATCTGACGTCCTGAGCAAAGAGAGAAATATCGTTTGACGGAGTCCCGTAATCGTTATTCGCAGCATTTATTTCGATAGCTGGCATAATTTGCGCTCGTTTTTTTTAAATTCTTTAACTTTAAGAACTGATTTAAGTTAAACATTTCGAACTATATTAGCAAGTAAATCCTTGCTTTAATTCTGTCATGATTTTTAAGACAGAATCAGATTAAAGTTAGAAAAGTGAAAAGACGACCTTTATTCTTTCATTTGTACATCTGTTCTGACACTGAGAGCAGGGAGGAAAAAACACGCCATGGTGGTGGTTTCAAGTGGATAACACTTGAAAAACATATGGTAAGTATCGCTGCTTTGAAGAGGTTGCTTGCAAGTTAATGCTGACATATGTTGACTATTAAATCTAACGATCTGGAATTAGACATGTTTATTGGCTAGGCCATATGTTCGGAAGAAATAAATGGGTGATTAGTTTGATACTTGAAGATGGGAACTGAGAAAGATGAGTCAAGTGCTAGATAGGGAATTTAATGTTTAATCTAATTTAATTATCCTTACATATATATATTATACGGCCTTACGTTATTACAACGCTATTTAATAATGTTACGCTTTCAAAAATTAAAAAAATATTACTTTTGTGAAAATAAGTAGAAAAAGAAAGCTTGTTTCATTTAGAGAGCTGTCTGTCAATATCTTTTAATTAAATCACCTAAATTAGCACTTACAGAACATGCTCACCAAATTCGATTGTTAGAAACGGAATACAATCGATGATTTCCTAATTTTAAAAGCTGTGAATTACAATTTCGATCTTTTTAGTGTACTTCTATATCTCTCGATATTGAAATTGTTAATGAAAACCTATTGTGACGGGTCTATCCACATTCTATTAAATACTAATCCTCTTGGGAAATATTGGGTCTTTAAAAATTATTGTATTATAAATCTTCCTCCCGAAGAGAGAGAGAGAGAAGCATATGTGACTATGCAAATTAAGACTTGTATACAAAGATTAAACTTTCTGTTTAGAAATTAGAGAGGTTAGACTGCTAACGGTTAGCAGTGATTGATTAAACGTGAAGTGAGGCGTGTATACTTCGTAGCTGATTGTTGTAATATAAAAGTTGACGATTGGTCAACTAGGAATCTAATTCTTAGCGACCTAATCTAATTTGAAGTTATTGCCTAGACGTAAGGGATCTGCTTATTTAAAGTCTTCTCGTACCTCGCCTACCTCGTTAATTACTTTCCATATTTGGTATTTGGATGCATCTCTTAACTTGGTTAATAGAATTTGTGTTATTTATAACTGAGAATAAATTAAAGTTATTTTGAATATGGCTAATCTTCCGACTCCCTCACATTAATGGACGTCACGGGACGACTCTTGCAATATCAATAGAGTAAAATGAAATCAATTGTGATTCTTTGCTGAAATAAAAATTCATGAAAGTTGGAATTTCATATTTTTATATATATTTATCTGTAGTCTGGTTTCCTAAAATGTTATAGTTTGTTAAATGTACAATGGCTATGTTCGGAAACACTTTTATGCGACCAAATACTTTTTAAATGAAAAATAAAAAATAACCCAGAAAGGTAACCGATCAAAACTTATCATCAGTTTTAGTAAGTTTCATCAGCTCAATACATTCAACCAAATTTTGACGGCTTTCTTTGTGAAAAAAAAACCTATAACAATTATCTTCTAATAAGTAATATTAAACTTTATTTCTATTATAAATTTTATCTTGCTTTTTTTTATATAAAAAGATAAAATATTTATAGTTTGCTTTTTTTTAAAAGTATGTGTGCTTATGACCACACGATAGAAGTGATAACTGCAAATTTTGTAATGTTGTTTCAGGGATTAGTTCGGTGAATAAAAAACAAGGGGATATTAGTATTGTTCTATAAAATTATTTATTCATATGTCTGTACTCATAAAGTACTACTTTTATGCAAAATATACAATCATATTTATGAATTAATTGTATTCTAAGAAGGAAACAATAGGTTTATGGTAGCTGAAATAGGTTATAAATACTTTAGATACAAAATTTTATTTATATATATAAATATCTATAAAAACACTACGTCAAGCGTTGTTCCGTACTTCCTCATGCTTCATTTGGATCATTTGACCTAATTAAATTAAATTTTGATTTTAAAAAATCAACTAAAGGCTTTGATTTGTCTTTTGAAAATTCCTCTTTAAAATTCCCACTTAAAATCATTGGTAATTTGTTCAGAATACCCGACCCAGCTTTGTGAATTTTGGTTGTATTTTAACAATATTCAATTCTATCTATGAATTCATTTAAACAAAGGGATAGTAAGACAGGTAGTTGACTGGGAAGAGAAGGATCTAGGTCAAAACTTTTAAAAAGGGATTTAATCAGAAGATTTATATCACATAATCTCTAACTTATACTAGCTCTTTTCTCATTGTATGGCAGTTTTGTACAAATATATCCGGTGCTGCTGCAAGAAAAGTCTTCTTAATTATATTTTGTTTTTTATTGTGTTTAACTTATTTAATGTAACTTTTTCTTAATACCTGTATACTTAATTTTGTTACTTCAAAATTTTAATTGTTTTAATTTTCTTTTTAGACTCAAATATATTTAAATAATGTGATAAATAGAATTATTTGTTCGTTGCTATTCTGATCCGCTTACAAAAATAGATTTTTATTCTTAAAATCACTGCAGTATTCCCAATGATAATAATACTATTTGCTTCGTTCTATAAAAATTTGTCCTTTTTCTACATTTTGTTTAATTTTAGCGTAGGGTTTCTCTCTCTCTCTCTCTAAGCGTATTTTTAAAAAATATTGCATGTTTCATTTTCATGCTTCAACTAGGATTAGAAAGAGTTCCGCATTCATTTTTGTAGAAAGAGGTGGCGGGGGGAGCCCCACTTAGATCGAAGCTATGACCTTTACTTTTGCGGCGTTTCAGTAGGGGGCAAACTACTGCGTTTCAGAGTAGCGGGGGAGGGGAAACGTCCCTCCTTTTCTTTTTAGCGGTGTGTATGTCACGGACGACCTTGTACAAGCAGGATTTCTGACTCGAGACGAAATCAGCCAAAGGAGCGTTACATACCCGAGCGTTAAGTTCATTCAAGTTCACTCTCCAGCAAAACGCGTCAATAGAAGTTTTCACTTAAAAAAACCCGGGAAATATAAAGAGACTATGTATGTGAATCTGCAATTCATTAGATTTTTATGACATTGAGTCTGATAAATATACAATAGAACGTCGTTTATCCGAACATTTATTATCCGGAGCGTCAAATATCTGGACCAGTTTTTTTTTTGTGAACTACATATACTTTATATGAATGCGTTTTCGAACAATACAATACTTAATAATTGTTTCGTGTGAGGCCAAAAGTGACGAAAAAACCCAAGGTCAGGGATATTTGAGGAATTTCAGTTGTGTGATTTGATAAACATCTGCGTGGGATATTAGATCGGTTTGTTTCCAAGTGAGGAAGTGTATCACAGGAAGGAGATTACCGACTTTGTCCAATCGATCCTAAGATTTCAAGAATGCGAAAAAAAAGATTTAGAAACCTGAATGGCATGCAATGCAGAAGACTGTGGATTTAAAATGCTAAATGATGACGAGATTGTGACTTCCGTGCAAGAAGAATCCGACCCTGTCAACGGGGAAACAGAAGAAGACGAGGACAACAACAACGAAAGTAGCAAGAGTCCATCAAATGCTGGCGCGTTTTCTGCGTTGGAGACAGCTATGGAGTGGTACGAACAACAATCAGAGTGCTGTTCTACTCAACTACTGCTGCTCAAGAAAATCAGAGACCTTGCAGCGAAAAAACGAAGGTGTGCAATGGTAGAGCGAAAAATAAGTGATTAGTTTCCACAATAAAGGTAAAATTTCGACATTTCGCTCCTATATTGCTTTTTCTTCAAGCACGTTTCCCGCATGTGGTGATTTTCAATATTCGTATAGTGTCCGGTTTCATATACTGCATGGATCGCATTCGGCTTTCGGTTATCCGAACAATCGCGTATCCGAAAGGTGTCCGATTCCAATTGATTCGGATAAACGACATTCTACTGTATATACACATCATAATTATTCTAAAAACCATATTTTATTCTTAATTTTTGTTTTTCAAAAAATTTGGCCTCGAACTTAATATAAAATAGATTTTGGTGTTCTTAATATCATATGAGTTTAATACGCCTGCACTAGGTTGTGGTGACGGGAAACGTGTTGACTGCTACTAAGTTACCTCGGGTGTTGCTATCGGTGTCATGATACAACACAATCCCAAGTTAGTTCATTTTTTCGTAGAGTTTTAGTCTGACCCATGTAGTTTTAAAAGTCACTGTAAAGATATTAGCGCAAGCATCCTGTTCTACAAAGTCATCAACAATTTGCCACAGTATAGCTAGTGGAATTTAGGAATGGTTCAAAAATTTCTTACCTGACTTGTTTGTTAAACTCTAATAGGAAACGCCATCTCCTGCTACACCTGGAATTTGTTACTAATTTCTTGAAAGTTGTACTTGTCTAAATAGAAATTGTATCTTGATAGCAAAAGACGGCCCCACACGAACGAGTTTGAACACGCAGTGTTTATTTAATCAAACGAATATTAGAATGGAATGCGCAGTGCACCATCTGTGGACTGTAAGATGAAACATACCTGGCCCCTTGAAACACGGAGGGGTTTCAAAATTAATGAAATAACCCAGTGTTTCTCAAACTGTGGGGCGCAACCCCCTGGGGGCGCGATAACCTTACGAGGGGGGGGCGAGCATATCGAAAATAAAATATTTAAAAAATAATTAGTTTACTGGAATGAATTAAAACAAAATACTTTCAGACATAATAAAAAATGCACTTTTACTCTGATATAATTTATAAGCGCGCGAGCGCTATATTAAGTCATCAAAAATAAAAACTTCTTCAATACCTAATTAGCTATCTTTGATCCTTTAACCAAATAAAAAACTTTTATTTGATTTGCTGTAATCCCATGATGAGAGATTTTTTTATTACGCTTTCTTTTTGAAACTAACATATTACTCTTTCAGAGAAAAAACAGATCCCAGACCCAGAATCGAAAAAATTTAGGAACATAAAAAATTCATCACTGTCATTATTTTTGAAATACTGCACATTATAGCTGTAATCTGTTTGACCTTCTAAGTTATTGGTACAGTTAGTTATGACCCCTCTCTTATGTGTTTCTCTGTTGCGCTTTTTTCCATGCAAAAGAGTTTTATGATGTTTGGAAATCCACGGAGAGCAAGCACTATGAATGATTACTTTTCCAAGACATATTTTTATAAGTATTCTCAACATATAAAGCATAACGAAAAACGTTTCACACAATTTTTTAGCAGTAACATACATATTATCATAATGAATATACTTAAAACCCGGAAGTGGTCGCACGTGACACGCAGAACAGGATATCGTTAATTTTGACAAAACTGTTTGTTTGTTACCGAAGAAAAATTGAAAAGTCCTTGAAAGTAGGTAAGTTTACTTTCTCTTAATTAATTAGTGCTGCACAGAATATTTTATAACTAATTAAGTAATACTAAATTAAGAACAAGTTTAATAAGTATTAACGACTTCCATGAGCTTGTCTTGGAAAGCAAAGTTTTTATAAGGAATGCTTATGATTAGAAATTGACCCTCTGAGTTCTTTTTCTATATTTAGCAGATATCTATATTTTGTCTTCTAAGCAGCCACCACATTTTGCAATATGTTCAATTTAAAAATTAGAGAAAGGAAAAATAACATAATAATTATCCTATTATTTTATTTATTATTTATTTATTATTTTTTCTTAAAAGTAGTATACAAAATTTAATACTTATGTTAATAATTTGTATGGTTTATAATTAAGATCGCCTATTGTAGCTTTAGCGTCAAAGTGCATTATTATTGCATTCATAATGTATAAGGGGGGCGCGATAAAAATTGTGATCGAAAAAGGGGGCGCCAGTATTGAAAGTTTGAGAAGCACTGAATTAACCTAAACATAATGTTACTAAACATACTAATGTGAATTAAGCATAAGAATTAATATACTAATTATACTAAATGAATAGACATTTACAATAAAGTATACTTCTCAATTAATGAAATTAAGCAATGAGATTTACAGAAGAATAGATGACCCCAACAATGCTAAAAGAAAAAAATTAGACCTAATTTACAAATGTTCGAGTGTTTATAGGAAGTGGACCCTGTTTAGCAATTGGTCTCACAAGTTCACTAGTTTGAATTTTCACCTTGACCACACGAACCTTACCGTCCTTACTAGGGAACGCTTCCGTGACTTGCCCTAATTTCCACTGTAGTGGAGGTGAGTTGTTTTTGGTTAGGACAAGATCTCCGATGTCAATGTTCTTTTGAATGGTATGCCATTTCGATCTTTACTGTAGCAACGTCAAGTACTCCGAAAACCATCTATTCCAGAAATGGTGGGTCATTCTTGTAAGCAATCGCCAATGGTCGCAGTGGTGAAGGTTGTCTGGAACCGTAGGTAGCGGGATAGCTATTAATGCTTTTCCTATCAGAAAATGTCCTGGTGTTAGAACACAAGGATCATCTGGACTGCTACATAATACACATAGTGGTCTGGAGTTCAGGCATGCCTCAATTTGGCTTGATAACGTGGCTAGTTCTTCGAAGGGGAGACTAGTGACTCCAACAACTCTGTTCAAATGAAACTTAAAAAATTTCATTGTAACCTCCCAAATGCCTCCAAAGTGGGGAGAAGATGGAAGATTGAAGTGAAAGGTAATGTTGCCTGTTTCCAGGTATTGATGAAAGGCATATTCTTTTATCAACTGGTGGAACTCCTTTCTGAGATTTCTGTTAGCTCCGTAGAAATTGGTTCCTTGATCGCAGAAGATCTCTGATGGTTTACCTCTGCGAACCACTAATCTTTTTAAATAAGCAATAAAAAGGCTTTTGATGTTAAGTCGCTAACAACGTCAAGATAAACCGCTTTCGTTGCTGGGCAGACGAAGATTTAGATGTAGAACTTAGTATTGCGGCTTCCTCTTCCCTTGGAGCTTCGTATCAAGAACGGGCCGGCGAAGTCAAGACGACTTCGTTAGAATACAGAAGAGGGGCAAACTCTGGATTCTGGAAGATCTCCCATGATTTGTTCGGCTAATCTTGGACGATTTCTGAAGCATGAGATACATCTTTTCACTACTCTTCTAACTGCATCTCGGGTTGAAAGAATCCAAAATTTCTCTCTGAGAGATGCTTGGAGAAGTTGCGGACCGGCATGAAGAGGTTTCAGGTGATAATCGGTGATAATTAAGTTCATAGCATGGTCGGTTTTAGGAAGCAATATGGGATGCTTCTGCGAATCTAGAAGTATTGATTTTTTCAGTCTACCACCGACATGAATTATTCCGGAATCATTGTAGAACAGAGTCAAAGGAATAAGCTTGTTGGTCGAAGGAAGCTGCTTCCCTGCTGAAAGATAGGAGACTTTGTAAGGGGCAAGGAGAAGGGCACCCTTCGGGTGCCCTTCTCCTAGAGTATCAGCGTGAGCTAGAGGTGTAGGAATAAATGAAGAACTAAAAGCTGCCATGATCTTGAAATGACTTTATTAAGATCTTAAGGGCACTTTTTTGGTACCCTAAAAATCACAAACCTATCGTTTTTTTTTATTTTCATTTAATCTTATTCTTTGCATTATTATCTTTCGATTGATATATCACTTGTGCATGTCGGAAAGTTAGAAGTTGAATAAAACTTCATTTGAAAACAAATTAGGCAATTCAGCCACACCCCTTTTTAGAAAAAAAAGCTAAAAAATGCGTTATGATAAAAAATCTATTTTATAAATAGAAATAATAACTATAAAAAAGAATGTGTAGTATTAAAAGCAGAATATTTCCGAGGCAATACAATAATGTAATTTTTCTTCCTTGTGAAATGTGTGCATGTAAAATTTTTAAATTAAGGCATTTTATATTAATAATTTTATAATTTCAGTTCTTATTCCTGATATATTTTTCATACAAATGTAATACTTTAGTATTATAAGAAGAAAAACAGCTAAAATTTCTGTCCTGACAGAAAATTTTTTTTTTTTAAAGTTTTTCTTGAGTTTTCTTGTGCAATTAGTACTCTCTAAAAGTTGATCATTTATAAAAATGTGTAGGTTGAAAACATATGAAAATGCAATTATTTTAAAGAAAAACGTATAAGTAATATCTTAAAGTGGTATTTTATGTTTAATTAAGCTTATAATAATTATTTTTTCAGAATTATAAACTTTAAAGTGGTTTTTCTCAGTTTGTGTTTTTCGAAACCTTAGTGCATTCAAAATGCTACTCCTTCGACAATTATTTACCAATCACTTCAATTTTTTTCCTGCGTGTTAAAAATAAAGCATGTAATAAAATTAAGGATCCGTTTTGCTATAAACTGAATACTTTTTTTTTAAAAAAATAAAATGTAAGACATGTTGGCTTTTTCGTTGATTTTTAGCCTGTATATCAACATTTTATTTTTTTCTCGAAAACGAATGAAGTTATTCTAAAATCGATCCCTAAAGTTGTTAAGAACATCCATAAGAATATTATAAAAAAATTTCAGGTCAAAAAATTAATTTTTACAAAAGGAGTAGGATTTTAAAATTTTCCCAATTTTCTTCAAAAAATTTAAATTTTTAAAATTGTATGAATAATATATGAAAATTTTCATCTGGTAACATTTTCTTGAATAGAAACATTGTATAAAATGTTAAAATATAATTTTTAAATACGTAAATAATGAAGTTTGCTGAAAGGGTGCCAAGTCCCCTTAATTTAAACCTTTAACAGATTAGATAATAATATGATTGGTGAGAGAATCTACGGTGACTAAACACACAATATATAATACCGAAATAACGTAACTCGGACCACTATCAATAACTAACTCGTCTAAGCATAGTTTCAATGAGATCACAGATACGAATATTTACATAGTCACTCCGACCTTTATTGTCCAACGAAGTATCAATCTATCTGATCCTAGTTGAAGTTGCAGTTTACTAGCGTGCAATGGTATGTATCTTGACCTAATTGCTCTCTGTCACGGGTAACTTCTATTGGCTGTCTTTTAACTTCTCAAAACCCCTTCACACTTTAAATACGGACTATCATAACATTCCCCAAATGCCACCCAGCTTACTCTTAACTTCTGTTATTTAAAAGCTTTCTAATTTGCATCTTTCCTTCACGCTTTACTTCTTGGTTTGGTTGGAAAAGTGTTGCCATTCATTCTGACCCCAAAGAACCTCAAAGGACATGTTAATGAAAAAACGCGTGAGCCTGTCGCAAAATGGGTAACTAATTTAAAATAGTGTTACGAATTTTGAGTAGAGAACAATTAAAATAGTGTAAATAATTTATATCTGGATGTGCAATACGTTTATATAACTCCATGTTATATTTATTTTACTTTAAAAAAGCAACGCCGTTATTATAACTGCGATTTAATGGAAACTTGGCGAAATCTTAGCGATGGAGCCAAGTTGGCGTTATTTTTTGACGACCATGTTGGTGACCATTTTTGGTGAGTTCGTGACTCCATGTATTCTTCTGGAAATTACTGGAGAAATCTACTAATATCATGATCTATGTCAGAAGCGAATTTTTCGAGAAAAATCCGGGAGATCTATAAGTAGGGAATAGCTCGCAGAAAATGATTTAGTCTTGTTTTGACCGTTGCAGATTGGTATTGATTTGACCGTGAAGTCTACCAGGAATTAGTGATTACTTCGGCTGTTGAATAGGATGGGCGAGTGCTTGTGAATAACCTTTAAAAATACTTGTATTTTAGACTAAGATAATTGTGTCTGATTGCCATAGAAAGTGTGAAGGTCTTCTGAGATTTACACTCATGTCCATAAATTAAGGATTATGAAGTTCAGGCAAAGAAAGAGACAGAAGCAAAACAAATTTGACTTATTTGTAAAGTCTGTTTATTAAACAAAAGGTAAAGAACAAAAAAGATGCTATGTTTGACATAATTAATAAAAATTGCGATTTTTACTCCTTGGAGCAAATTTCAAAAAAGAACCTATTTACAAAAACAATATAACATGGTTAGTATTATGGTTAATACGGAGAGTGTCTCCCGGACGATGCAATACAGGCCTTACTACGCCTAGGCATGCTGAGAATCAAATTATCAATCTGATCTTGGGGAATATTACACCACTCATCAAGCAATGCCCTCCAAAGTTCCGGTAGACAGGTGGGAGGGGGTTGACGGGCTGCAATTCGTCGACCAAGCATATCCCACTCATGCTCTATTGGATTCAAGTCCGGTGAGTACGCTGGCCAAACCATACGGGTGATATCCTCCGATTGAAGGCATTCGTCTACAATGTTTGCACGGTGAGGACGGACATTGTCATCCATAAACAGAAATTCAGCACCCATGGCGTCCCGAAACATACGTACATGTTGTTCCAGAATGACATCCCGATAGATGTGGCCTGCCATCGTTACACTCTGAACATGCAGGTCAGTTCTGGAACCAAGAATAATTCCTCCAAAAACGAACCATAATGCACCACCGTAACGGTGTTGTTCAATGGTGTTCTGTTGGTGGTAACGGGTACCTGGCGCTCTCCATATTAAAGTCCGTCGAGAATCAGTCAACAAACTAAACCTGGACTCGTCAGAAACTCGTCAACAAGACCACTGTTGTGGTGTCCACAATGCATACTCTCTACTCCAGGTTAATCACAGGCGACAGTGAGTTGCGGCAAGTGAAGCACATCTGACAGGCATACGAGCATATAGACGAATGTGCCCTAAGCGTCTGTACACGGTCTGCCTTGAAACTGTCGTACCGGTAGCTGAAGAGAGCTGACGCGACAGGTCTGATGCTGTGCTCCGTCTGTTTCTTTTGGCAGTAACTGCCAAATACCGGTCCTCATTCGGCGTTGTAACTCTGGGGCGACCTGTGCTGTAACATCTACTCCTATTACCATCATCTTGGAATCATTGCCAAAGCTTGGAGGTGACACTCTGGGCGATTCCAAGTTCATCGGATACTTCCAGCTGGGTACGTCCACATTCCATTCGTCCAATAATTCTACCACGTAAAAAATCATCCAAATGCTTCCTTTGTGCCATAACTATACGGTTATTGCACTGAAAGGCGTTTAAAGCACTTGTGAACAATCATTCATCACAGCCCTGTGGGACACGCGCGCGCGCGGAAGCGGAGAAATCTTTTATATCAGAGGAGGTTTATCACAGATATTTTTCGTATCGACCGCGTCAAAAGACTAAAGATAGAGTAGGACGGCCCAAGGAGCCCCGTGTTGTCACTTACGTCGGGTCGAATTACAGATTCGGATCCGAGATTTCCAGAAAACCTGGGAATTTCACATTCTTAACAATATGCAGTACCAATGCATTTTAGGCATTGATTTTATGAAGGAGTCCGAATTGACTTTAGGTTTCGATAAGAAATCTTTGATCATGCCAGGTGACTAAATTAAGCAGTTGCCAAAAGTGGAAAAGCCGGTCGAGATCGATCTATCCGATACAAAGCTAGGTGAAGGGCAAAAGCAAAAATTGAAGGATTTATTTTATAGTTTTAAGGAGCTATTTTCAGACCTGCCTGGGTTAACTCATGTATTATACCATGAAATCGATACTGGAGATCAGGGACGGTAGTGTCAAGACCTTATCGCTATGACATGGTCAAACAAGGAATAATTGACTATCACATTGAGAAAATGTTACATGAGGGTGCAAGTCGTCCTATTCCATCCCCAGACGCGTCACCGGTGGTTTTAATCCGCAAAAATAATGGCCTTTTGTGAAGATCCTCTTGGATCTCACTTTGAGAACGAGAATAATTTTGAGTCAAAGAAGAACCAGTAGCCATTTTTATAAATAACTTTCTTTATTTGGTTATCTTTCCCAAATAGAATCAAAGACTTTTAATAACAAATAAATCAAAATAGCTTTATGAGATTTAAAAGGGACTTTCCTTTATATTAACTTAAATATTTAATGATCCAATTAATTAACAATTAGAATATCGATCACGCAGAGATTACCGCAATAAGAGATCCCAGAATTATATTCAATAATGTTCCTATTGAACATTTAACTTTAATCTCACTCCTAATATAAAACTTTAATGAGACTTTAATTATAAATCAATATTTACCCCCACTGAATCTCAGCTCTTCCTGTGCTTAATTTATCCACGTAGAAATCTTCAATAATAAATCTCTAACTTCACTATTATAACTTCCTGCTTCAATCTCTCTCTCCTACTGCCTCCCACTTTACTATTCCGTTTGACTTAAATACTTTATCTAATCTGCATAACAAGGAATCCCTGTCCTCTTTTTGGAGTTGATTGAAAATAGGTAGGGAATTAAATTTCCCTAAAAAATGACGTCTCAGAAGGTTAGTAATAAAGTTCCGTACAGATTTGTCACACTTTCTCCGGATTCTCCAGAGGCGTATCGATTCAAGATTGACTATCGCAATCTCAACGCTATTACGAAGTATCCGCGATATCCATTACCGGTGATACATGACCTGATCACAAATATCCCTCACACCGATATCATGTCGACACTAGATTTAAAATCCGGTTCTCTTTCGAGCTGCGCACATCAGTAAATGAAATGACAGGTAAAACTCCGGCTGAGTTTTTCTTAGGTAGAAAAACTATAACACCTTTTCGTAAATTAATAAATGTCACGGAGTGTGCTGAATATGTGGGAGGAAATATTGAGAAATTATTTGATGAGGCAAGGCAGAATACGAGGAAACAACATAAGACATGGGGAAAATACTATAATCGGAAAAGGAGAGAGGTTAGCATCAAAGTCAATGATTTGGTGTTGATACAAACTCATTTTATTAGTGTTGCTGGTAGAAGAGTGGTCGGAAAGTTTATGCATAAGTTTGAAGGGCCATAAAAAGTGTTGGAAGTTCGGAATAACAATTTGATCCTTTGGAAAAAGGGAAGAAGGGTCACAGTTAATATTGACCAAGTGCGGGTGTAGCATCCGAGACAGTCCGACACAATTAGTTTTGATCGTAATGATGAGACACTATATGAAGGAAAGGGGTCTAGTAATGGGTCGAGTAGGTCCCACTCGGGAAAATCCAGAAGTTCTAGGAGACCCTCGGGTGATGGCAGTAAGGATTGTAAATCAAATAAGGGAACTGCCGGATTGGAAGATCTGAGATGGAAGCGTTAAGTAAGGTCAAATGGGACAGTGGAGAGGAAGGATAGAAAGCGGTCCAAAATATGCAGGAAGAGATCGTTTCAGTGGACCGAACATGGGGACCAGAGAAGACCAAGACCTGTACTACCACAGGGAATAAAGAGAACAGTCCTATCCTCTGTATCTTTTAGAAACCATAAATATAGGAGAAATAACAATCCTTCACATGGACCAGAGTCCATTGCAGGTCCCTCACATCAACAAATGCTAAGGCAGTTCAATCCACCTACAGAAGAGAGCAGGCGAGGAGCAAGAGTCCAGTATGACAAGGCCCGGAAGACCAGAACAACACGTAGCAAAGGACACAGTGCAGCTGAAGAGAGACCAGTCCAGTCCAGACAGACGACAACAGTGAGTCCTTGTCCATACTTCCTCCGGAGCCGCTTAAAGGAGCCCGATGGAATACCAGAGGAACAGAGGAGCACTGGAATCGATAGTCTACCGCAGAACAGCCTCAGGAGAAGGAGCCTCAGCATGGAAGCCTTAGACGGAGATCCGGCTGATGGGAGCGAATAGATGACAAAGAGAAAAAATCAAGTTGTATCGTTTCTTTTGTTTATTCTTTCGAACAATTGGTCGGATGAATTATCGTAATGAAGCAGGTCACGGTCGGATGTTTAAAATTTAAGAAGCCAAGCAAAAGTGGACGCTACAATGAGCGTGTTTTTCTAGAAGAGAAAAATAAGCTTTGGTCTTGTAAATTTTGTTTTATATAAATATGAAGAAAACAATTGAAAAAATGCATTTGTTTACTTCTATGTATGACTTCGCTAAGATGAGACAATTCATTTGGTTACTTGTTTTAATGGTTTATTGAAAAATGTTTGAAATTGTATGCATATGTATGTGTATATGTATATTTTTTTCACATCTGGTGGCTTGGGACGCGGCTTAGTTAGGCAGTGCTAATAATAACACTAACAAGCGCAGCATGCATGGATTAGGAATTTTAAGGAGCCAGATGCCTTAATTGATGTAGTAGAAAATGATGTGTAAAATGTGAATGCGTTTGTACATACAGTATATGTTTGTTTCTTCAGACTACTTAAAAAATTTCTCATTTCAGGGTAGCTGACCCTGATCATTGTATAGAAAGCAAGGATTCATCTGTAAATGAAGCAAGAATAAGTTTGTTACTATTTAAGTAGTTAAGTAAAGCACATAGGCAGGTTTTTTGTTTTCCACTTCGGTGGTTTTTTCCTCGCCTCAGAGCCGGAATTGGGTGTGCTGTAGGGAATTCTAAATCTGTAAATGTTATGTCAAACAATAATTAAATTTAAAACGGAGCTTGTGTTTGTTATGCTTTTCTTTCCCTTAGAGTAGCATAATTCGTAAAGTATAAGATGGTTAGATATATTAAAGTCTTAGAGACTATGAATTAAGTTTTTAGAGTTTGTTACGTAATTTATTTCAGGCCATTTGTGACCTTCGAATAAATCCTGTTTTCTTCTTGGAGCGGAAGTGACGAATCTGTACGGCACCTTTCCACTAATATTCTTAGGCGTGCTTGGGGATGGTAAATTCGCGTATATATCCAATCAACTCTAAAAAGAGAAAACGAGATATGCAAAGTAGATAGAGTATTTAAGGAGAGCGTTGTAAGTTAGCGGAGATGAAGGCTATTGAGCCAGCAGCAGTAGTGGCAACGTTTAGAGGATTCAATTGGATTACGATAGTGAAGCGTTGCTGTTAATACTCAACCAAGGAACCTTAAGAAGTTCATATACCTGAAGAGATCCTAAGTACTACCAGGTGATTTATTCTAGTTTAATATGGCTTACCAAAAGCGTTAGTTTAATAAAAATTAGTTTCAGCTAATGAAAGCTACTAATTCAAGTTGCGTGTATCTCTCAGACCTCCTATTCCGGTAAACCTTTTTGATATTGCGCGTAGTTATTGATTAATTTCATATTTCGCAATTTAATTTGATATTAAAAGTAAATCCGTTTTGTTTGACGTTGTCATATAGATACTATATGTCATTAGAGTTTTTGAATCAAGTGAATAAATATAAGTTATTATACAAATGGCGTCTGGTCATTCTTTGCCTCAAATTAATCTTAGTGTCCAAGGTGGAACCCAGGGTTGTTCCTACAAACTTACTGGTATGTTACACTCCATCTCTTTTAATTTTAGAAAAGTAGTAAATAATATTTTTCTGTTGCTTTTTTCCCATGTGAATGAGTTTCATGATATATGGATTAGCATAATGAGCACTTTGATGGTTTATTTGGCCAAGATGTATTTTTATGAGTATTCTGAAACATATAATGCATAATGAAAAACGTTTTACACAATTATTTTTTAGAACTGACATCGATATTTTCATACTGAATACACATTTAACATGAGAGTGGTTGCATGAGGCGCAGAGTCAACCCCGGCTCACGAAATCGTTAGTTCTGGTAAAACTGTTTATTGGTTTACAGTGAAATTGACAATATCCTCCTATTAGACAGTCTTAATGGGAACTAAAAGGAATTTGTCACAAATATGCCTCTTTTTTGAGAGTGGCAAACGTTTTTTTACAATCAAGGTACTTGTTTTGATCGAGTTCCCTGCGTGACCACTTTTGTTCAAAAATAATTTCTATGAACATGCTACACTTCCTCCCATGAGCAATTTTGTGGTTCTGACTGCTGTGTTTTACGACTTATTATGGTTTATAAATGTAAATGAGCAGAATATATATAAAAAAATGGGCATCTGTGATCTCTATTGAAGAAAGTTGAAACTGACCAAGCAATTGAAGAACCTGCTGAAGTAATGCATATTAATCAAGATAGCGAAAGTAAATATGAGAAAAGCGATACACATGAAACGTTTGATTTGAATTGAAATTTTCAAATGCTGCCTTTAGTTTTATTGGATTTTTTCTCAAATTATCAAAGAAAAATTTAAAAGTTCTTGAAAGTAGGTAAGTTTATTTTCTCTTAATTAAATTATTCACTGGGATTGTGATTTTTATCGTGTAGAGTAAAAATAACTATAAAATAAATTATAGTTTAAAAAGAAACTGAGAGAAAAACACGCTTTTATAGTGAATCGAACTAAAAAGTAAAAAAATAAATATATATATTACTTAAAAGTAACATATATACAGAATTTAATACTTATCTTATTAATTTGTACACAGTTTATAATTATGATCGTATTGTAGCTTTAGCGTTCCAAAGTGCATTATTATTGCATTCAATACATTATTATTTTTTAGGAAGGGGGGTGCCATACAAATTATGATTGAAAATTGGGTCGCCAGTAATGAAAGTTTGAGAACCACTGACATAAGCCCATCAATTTTTCTTTCCAGATTGTGAAGGTCCCTTAGGACCTCACTTTGAGAACGAGAATAATTATGAGTCAAGGAAGAACCAGTAGCCATTTTTATAAATAACTTTCTTTATTTGGTTATCTTTCTCAAATAGAATCAAAGACTTATTAACAATTACTTCTAATATTATGAGGTTTTAAAGGTAATATCCTTTAAATTAACTTAATTAATTAATGATCCAATTAATTAATTTATTAAATAACGATCACGCAGAAATTACCACGATAAGAGATCCCAGAATTATATTTAATAATGTTCTTATTGAACATTTAACTTTAATCTCACTCTTAAAACTTTAATGAGACTTTAAATACAATTCTATATTTACCACTCGGATTCTCAATTCTTCATGAAATTAAATTATCTCCAACAATAAAACTTCAATTCAAATTCACTATAACTTTATGTTTCAATATCTATCTCCTACTCCTCTAACTTTACTATTTCGTTTGACTTAAATACTGAATCTAATCTGCATAACAAGGAATCCTGTCCGCTTTTTGGAGTTGATTGGAAATAGGTAGGGAATTAAATTTCCCTAAAAAGGTCGGCTCAGAAGGTTAGTGATAAAGTTCCGTATAGATTCGTCACAAGATCAACACATATTCCATTCTGTTTCTAACAAGTACTATTTCCATTCTGTTTTCAACAAATACTGTTTTTTAAAAACGCTTTTTAAAATTTTAATTGAATATGTGTACTACAATTTTGAAAGGATATTGTTGCGTTTCTCTTAGCAAGCTAATTGCTACCCTAGGCTAAGGGTCACGTCAGATGGCCTTTTTTTTCAAAATTATCTATAGAAGGTGCACCTTTTTCAACGGCTGTCCATTCTTTCGTTGCCTATAACATGTAGCAGTGCTATACATGTGTAGAAGGGAGTGTCTACTATTGTGATGAAGAAATTCCAAGGATTATATTCTCGGTGTCAGGGCGACAGGTCAATTTTTTGCCTTCCATATATGGCGACAAGAGGGTCGCAGTTCAGACAAGCCTTTGTCTCTGAAGAGCCAATGGTGGTTGAGACCAAGACTGAGAGTGCTGGGTGCAGATTTGTGTTCCTTTCAATTAGAAATTGTAGGAGGTGAGAAAGGCCCCTGGACCGCTTCTAAGCTTAGGGACACTAGGTACGTGCCTAGGGAGCAAAATATTTGGGGGCACAAAAATTGTGACGGCGAAAAATGAAAAAAGAAAATTATAAGATTACAACTAACGTACCATCGCCTAGCTAGTCATAAGAGAAGCATCTATGCCTTTTATCTATGGAAAATGAAAAACTTAGTATCCAACTACCCTAAAATCATGATTTTTTTCAAAAATTGACAATTTTTTTATGATTTTATTTTTTAAGCCATCTTATTAGCTTAATAAAAATACCAAGTTTTTTATTTTCCATTCACTAGAACAAAAACTACAAGTGTTTTAGTAAAAGCAGATACCATAACTTTACACAAGATGTCAAACTTTAAAATGCGTTTTACCTGAAATGTGTTTTTTTCTCGAAAAGCTCAAACGGGGACAGCGATTGCTCAAAAAGTTTTGAAAATATTTTGATGAAATTTTGTGTGTATGTTCTGTATAACAGTAGAAGTTTTTTAACTTTTAGATTTATCAATCACTGTTTTATTACAAAATTTACAGTTCTTTGTGTGAATATAATCACATAAAGCCCCCGTGTAGCTGAACAGTGCGACGTTAATATTCACCCACTGTGAATATGATCACTGTTTTTTTAAGCAATTTCGTATAATGTCTTAGATAAAATGCTCGAGTTTTTGTAAAAATTAAAATATCTCTTAACCTGAAGGTTATTTCAAAAAGGAATAGCAAGTTAATACATCAAAATTGAAAAATTGAGAATTTGTTCATTTGCTATTTGTATAGAGAGGGCCTCGTTTATGTAATTTTTTGTCAATTTGTACCCATTTTTTCCCATTTTATTAGTAATAATTTATTTTTCTCTTCTTAATTTTAGCCTTTTTTTCTTAAAATGTACTAAATAATTCTAAAACCCACGAGAAAAAAGAACAAGAACCACCTATCTCCCTTTTTTTTTTAAAAAAAAAGTTAGTAATCGGATATCTTAACAGTTTGATATTGCTATGCACTCAAAATGCTATTACCATAGATATTGATTACAATGATGTCATTAATGATTTTGCAATGTACATAGCTCGAAAAAAACCCCTTTGTTGTACCATTACAATGTCAGTGATTCAACAAAGAATAAGGATGTCTAAAAGTAAAAGATAGTAAAGCAACAAAAAATGATAATTAACGAGTTGAAAATAGTTCATATAATAATGTATACCAGCGGCATAATGTACACCCCCGTAACCCCCACATTGCGAGGGTTCAAATGTTATGGTTTTGCAACCCTTTGTAAGATCCGGCTTGGGGCCCAAAACCTGACTTGGCAGGAGACCTTAATGTTCTCCGTTACGCCACTGATGTATACTCAATACTGTAATTGCAAATGATTTTATTAATTTATTGTACTAATTTACAAAAGAATGGGTGGTTGGTTGGTACATGATGCGGTAAGGTAAGAAATGAACAAGAGTGGCCAAACCATACCACTATCCTTTCCTTACGGTTGCCAGTCTAAGACATGGCAGATTAATTTTTCTCTTAAAACTTCCAAACCAGAACTGGCAAGGTAAGAGCTAAAGGAGGGGAAGTACTCAGGTGTGTGTTGAGGGGGAGTAACAATTTAAATTGTCTATAGTGCCGGGAATATTGAAACTGGCCCTGAGAGGCCCGTCCAAAAGGGTTAAAAAGGGAGATGAGCGAAACCAATGAAACGCTGTGAGGCAGCAGAAGCAACGATAGGGGATCAGCTAGACCTAACGATACCAGAGAAAAGCGGCGAGACAGCGAAAGGAGCGATATCAGTGATCGGGAAGGGCAGCTAGATCAGCGAAAGATCTAAGAGGTGGTAGGAGGAGGTGAAAGGTGTAAATAAGAACCTTGTTTTATTTTATCTTTTTTAACTAGTCTTAATCTCCAAGATATTTAGTGGAAAGAACTAATAGACGGTGATACTTAGTATCTGATAGCTAGATGTGTAAACTATATTACTTATAGATAATATAGATATGTAAGTAATAGGGCCCCCCGTTTTCAACCCCTGGCGCCCTAGGCACTTCAAATTGTTACGAACTCCCACTATTTCCAGAGATCCCCCTCCTTCTTTTCTTACCTTGCTAGTTTTGGTTCAAGAGCGATTTTCCCTTAACTCTTTTCCCTTTCTTTGTTTTTGTTTTTTGTGGACAGTCTTTCCATTTTCCTCAACTATGAACCCCCGTGTCCCGTGCTGGCAACCGACACCATAAGGAAAGGATAGTGGCAGGATTTGGACACTCTTGTTCATTTCTTACTTTATGGCATCACAGACCATCCACTCTTTTGTGAATTAATACAGTAAATTAATTAAATCCTTTGCAATTATAGTATAGAGTATACATCATTCTATGAACTGTATCAATTATCATCGCTTATCGCTTTAACTATCTATTACTTTTAATATCCTTATTCTTTGTTAAGTCACTGTCATTGTATTTGTATAATAAATGTTTTCTTCGAACTTTGATCGTTTTAAAATCATTAATGGCATCATTGTAATCATTTTAGGTTGTAATGTCCTTTTGAATGCATAGCAAAACAAAAGCTTTTTATTTTCCATAGTTCTGCGCACACACAAACACAACGCATACATGATTCGCTAGGCGGTCGTTCATCACTGTAAATTTAATTTTTCTCTTTTTTCACCCTCCATTATTTGCGCCATCTGGTGTGTAAATCTGAGATAATTAATTGTAAATAAAAAATATATATAGTTTACTAAAGTGTATGATAGATCTCGCTGCCCAGAAATTTAAGTAAACGTAGGGTAACAACTTTATGATATTAAAGAAAACCACTAAAAGGCATAACTATTATTGCTATTATTTGATAATCGGGAAACTGTTTCTTGTTAAATGAAACAACGACTCAAAGCTCTCTAGAGGTGTGTGTTTTGAGGAAGTTAGAAAGATTCTAGTTATCGTACCGCTGAGATGTCGTCATTCGACTGTGTATAAATGATAAATTCTGTTATCTAAAGAACTCATGTGACAAAAGCAAAACTATTTGGAAAAAAAATGTGTGATTTAAAACAGTTGTTTTGTTTGTACCCCCCCCCTTTTTGTTTTTGACTGATGTTAGTTAATTTTTACTTTTTATACTTTAGAAACGTAGCCGGCTGGGTGGCGCAGATGGTTTGGTGCTGCCCTTTTACGCCCAAGTTTGCTGGTTCGATTCCGGCTCAAATCGGTGGATTTTTATGGATGATTATACGGCATATTAAGGTTCCTTAGAGAGCCTGTTTGGTTTGGCTGTTCTCCAAAAAATTAAATTCCTATAATGATTTCGCATCGTCAGAGTTTAGGTGTCTCCCTCAGGGGAGGAAACTAGGCTTCAAAATTACAGTGTGGCAATTAATATCCACCTATATGGTGCCCTCTTATATAGTGATACTAGCTCCCGCGGGGAATGTATTAGGTCTGCAAAGGTAAAATACCAGTACGCAGCCGCATTAGAAAAAAATAAAGAACTGTTCAACACAATTCTTTTTGATTCATAGAAAACATGACAGTTTTCTTCCAGCAGTCATTTAATAACTAAATAAACAAAAATGTATCTTTGATATATTTTGTGCATAACGCTAATTAAATTCAATTACCATAATTGCTTTTATTTGAACGAATCCATTCATTTAAGCATAGAATATAAAAATTTGGCAAACAATTCGCATTCTATTTTTTTAAACATTTTCATTGATTTTAAAATAATATTAAGTTTACGAGAAGACTATGTTAATGATGAGAAATTTTTTTAATAAGTTTATTAATCTACTAAACTTTGAAAAAAAAAGATTAATTTTGCTGATCTTGTATATTTTATCTCTTAGATTGCCATTTCTAGCTTTCCTTAAATCTTAAAAATAAATTTATTTATTTTTTATGATGAGAATAGAAATATTAAGGTATCCGACTACGTTCGGAATCTTAAGGATTTTAACTTCGGATTTTAAAATAGCGCATAAATGGACAATTTTCATGATATTTAGTGTCACTTAGATTAGAATACATGTATAAAATTGTTTTAAGGAGATTCTGACAGAAAAAATTATTTAAATACAATATTTTGGTAAAAAATTAACTTAGAATAACCTTTTTTTCAAAATGTTCTCCTTTCATACAAAATGCTTCTAAAATAATAATATTTTGCTTATATAAAGTGAAGACATCTCCAGAGAGTCTGGACTAAGATTTTGAAAATTCACATTATTTTCAGAGTTACAACCAATTGAAATAATTATCAGTGTTTTTTTCTTAAAATTTCTCCCCTCTGTTGTCGTAAGACACATGGATAAACCCACTTCTAAGTTATATATTTCAAAACTTCTAGTTGAGCCTCTGTACAGAGGTCTGAGTTATATACGGGCAAAATATTATTATAATAGAAGCATTTTTCACAAAAGGAGGACATTTTGAAAATTGGTCATTCTATGTTCATTTTTTGTCAAAATATTGTACTTAAATAATTTTTTACTGTAATAATATCCTTAAAACAATTTTATATATATTTTCTAATCTAAGTGACACTAAATATCATAAATATTATCCATTTATACGCTTTTGCAAAATCACGGTTCCGAATATAGTCGGATACCTTAAGGAACTGTGAATAAGCGTATCAGTATTTTTTTTGTGGTAATAAAATGAAAAATGTTGTGGTTATTTCTTATTAAATAATGGTAGTTGGTATGGGGGTCTATGTATTTAGTCATAAGTTTTAGTTTAAATATTTTCGTTCGTGTTAAAACATAATATCAGTGAAAACTGTATTTCTGAGGGAAAACAATGACTAGCGGTCAACTCAGTACTTAACTTGTATTTTTATTTAAAAAATACTGAATAACTCTTTTATTTTCTAATGATTCATTAAAAAACTTGTAATTACGTATTACTCACGATTTAATTAATTTTAATTGATGTCCAGTATAACGACCAAAATAAATTACTAATTTAAGCAAATCTATCAGTAAATATCCAATAATAAAATATTTAAAAATAGTTGTTAATGTTTTGTTGGAAATACTAAATTTACCAGGAAAATAATCATTTATAAGGATTTTTTTAAAACGCTTCTTTTTCTAATCCACATTACTTATCGATGAAATTTTAAAAAGACCGACGATATGAATTTTTATTTTATTTGAACTATTTGTAACGTTTATATAATCCATGATGGTCCAGTTGTTTTCATTAAGAAGAATTCTTGAGTCATTACAACATTTTTTTTACTATAATAGCCCCTGAATTTAAATTTAATATGGTTCTACAATGGTTACATATAAAAAAAATCTTGGAATTAAGAATAATTAGCAATTGCTCTTCTTTATAAATTCCCATTCTCTAATTCATGAATTCCTAAAGTAGTAATATTTTTTCAATTAATTCAGTACCCTTTCGGTTATAACTGCGGAGTATGGATCAACCAACTTTAAAAAATAATCATTAGCTCTAGATTTATAATTTGGCAATTGAACTGAGTTTTGAAGAAAACGTACGATTTACTGACTAAGCAAGCATTTGAGAGTATTAAATTTTAAAGCATTTTTTTGTTCGTATTACTTACCATTGCAATCACATCATTCAATTAGGGGTTGACACAATATCTATAACTTATTTTATTTAAAATAAACTTGTACTATGCATTTAAACTTATAGTTTAATTTCGAAAGATTGTCATTTTCTTTTGTTAACCCAATGTCCTTCCTATAAACACGCGGGCATAAGGGGCGAGTTCAGTTCTGGTTTTATGGGATTTGGAGCAACAAAGGCTATATATATATTATCCTCGGGGCGAGTAGTTTCGTATCAATTGAGGAAATGAAACGTTTGTCACCATATTGAAAAGATGAGCCTCTATTGGCAAGATAATGGTTTAGCTGTGTAACCCTGCAGAAAGCCATCCCTTTATCACTTTCCTTTCTCCTCTTCAAGAAAAATAGCACTCTCTTTAACGAACTCTAACTGTTTTGGTTTATCAGGGTTATGACTTAATTCAGTTCATTTCAGTTTACTTTTAAAAATCATTTTTATGTGGCTTGCAAAAATTTAAACATAAAAATTCCCGAGACAACTGTTTTAAATTAGTATCTAATTCTACACCATACATTATGAAAATTTAAGATTAGTTTTCATGAAAAACCAAGAATGTGATTTTTCAAAAAAAACAAACAAAAATTGACCAGTCGTTTTTATAACGAAATGGCAACAAGGGGCACTTTCCTTAAATTAATTGACTTGCAATATCAGCCGTAAGGGGGCATATGGATACTGAACCATTTTAGTTCTCCATATTCTCTTAAGTCAATCCAATCAATGAGGATAATTGCTACTCCATATCCGGTATAACAAATTAATTAGCAGCCTAAAGTTAATAATATCGGGAATATTAGCCATAGTTGCTCAGTATTCCGTGTTCTCATATCAATCAACCAATAAACCCGACTTCAATTATTCTTCGGCGATCGCGTGTTGTATTCAATGTTTAAATTGTTATCCTTTTGTCTTCTTTGCGGACTTTGACTATTAATGTACAGTATGATGGATGATTCGGATATCATGGGAAAACTTGTCCTAAATCTGAAGATTACTCTGGGAGTTGATTCTGGTGACCTGATCGAAGAAGGGGAAATATCCGATATTGAATTAGAATCTGAAATAAGTATGACTGAAGAAGCGCCCAAAAAGAATGTTGATGTTGTCCGAACTTGGATGCAAACATTGCAAGTACGAATAGTTTCTACATATTAATAATTTTTTTCTGTGTAATATATTATGAGATGCTCTTCTCATGTGATGGAAATGTATATGTATAGCCATAATTCAAAATCGTGTTGCAGTATGAAACATCGGTAAAGTAGTATCTTCCAACTACCGTATATTTCCGTGTATAAGCTGAGATTTTTTGGAACTTTTTTAAAAATAAAAGTAGGAAAGTAGGCTTTTGCATACAGATTCGCTATTTTCTTGGAAAAAATGTACCGAAGGAAAAACGTTATTTTTAAACATTTTTCGTTAGCCAAACGCAAACGTATTTAATATCTTAGTTGTTTGTGTGCTTTCAATAGGATTCTTATTCTAAAATATAAAAGGTCATATATATACTAAAGTTAGTCAGAATCCCAGTTTTTGAATAGTTTGTATGATCCACATTTGCTCATTGGGATGTCTGAATGCATATGATAATCATGCAGTGAGCATGAAAGTTGGATTGTTTATCATGTGCCCTAATCAAATTTATCTTTCTGTTCATCTTCCATGAAAAAAAAGTTACATGAAATATGACTATTACAGGTATTGTGCAAGATAATGAATAGAAAGAATGGTTAGTTTTAGATACAGTTACCATAAATAAAGCTATTGTTATTGGCATTTTACTTAACTACAATTTGCTGGAATATATTTCGCCCAGTGGCGCACACAGGAATTTTTCAAGGGGAGGGGGTCCGGGATCGAAAGTTCACCATTCTTGTATCATGCTCCTTTTGATTTTGTCGATTTTCGGAAACAAAATACTGTAAAAAACTAATTTTTGAATAAATAATTAGCTTTAATTAATAAAATTAATCATTAATAACAAGTAATTAAATTTTATGTACTATATACTTAGAATTATAATCAATCTGAAAAAAAAATCAAGGGCTTTGTGTGTGTGTGTGTGAGGGGGATCCGGACCCCCCCTCTTGTGTGCGCCACTGATTCTACCTGTTTTTCACTTGCAAATTTCCCCATCCCCTATGATGACATGTTCGAAAATTACAGGAACTTTTTCATTTCAACTTATATGAAAGTTTCCAGTTTTAGGTAAATTCTTAAGAAAAAGTACTGTTTGCCTATACACAAATCTGCTCTCATCCGGAAATATACGGTACTATATATTTGTGCATGTGCTATTGTTATATAACTTGTGTGTGTATCAATTTAGAATTAGAAGTTGAGTATTAAAAATTTCACGTAATAGAATTAATTGTGAGATTTTCTCATGATGACACATGAAGTAATTGATTGTTTGAAAGTTATTTCTGAGGCCCTTTATTATAAAGACTACTCCAAAAAGTCAAAATTTCTTGGCAAAAAAAAAAGTTATCTAGAAATTCTTTTGTTATTTCTGTATAATGTGAAAAATGAAAAGTATTTTGAAGAAAGACAAATGTTATTTATAAAAATTTCTAATTATTTAAAAAATATTTTTAGATGTGCCATTTATTGTTTTTTATGACAATTTTATAAATCTGGAGTATGATTTTATAAATTTTAAATTTGTTACGGCCAAACCTAGATCCGAATCTGATAGGCTTAAATTTAAATGTTCATCAAAGCTTATTATTTGAAAAATTCCAGCAGAACTAGAAATAATTGTCCAG
Source organism: Trichonephila clavipes (assembly GCA_019973935.1). Lineage (NCBI taxonomy): Eukaryota > Metazoa > Arthropoda > Arachnida > Araneae > Nephilidae > Trichonephila > Trichonephila clavipes. The sequence continues at coordinate 308,420 of BMAU01019628.1, forward strand.
CCAGGAATTCGCTGCAAATTTGATTGAATATTGAATTTGTCATAAATTTTATTAGCCTTAAGTAAAAAAGTATTTATTATTACATATATCTAAGAAGTAAAAGGAATTAACTCTAATCTATCTATTCAAAGTCTTCCTTCAGTTTGAAAAATTGTGACCGCTGTAACCTAGTGGTTATTGTCACGAGCTTGTGGCCAGTGTGTCATGAGTTTGAACCCAAGTGTCATTGAAGATGCGTTATGCAGAGGGGCAGATGCATGCTGAATCTGTCGTTATTCAGAGTCCTCTCATTGGCATGGCATGGTAGTTTGGAGAGGGGGTGCCAGTTCAGGTCTCCTTGTCACTTAACCGCGGTTCAAGATTTATGTGGTATGTTGCAAATATCCCCTTATTTTGCTTTATAGTGTATTGTTAATAAACACTTGCTCATTTTGAAAAATCAAAAATTGTCTTTTCTGTCATAATGTCCTTAATAGTAAGGAAGGTGAAATTGTCGAATCCGGCACTTCTCCGCCAAATTTTGAAAAATTGCCAATTTGGCGTGTTTTTGCGTGTTGTGTTTCGGAGTTGCAATCCTACCACAACACTCAACGCCGGAGCGCGAAATTCAAGATGACGGAAGGATAAAAAATAGCATTTTAAGTTTAGAAACTGAAAATTGCTGCAAAAATCAGCATTTAAAAATGGAAATAATTTTACTTACCTTTAAAAAATGCTGCTTTTCCCGATATTTATGATGACGATGAGTTGCCTACTGAAATTATACCAGTGTGCTACTGCATTTTTCTGAGAGCACCTTCCAAAATTTTTTTATTTTTGCATCACTAACAAAACTGTGCACGCGAATCCATATTACACTTAATTCAAACCAAACACTTCTTTACACTTCTAAACACATGATGGGTATCCTCTTTCACACTGGACTGAATTTTGCAGCACCATTCAAAAACCATCATTCACTTTCTTACCCGTTCTTTCTCTCAATTCCATACTTTTTCCACATTTTGGACATACATACGATGATCCAATCAAACCTTCTTTCATGCACCATTCTAAAACTGTTTTCTTTCCAAGCACAGGTAACATGGCAAAAAAACCTTTATCAACAGTAATCGTAATTTTTCATGCATTCATTCAAATTAATCCTAACAGCATCGCTGGACATAATGACAATCTTTTGAAATTTATGTGGAGAAAGAAATAAAAATATTACCTGCAAAAAGTAATGCCCAAAACGAAGCCGAACAGCTGACCCAACTGGAGCAAAAGAAATAACCGTTTCCTGTGTAACGGATTTTTTAAAGAAAAAAAAGCTTTCTGCTCATGCGCGAGAAAGACTGTTGAAGAATTAAACTGTTGAAATAATAATAATAAAAAAAATGAATTACGAATGCGCTAACTTGCGGCGATATCGTTAAAACTGTTAAAATTAAAGAAATCTCTCTGCTGCGCATGCACTCAATTTTGCCAAAAAAGTGACTTCTCCACTGGAAAACTAATTCAGAAGGGTTACCAGATTTGGCGCATTTATCGATTTGGCGAGAAAACACTGCGCGATAAGTGCCCGATTCAACAAATCAACCGTAAGGAAATAGGAGTTTTGGTGTCTTTAGAGTATCAAGTCAAAATTTTAAAGAAAAATGTTGAAGTTTAAAGAAAGATCAGTAGATAACGAAAATAACATTTTAAAGAATATTGGGCTATTAAGAATTGAGAATACTTTTTTAATTGTAATTTGAAAAGATTGTCATTATTTCCTTTTGAGTAAGAATGTTAGAAATTGGTGCCAGTTCAAAATTTTCTCTTCAAAAAGTTTTCATATTATTCATAACCTCAAAATCGATTTACTGGTTTGTTTACATTAGTTTATAAGTATTTTATATAAAATTATATAATAGTATTATTATATGATTATTATGTTATGAGTATTATATATAATTATTTCTATTAATATTAATTATTGATTGATATTTATTTTCAATCCATTTCTATGTTCTTTACTTGAATTATATTTCAAAACAGTTCTTTAAAATTATTTTCCTAATGATTTATCCACTAGAATGCCATCTTGGATTCCATATCACTTGACAACGAGCGCCGCTTAGTGCGATTAAGGAATTACACCAAACAGCTCTTAGCGTGTAGCACTCGTATATCAAATTAGTTTCATTTTTGAACTTGTGAAAAGTGATATTTTATTTGTTACGGACTGAGGTATCTGCCATTGTCCTGGCTTTAGGGTGAAGAAGCTTCATTTAGGGCAGTAACTCCCAAAGTGGTCTATATCCACCCACAGGGGTCTATGATGCTCTGCAAGGGTCCATGTCAGCAAAAAAATAATTTGGGTGGCCATGAGGTGTAAAAGGAGGTCTACAATACTACTCTCTTTAAACCAGATCATGACTTTAATTTTAAAAGAAAATTAAATCAAATGGAAAACAGTTTTACACCCATTTAATCGATTTATTTGCTAAATTTAATGAGTTTAATTTGCAGCTATAAGGTGACAGCATCAATTTTATCGAAACAAGAACCATCAATACAGCATTTCTTGCCAGAATTAAGCTAAAGGAGTATGATATTGGATGCCGCAAATTTTCCCAGTTTCTCAATTGGCTGCAAGCAATCTGCCAAAAAAAAAAAAGAGGACATTTTAAACTATGTTCAAATGCCCTTTATTCAGATTTTGGAACTAGGTTTGAGAATGCTTTGACCATGGTAATATCTCAGTAGGTAATGAATTCATATGGTCACATTGAAAAAAAGCAGAATGTCATATTACAAGAAGAACTGATCAGAATATAGGCAGTAACAAAGATCTTAAAGTAAAGTTTAGAAACAGATTTCAGCAATTTTTGCTTTAAAAAGACATACCTGTTATTTCTTCTAAATCATGGAGTATTGTGAGAAAGTTTTTTAATTGCTAAGAAGGGGTTTCAGCATGATTATCAATCTCCAACAGAACACTACTATAACCAAAAAGATTTAGGGCTAAACCTGATAAGATTGATGCCAAATGTTGAAAATTTGTTATTGAAGCACCAGATTTTTCCCTCCCATAATAAACATTTGTCTGTTGATCAGGATCAGTTATTTTATGTTTTAATTAAATTTTAATGTAATTAATGTGTTTCTTAAGTTTTAAACAGTATGCTTCACTACAGTTAGAAATTTAAATCTTTTAAAGTAAGTAGCTCTATACCAGCTATCAAAAAGACATTTAAGTTGATAAATTTTCAAAAATTCAATACTAGGTAAGCAGGGGTCTACTGAAAACTGAAAAACATGGCAAGGGGTCTATGATACAAAAAGTCTGGGAACCTTTGGGCAATGTGGGTAGTTTTTCAGAATATCAGGTAGATAGTAATTTCTCTCTTATTTTAGTTATAAGTGAATTAAGTAATATTTTACCAAGCTCAAATTAAACTCCAGATTTTACTTTGAAAGGAAACAAAAGTATTTTTATTCCATCTTTTATTACAGTGCTCAAGGGTACACAATGCTTTGGTTGAATCCTAGTTGAACTCCCTGATTTGGCAATACAAATTTTGTGCCAAACTTTGGTGAGATTTTTGCGCCAAACTCGTTACTCTACCAACCTGGAGGCAGTGACAATCCTACTCAGGCGCTTTTTTTCTTACATTTTTAGTACATTGGTCAGTTAAAATCCAGTGATCATTTTAAAAAGATGATTTGAGTTTTTCTACTGGGGCTGATAAAAAATGGCTTAAAGTGAAGCTGACTGTTTTTTTTTCTACTTTTGTATGAAAGATATAAGAAAGAAATGCCTTGATTGATGTATGAATGAAGAATTGATAGTATCTTGATATGAATGTCAAAAATGTGGGAAGAATATGCATTTTTTGTTGAATATGCAACTGATGGCAGAAGTGTAATTGTTGAGATTTATGAGAGCAAATCGGGTAAGATGAAGTATGGATGAAGAAAGTCTGTTAAGAGAAATTGGATATTTGGTGGAATTCAAAGAGTTAAAGAGTTTTTTAAAAGTGAACAAATATTTTTTATCCTCGTGGTTTAACAAATCACAAAAGATACTTTTGAATGCGATACAACATATGATTTTTCTATGTTTCTTTTAGAAGCCATTTCAGAAATGACTTAAATGTTCATAGTTTTAGCATAGATAGTTAAATTGTCTTAAAACATACATTTCTTGTATTTTTCCCTCTATTTTATTTTGAAAACGACATTTTTCAACATTTTTCTTCTTGGGGCCATTTGAAAAACACATGATTTCTCTTGGCTCAAGTTGGCAAAAATTTTTTTAGCACTAAAAAATTCAAGGGATTGAACTAGAACTTTACCAAATAATTTCATTTGTTCATCTAGAATATTAACAAACTACTTGGCATGTCAACACTTGAATAAACCACATGGAAACATGGTATTTCTAACTTAATACCTACCATACAAAGTATCTGTGCTTTTTTTTTATTTTGATGATACTCATAATAAATGCAGTCCAGATGGAAATTGTAATTTCTTGAAATGTGGAAAGTATATTTGAATCACTGAGCATCAATGGAATGCAAGGAATGAATATATCTTCACCTGTGGAATTCCCAGTGTTGATGATAGTCTCGTCATTTGGCAGTAAATTCTTCATAGTGAACCTTGTTCCATTGCACAACTTTGGCAGGCAAATATATTATGACTAGGTATCATTTTTCAAAGTGAGCTTATGTAGCAGTATTCCTTGGGGTTATTTAAACTGTAGGGTAATGTACAGCTTACTCTGTATGTATCACTGAATCATTGTATGGGGAAAGGTGACAGTGTTAGTTGAGAGGCATTTTCTGAATAAGTTTGTTAATATATTTACTACTGTGAGTTTTTTTATCCTAAATTGGTCCTTTAATGCTAGCATTGATGCAAGTTTTAACTTTTCCATATATCTGAAAACACTTCAGCTGTTAGGCTGTAAAGTAACTTCATCATATTGCTAAAATTTGAGGGAAACAAAATTATACATAGAGAATAGTAGTGGAGTCAATGGAAAACTGCAATGTTAAGTACTTATACATTTGCATTTTATACCTTTTTTACATATACATTGCTATATTTTCTGTCATTTAATTGGCAAATTCAATTTTTTCTTCACAGTAGAAAAATATTGCTTAAAGTGTAACAGAAAGAAAATGACACAAAATTCAAACTAATTGCTATTGATTGGTTATATTGTGAACCATGTATTTTTTTTTGTATGTCACTGTTTATGACCTTAAGATCTCTATGACTGATAGGATCTCATCTTTGTTTTGAATGAAAAAAAATCATAATTTTTTTTAACAAAGTTATTTGCTGAACTATGATGAGGTGCACCTTGAAACATTATTCTCATATTTTCTTTTGGATTCCTTTAAATTCAATGTTTACTTGATTTTTTCTTTGCAACTTAACTTCTGACAATCTCGCAATACATAAATCTATACCATTTGTGATAAAAAAAAGTGTTTACAGAAAAAATATGCACCTTGAAAAGATTTTCTCATATCTCTTGGATTTCTGTAAAATTCAGTGTTGATGTGATTTTACATCTTATGGTTTAATGCTGTTTCTGATAATCTGTTCCTCGTGTAGTTTTTTGGAGATCATATACATATTTTATGTTATCATGCTACCCATATACGATATATATTGTTACAAATAGTGTAAATAATTTGTATTTGGATGTGTAATGCCTAAACTCTAAATTAGATTTAATTTATGTTAAAATTGTAATATTCACTAGCAAACGCTGCCCCTTACCTTATAATGGTGATTCAATGGGAATCATTGGGAACTTGGTGATAAAACCAAGTTGGTGACCATTTTTGGCAAGTTCAGGACCTTCTGGACTCTTCTAGAAATTAGTAGAGAAATCCTCTAATTTCAAGACCTATGATGCAAGCGGGTCTTTTCTTGAATTATCTGCATGGGATATAAATAGAGCAAGCTTGCTGAAATTGAATCAGTCTGGTTTTGACTAGTGATCAGTTAGTATTGCTCTGATTGTTGAAGCAAATAGTGATTACTTCGGCAGTTGAAAGAGTGATTGCTTATGAATAATGTTTTATATACATGTATTTTAGACACCGATACTTGTGCCTGAGTGCTGTTGAAGATATGAAGACCTGAGATTTATTTTGTGAATATTGTTGCTGAATCCTGTATTTAAAGGATTGGATTTTCTACAATAAATTCTCATCACTCTTAAAGAACTGTCTTGTTCTTTGCAACTGTTTGACATAAAATTCTCAAACCCTGGATCTACGTAACAATATATTTCAATTATCACTATAGTTATTTATGATTGTATGTACTCATTTTTTTTGTTTGCTCTTTGTAATAGAATTACAATTGCTAATAGAAATATTGCGAAAAAATATTGTTTGAATAATTTTTTTAGCAACATGTTTTGTTGTGTGTATCATTCTGTTGTTGATTTTAGATTATTTCAATGGGGACCTATTTTAGATGGATTTTTGTTCATACTAATTTAATTTTTTTAGTATTGAATTTCATCTAATACTCAAAATTAGATATATTGCAGAGGTGTTAGATAGTATTACATCATTCCTTATGTAATACTAATTAAATTTTTTCCTGTTGATGACTTCCTAATATTTCTTATTTATATTATTTTGTTTTTTAATCACTTTATCATCATTAATTTTTTCTTTCATTTTATCTCTTTCAGGTTATTTCACCCATAGTTTAATTGCAGAAACTTACTACTGCTATTACTTTTCTGTTATAATTTTTATTTCTATTTGCATGAATTCGTTTCTGTTTACTTTATAGCATGCTAATTTTCTCTCTTACATTGAAATGTTTGTTTTTGTTAAATTATTATTTAATTTGAGGCCAAATTGTAATTTGTTTAAAAATATTTATAATGTGAACATATTCATTAAAAGAATATTTTTAATTTTTGTTTATGTGTGCTACTATACACAGGATTTTACCATCCCTAAAAATATAATAATTGCTATAATAGGAGAGTTTTATGTCTTTGAAACTTAACCCATGCAAAGAACGGGCATTTCAGCTAGTTATAAATCTAAGTCAATGATTATTTTTTCAACCTTTCTTTATTCATTTTTGACCCCCCCTTTTGGTAAAATTTTACATAGACATTGATCTTCCTTTTCTTTTGAAAGGTAAAGTTTGCAACATTTCATGAAGATTGGAATAAAAATGTGATTTGTATGAATTAACACACATAATCAAACACTCTTCTATGTAATGTACACCTCTGCAATCACAGAATTGTGTGTGTGTGTGTGGGGGGGTCCAGGATTCTAGGGGGTCCAAAGCTTGACTTATCCAAGTACTCTTGTTTGGGCTTGGGGCCTAAAACCTGACTTTGCAGGGGGGGCTAATATTCTCCATTATGCCACTGACTCTTTTAAATATATGTATAATAGATTAAAATTTATTGCAATTGTAAATAACTGCATGGAAATGTTTTAGTATTTTTATATTTATGAATTTATACTATGTTAATTAAATTTATAGATTTAAAAACAAATTTTATCTGTATAATTTCGACTAATATATTTTGTATCACTGTTATCTTTAATTTATACATACACATTTTGAAATTTTGGGAAGCATGTATGAAATAAATTCATTATTGAGGTTGAGTAAAACATCTTAGAAATTTTGAGAATTCATATTTTTCAAGTTATTTTAGACCCTTGAAACCTTTGATATTAAATATTAGTTATGGTTATGCTGTATTCATTAGGATTGGAGACCTGATGATAGTTAAATTTAAAGGACGTTTTGTCTGACACTCAAAAAGTTATATGCTTCAATATAACAAACTGTGACTTTTTTCTGGCATTAAAAATAACTGAAGCATTTATGAATATTAGTATTAAAGGTCATTTAGTTTATTAAGTTGAATATAAGTTAGTTTTTACTATAATGATTTCTTCTCTTTAAAAATAAATCAAACTTTGATATATGTACATAAATACATACGTATGCACCCTAATACTTATATTGCTTTTGACAATTTTAGTATCCAGTTAAAGTGACAAAAACAGTATCTCATCCTTAGTCATCTGGTGGTGGTTTAAAATTAAGTGGATTGTTATTATTAGTTTCTAGTTCAATTTCAATACAATATTAAAAAAAATATATATTGTACTAGTCCGTTAGGGATCATGAAGGCAACCAGGTAGAAAGCATACCAAATTTTGCTGCATCATTGTGTTTGTAGTGAATGTATTTTATCAAATAATATTGCCATTGTTTACCAGAAGAAATGGAGTATTCGATTTTTTTTCAGATTCATTTCTCTTTTCTGGCATTAGAGTCGATTCGCCCATTTATTCCCACAAAAAAGCTATTTAAATGGGAGCTACTGTCTTTATTACTTTGAAGAAAAGAAAATTAAAACAAATATTTCTCTTTAATTAAGTTATGGGGAGAAAACTCTGAATTGCAATAGATCAGTTATGAATATTTTACTGGTGTTATTAGAGTGGCTTTAGATAACCGTATGCTGTTCAATGAAGAAAACTAAAAATCTAATTTTCTTCGAGATGATAAAGTATTCTAAAATTCCTTTAAATGTTTTTCAGTGGAATATTTAATATCGAAATCACAAATAACTAACATTTTCATTCTATAAGATTGCAGATTTCTGTTCATATGAGACATATTTTCAAAGATTTACGTTTATTTTTTTAATATTTTAAAGAGAACGGAGACAGTACTAAATTATTCTACTTAGCAGCAATTATTTAATAAGTTATGTAAATATTTTTCATATTTTCTTTATTAAAACTAAGGCTTCAAATCATAATTTTTTTTGTTCCGGTTCAACTAAAAAACATAGATATATCAGTTCAGTTCCGGTTTTCATTTTGTCAAAAATAACAGTTTTCAGTTTAGTTCTGAATGAATAATTATATGTATATTCTTATTTGTAATAAAAATATAATTTTATCATAAACAAAAATTAATTATATGGTTGACATGTGGCGATGATAATTATATGGGTGATGTTAAATTAGTAAATATTTATAAGTTGGCTACAGTAGCAAAATGACTGAAAATAAATCAAACCCCAAAATTAATTGATATTTTTTCAGTTCTGTTCTGACCAAAATGGAAGTTTTTTCTGGTTTTGCATCAGTTCCAATTTAAAGCCCCGATTAAAAAAAATTTATATTTTGTTGAATCTTTTTTTTTTTCCTTTCAAATTTCAACTTATTTATTTTTTTCAAAAAATTGTTAACAAATGTTTATTTGATGCTTATTTATTTTCTTGGTTAAGTTCAAAAACTTTGAGTATTAATTGCGAATAAAATTATATATTTTATGCATTTCTTAACAATTTAATTGTATATCAATACTTTGTAATTTTTTGTAGACTCCCAAAGTATATGAAAATAAAGATGGAGGCTTTATTACAGGATTGGATCTATCATCTGAGGTAAAAAACCATTCATTCATTCATTCATTTTATTTTAAATTATGTTAATTTAGGTACCCTTAATTGTAAATTTTAAAATATGAAGACATTAGAAAATATTTTTTTAATAATTGTTACTGATAAAATTTGCATTTTTTGTGTGATTAATATGTGGAAGGAAAATATGTGCAAATACTTTTTTCTTTTATTTTTTGTTCAAAATAATTTGAAATTTGGGAAGCTATTATGAATTCTTTTGTAACTTATTTATAGGTATTTAGAATATAATGTTCTTTATGTATGAAAGTATTATCTTTTGAATAAACAGAACTAATTTTATATTTAGGGGAGATAACCTTTTCTTTATTATGCAATTAGTATACAGATTTTGCATATTGAAAAGAAAAATAAACAGGAAAAAATCTTGTTCAAGTTGAAAATAGAGCAGTATAGAGTGTGATCTCCTTGGACACTGCATATTTGACATCTATTATTTAATGATTATCATAGAAAGAGTGTGGAAGAGGATCGGCCCTACTTTCCTTTTATATCTTAACTAACACTCATTTTGCCTTATTTATTGATGTACTAATGATTGATTACAGAAAGGTTAAATTTAAAAAAAATGAGAAATTTTTTCTTCAGTGAAAATTAATATATTTAAGAAATTCATTTTCCATCAAGTTTTGTTCACTGTTCAGTGAAAATATTTCTCCTTTTACAAAACAAGTGTCCTTTTTTCAACTATTAACCATGCATTTCTGATTAAGATGGAATTTTGCATATACTAGTCTTATACTAAATTGTTGATAAAAGCTGGAGGAGTGGGTGGGTCCCAAGGTGATTTCTATGGTGTGGAATAATTTGTTTCAGGAATACATGAACTGAGGGCATATCAGATGTACTTTTTAACACGTTTTTATAAATTTCACTTGTATGTAATGGAATCTTTGAACTCTATTTTTACCCACTTTAAAAGGTCAGATTAATTCGAAATTTCGCACACTTGTCAAGGACCCATGACAATACAATAATTTCATAATTTTATTTCATTGTCCTGATCAGGTTTTTAAGGATTTGCGAGATATGGCGACTAATTCTTTACATCGTTTCTCGATTTGACGACTAATTCATTATATCGTTTCTAGATTTGGCAACTCATTGTGTAAACCATTTTCAGATTTAGTGCCTAATTCCATATGCCATTTCTACACTGCTGGCCACCGTAAATGCAACACCAAGAAAGACGAGATAGTACAACAAAATTTATTTTGTAGATAACATGTTGACCAAGTATCAACTGATTAAATTTATAGATTTCTGTGAAGTGTGGTTCCTGCCAGAATCAGTAGCCAGAGTAGCGGCCATTGTTGGAGATCACCGCTGCCACATGCCTTGGTATTGATTCAAAGAGGCTGATGTGTTCTTGGGGTACAGCAGCAGCTTCCACACATTGCCAAAGTTGATCTGATGTGGCAGCTGGGGGTGTAATCTGGGTCAGTCGTTGATCAACCATGCACCACATGTTTTCTATCGGCGAAAGATCCGAAGAGCGAGCCGGCCAGGGAAGCAATTCAATCTGGTGATTGACGAAGAACCTTTGGACAATGCGTGCCATGTGTGGTCGGGCATTATCCTGTAGAAATATGGCTGTGGTCAAACCCTGAAGTTAAGGAAGGACAACTGGCTCCAACACCTTGGAGATGTAGTGCTGGCTGTTTAAAGTACCGGCAATTCGTGCTAGAGGAGTGCGAGAGTGATATCCAATACCGCCCCATACCATAATACCCGGTGCAGGACCAGTGTGGCGGTGCATAACGCAGCTGTTCGGCATCCTCTCTCCACGTTGTCTCCAGATTCGAATCCGACCATCATGGTGTTGCAGACAGATGCGTGACTCGTCAGTAAAGACAACTTCATTCCATTCCGCCGCCCACATCCTTCTTTCATCGTACCATTGACGGCGGAGACATTTGTGGTTCTGCGTCAAGGGTAGACCAAGCGATGGACGTCTTGCTGACAGACCACTCTGCAGTAAATGGCATCGAATGGTACGCGCCGACACTGAATGATGCGCTACAGACTCAATTTGCTGTTCTACAGTTCGTGATGTGACTGAGCGATCCGTTACTGCCATGCGCACAATTTGCTTGTCCTCATGTGAGGTGGATGCTATCGACCACGTCAGTCCGTCATACTCTCCTGCATCCAACGGTCACATATCCGCATTACAGTTGTTTGGTTTCGCCCAACACGACTACCGATTTTCCTGAAAGATAATCCACAATCTTGGTAATCCACTATCCTTCCTCTGTCAAACTCGAATACTTGATCAAAAGCTGATCGCTGTTTTCTACGAGACATAACTGATCGTTTTTTGAAAAAACCACAAGAAAAACACAATTGCCGCGAACTTGAAATCGTCGAAATCTCCAAGTCCTAAATATCGCTTTGAGGTGGCCCCACAGGCGCGCGTGATGTGTGTCTGCGCTGAAATTCTAATTATTTGCATATCTCACCTCCACTAATGCATGTTGTAAATTTCATGTTATTTGCATGCTCCCTTCAGGGTGTTGCATTTACGGTGGCCAACAGTGTAGATTTGGCAACTAATTCCAGATTTATCAACTAAAAGTTTTAAGGTGCAACCTTAAGTGTGTTTTTTAGTTTTTTTTTTCAAACTATAATTTATTAAGATTTCGTGTTAAAACGTAATATACAAGCTATATGTTATGTACTCTGTTTTTGTTATAATGTTCTTGGATCCTTCAATTATTTATGTTGGATTTTTCACCCATGAATTTTCATTTTGGGCATATAGACTATGGGAAAAGAATGAATGTAACCTAAGAGAATTTGGCGTCATTGTTGTGATATTGATTAGAGTATTCTTTTCCATCCATGAACATTAGCAAAATACTATTAATTTATTCATGAATCTTTTCCTTAGAAGTTCTTCTTGTATATGAATTTGAAATTTCAGTTTGTGAAAAGTTTATTCAAATATAATTATCTTTACTACAAATTTTTCAGAATCCTGCCTCACTTAATGCTGCTTGATACTATTAGGAGTTTTTGGAGATAGTATAAAAGGATTAAAAATTACTTAAGTTTGAAACTTATTTTTAACTATGTGTGAATTATCTTCAGATACTTAAATATATTCAACTGAAAAATAATATTTTTAGTTATCTTTTATGATTGACTGAGAATTTCAAATACTTCCTCAAAAAAGGACTAAGAAAAGATAAGAAACGTGAAGCATGTTCTTGAATGAAATATGCATTATTTATCTATTAATAAATAGTAAACAAATCAAATTATTCATTGGATAATTTTGAATGAAGTAAACTTGTTAAGAAAATTGACCTATAACACTCAATTATAATTTTTTGATTTAAAATGATTTTAACAATGCCATATTGTAATCTCTTGCAGGTTTTACTCAAAAAATTGGAGGAGCGGGCTGAAAGATTTGGTTTGGAAAAGAAGGATGGTCCAATTACTCAGCAGGAAATTGATGCTTTATATAAAAGGTAGTAAGTTTAATATTTGTTTGCAAATAAGGAGACATTTCTTGATAATGATGTTTGCATTAAAAAAACCCCTTGAAGCTGTAAAATAATATCTTACCTTCCCATTATTCAGTGGTTTCCTTATTTTTACCAAATTTTCAGTAAATTCTTATTGCAAATGATTTAATGTGATCTTTTTTGAATTTTTTTTCTTCTGAAACACTTTGTTTGCTTTGTATTAAGTACTAGCTGGTATACCTGTTCTTCGCACGGGTGAATTGAAAACTTAAGCAATACAGACTGAAGGATAAAGAAGTTTTTAATGAGTTAATTTTACGTGAATTGTAAATTAAACAAAAAGAAAAAAGCTTTTTGCATATCTCAACTGAACAAAAAACCATGTTTGCTAAATTTTAAGTCTGTAGATATAATAGCTGATAAAAAAAGATTTTTTTTTACTTATAACGCCCTGTAACTCTCTTATGGATCGATTTTTGAGAGCACCTTCCTTCTGCTCATCAAAATTAACATGTTACAAATTTTGTGTAATAAACGCATTAAAATAATGTAAATTTGTATCTGGATGTGTAATACGTTAATATTACTTTCTGATGTATTTGTTTTATGTTAAATAACTGTTACCCGTGACTTCGTCCACGTGTAATTTAACAAAAAAGTGTTTATTCAATTCGCAGAGTTTACGAAAATTTAATAATTATATATTCCATGTAAAGAAATACCTATGCTATAAGTATAATGTCATTCCTCTACTTTGTGAATCAATGTTTCTTTTTTGTTTTGCTTTTTTTTTCTTTGTTTTTTGTTGAGCAAAGTGTGAGAGGGATGCATGACTTTTGATACTGTCGATGGGTGAGGACTGTAAAATCATTACAGTGTTTATCAATGAAATAAACAATAGAGGTATGAAATTGGATTACCTCTATTTAAATGTCGAGCCTTGTTAGAAATCAAATGACGTAAAACCCAAAAACTTCCTAATTTAAAATTAAATGCTGTCTATGTTATGGAAAAATTGATTGCTCAGTGTTCTTGAGAGAGAATGAAATCAATTTGGAATGATTATAAGCGTTGAATGCAACAGTTCAAAACAGGTCTAAGTAGCAGTGGGGTGAAACGAATCTGTAAGCAGGAGGGAGAGGGTCGCATGACCTTTGACACTGTCGATGGGGTGAGGACTGGGTAGGGTGAAACAAACACAAATGAAGCCGCAAGCAAGGGGTAAGAAAGATGCATGACCTTTGATAGTGTCGATGGTGTGAAGACTGGTAAAATCATTAGTATGAGACATGAACAGGAAAAATCACGAGTGTCAGTAACCTAATTAAACAAAAAAAGTTTGATGTAACTGCTAGAAACGTTGAGACAGAAGGCTCGCGAAATAAAACAATCCCTGTTGACTAAAAATAATCCTTAATAAATAAAAATAATCCTTATTGAAATAAATAATCCCTATTTGAAACGGATATTGTTCCCCATTTCATTCGTTTAAATTTTATTTTTTGCGGAACCTTAATTTTTTTTTCCTATAATTAAAGTAGCCTAAGTTATTCCTTATAACATTAGCTATCTGCCAGTGAAAGTTTTGTCAAAATTGGTCCAGCCGTTTCAGAGATTAGCCGGAACAAACAGACGGACAGACAGGCAAAAATTTTAAAAATTGATTTTTTCATATAAGTACCGTGTATACTTTTAAATGCATTTAGGAAAAAGCTGTTAATTTCATTTTACAAACAGACACTTCATTTTTATTTATATGTATAGATCTATAGATATGCTAAGAATTAAATATGCATTCAAAATTTACAAGTTCCTGCTTAACATTACCTTGTGAAAAAGCAAACAAAGTTTTTAGTTTGTTTGCATTATTTGTACTATTTGCTTGTATAAAAAGGATTAAAATCTTATCTCAGTATTGCAAATACTCTTTTTATTGTATTCTTAATATAATTAATCTGATTTTAAAATTACAATCAATGAATTAAAATGTATAACACATATAATTTTCATGTTCCTCGTTTGTTGAGGGACATTGTGTAGAAGCATAAGTTACATTTGTTGACAGAGGAAATATATTAAAAAAATATGAATAATAATTATGAAAAAATTTAATTTTCCTTGAGTTTTTTTTATTTAAAATAGAATACTTAATGGAAATTGTAGCATTGTTTTACAATATTTGATATTTTATGTGTATTAGTTTAAATTAGGAACAAAAAAATTATGTTTAGTCATCAAGTTGAAATTTTGTACATTACATTGTTCAAAATATATGAATTGCTTTGTTGAAAAATATATGATAAATTATCACACACAATTGTGTAGTCTTACATATTTAATGAGAATACATGTGGTTAAAATGATCTTCAAGTAAAAAAAAATTCATAAACATGGAAAATCCACTTTAGATCGTTTGTTATAAAATAGAATCATGACCTTAGGTTGCTGAGAGCAGTATACTATATGGTAACATTTAAGCGATTTTTATTAATCTGAATATGTGCAAAATACTGCATTTGTAATTATGTGTGTGTGAGGTATATTCTTAATAAGTATGTTCTTGAGTTATGTAGTGACGAAAAGGTTTTATTGTGAATATAATTTTCAAATACACGTTAATTCAAATCTTAAGTGAACGTAATTTTTTTCATTAATTTACATTGTTTTTAAAATTAAAATAAAAAACAATGTAAATTAATGAAAAAAATATTAATGTTCATTTTTAAGATTTGAATAAGGCCGACTGGGTGGCGTGGTTGGTTTGTTGCTGGCTTTCTGCTCCAATGTTTGCAGGTTCATACCTGGTCCAAGTCTTTGGATTTTCATGATGCAGAAAATTTACAGCATCCATGTTGTATGATTATGCACCATGTAAAAATCCCTTGAGTGTCCGTTTGGCTTGTGGGTGTTCTTGGCAAAATTAAATTCCTAAGTACTATCTTGCATCGTCAAAGCTCAGGTGCCTCCCTCTGGGGAGGAAACTGGGTAACAACATTACTCACGGCAATTAGTATTGCCTTTATGGTGCCGCACTAAAAAGTGATACCAGCTACTGGGGAATGTACGATGTTTGCAAAGGTAAAAAATACGAAAGCACAGCCCCATTGGGAAAAGAAAAAGAATTAAATAAGATTTTTTTTTTGCGTATGGAGATTTAACTATGTTTAAATGTCTGAGATTATTCATTTTTATTCATTTTGTTGCAGTCTCATAATCCTTGCTTCTTTGGCAATTCAGGTGTGACGGTAGTAACTAAGTTGGTCATGGTGGCAAACTTGTGACGTGTGTTGTCGAGTTGTGGGTTTGAAGTCTTGTGCCACTGAAGACTCGCCATATAAAGGGGCTGATGCATGTTAAATCTGTTGAGGTTTGAAGTCCTCCCATTGTTGTGGTTTGAAAATTTAGAAAGGGAGCACCATCTCAAGTGTCATTCTTGTCACTTGACTGTTTTTCAGAATTGTGAAGTCTGTCATCAATAGCTTTCATGCTGCTTCTTAGTGCAACATAAATTAAAATCAAATCAAACTGTCAATTAAGGCTGGCTTTGATTGTTGATAGCAGGGGTGGCCAACTTTTTAGTGTAGCACATCACCTTTTTTTTATTTAAATGTTTTGCAATCAATCTGTTGTCATAAAGGCTGCAGGAAGGGGATTTTTTTTATCTTAGTCTATTCAGCATCTTTTCTAAAAATTAGCTTTACAATCAACCATTGACCTCCCCTGGTCTATAAAATATTTTCAAAAACCCTTGTTAAATTGAATTCTAAGTTTCTTATCTTGGAAATTGATGATGAAAAATGATTAAAAGTGTAAATAAATATTTAAAACATCTAACTACACTTATTAGAAGAGTAAATTTTATTAAATTAAGTTTAACAAATAGTTTTTGTTATAAAACATTTTTATAAAGTGAACTATCGTTATTTTTTTAGTAAGTTACTGGAGAATATTGAAGGTTTGGTCCTAAATGATATGCATACTGATTGGCCCAAACCATGTCATTATTTGAAGCCTTCAAAATTTGAGCTTGTTTGTTGAAAGATAGTGAAGTTTTTAAAAATTTTGTTTGCATTTGTATTTGTTACTACATCTTTTTATAACCAAACAATTAGTCAGTTGGATATTGCAATCTGGTAATTTTCAGCTGCAATTCTGCTGAGATCTGGAGGAAAAATCCAAAACTTTTGTTTCTTTTAGTATTTTAACTCGTGCTCTTTTGATATTTTTAAAGCTGGATTTATGTGAGAGATACTTAATTTTTCTAGAAATGACAAACATTTCAAGCATATATAATTTGTTTCAGAAGTGTTTTAAATATTATCAAAATATGAGTAAAATTGAAAAAAAAGTGTTAAGCTTTGCTAGAGAGTTATCAGAAACAATCTATAGCTCATTAGTTTTTTGATTTATACATTTTTGATTGAACCATCAAAACAAGATAAAATGATTCTCTCACAGCCATGTAATTTTTTTTGTTATATTACCTTTTCTACTTTCTTCTACATGTAAATAGTAATTATTTTATATGTATACAGATACATAAAACACATACAGATTAAACATAGCTGTAATTTGGTTTTATAAAGGATTCTTTGTTAAGGCTGTTTGTTAGTTAGACTGAATTGCACACGAAGTTTAAATCTGAAGTTGAATATTAAGTTGTAGTTTTTTCTTTCTTTTTTTTACTTTTTGTTGATTGAAGTACTTATTGGGAAACATGAGTTCTTTGAATAAAAACTTCCTTCTAATTTATCGTAATTTAGAATGAAAAACATTTATTCGTGATTATTTGACCCCTCCTTCATAATTGTAAAATGTATTCCCCCCCCTCATGTCATGCCTGATGTAACAATTCTTTAATTTTGCATATTGGTGGTGGACCTAGACTTCTTCTCATATTTTTTCTTTCAAATTGAAATGCTTTTTTTTTACTGTTTGAATTAATATATTTGCATTTTTATTGTAGCATGGGTATTGAACCTGAAAATTTGAAATCATGTAAGTTTTAAACTTTTTTTAAAAATTATTTTTTAATGCCAAGTATTCTGTTTCAAGTTAGAATTGTGTGGTGTTAGTTATGTAGAAAAGATATTGATTTAATGAATGTTTATTTGAATTTAGTTTTTAAGACTTATTTACAGAATGATTATTAAGTTATTACTTTACTTATTTAAGATTTTTCATTGAAGTATAATTCAAACATTTCTGCTATGAAGATATTTGTGAAAAAGAGTATTTGTTTGACAGGGATCTTTGACATTCGTTACTTAATTTTTGGTGGTTTAAAATTTAAAAATGGATTTTTATAATGTAGAAAAAGATGAAAAAATAAGCAAGTGCAAAGTAAACTTCTCGTATTGGAAATTTATTAAAAAGTAATAACATAGATCTATCTTAAAAAATTTAATAAAATTTTTTACAGAATACAGGGTTTTTTTTTTGAAATTTTAATAATACACACATAACATCCAAAATGTGTTCTATTTGTTTGTGGAGTTCTATTCTCATTTGTAACAGCAAGTTATCCTCTTTGGATACTGTAGCTGCAGTAAATGAAAGCTACAAGACTGTTATTGAAATTGAGCGTTCTCTCTTGAACCATTTAATATTTAAGGATATAGTCAATATATGAAAATATTGAATTGCACTTCAGTGATGCTAATTATGTTTATAATTATTGACTTGATTGTTCAATAGAAAATCATAATAATTTTAATTAGACTTCTGTACTGATATCTTACAATTTATAAAAGAGCAGATAAACAATTTTTTAAAAATGAAATTTTAAATATCTAACTTAAGAATCTTTCCATTAAAATATATCAATATATTTTCTTTCTACATTTTACTTCTCTCTTAATTTAAAATTATGATTTCTTTATATATCTTTATATTTATCATCTTCATAAGAAGAATATTCTGATTTACATACACTTATCAAACAGATTCCAACTAACTTGAATTCTTTATTCTAAAGGAAGAAAAAAAATTATTAAATATGAGACATGTTCAGAAGTTGTAATTTCAACAAGAATTCTTGCTTTTAAAATTGTCAAGCTTCTTTTTGATTTGTAATTTAACATTGTTTTTGTAATATATTGAGTGGAAATTTGACTTGTTAACCTTAACAAGTGTTATAATTAATTGTTCCGGATAAAAAAAATATCAGTTTATTATGTGTTCTAAACTGTTACTCAATAAATTTCTATAGCTAGCTCCAAAATTTTTTTTCATGCTAAAAGTTCAATTACAAAATTAAATATTAATGGTATTATGATACAAGAGATTATTGTGAAAAAATCCATACTAATTTCTCTACCTCAAGGCTAGTTTTTGTCTTTCGTCTTTCCAGTGTATTGGTGCTGTGTTTGTAACATGTGTTACACTTTCCCATCTGATTCCTGGTAATAATCCCTCATGAAAAGCAGACATAATTCAGTTTTTTGCCTATTTAATTATCTCACCAGCATCACTGGAGCAGTTTCATTGCCTTTGCACATTGTAATGACACTACTATCTATCTAGAATCGACTGCCACTCTTTTTAGTAACAATAACATCTTTATTTACAACTACTGACTACTCACACCTGATACATTACTAAAGTACCCCACAGCCTCTCAAATGCTCCTCTCTCCTGTTGTATATATAACTCCTCTGCACTGTTGCGGATAAAATTGCTCAACACCGCTATTGAAACAGCACCATCTGTTATGTAACACACAAAGGAAACCATACGGTAGGCTCTAAAAATTTCATTCGTGTTGTTCAGATTTTCCATTTCATAAATAGTGATAGAAGACTGAGTCACAATGAAATTCAGTCCTTGTCTTTTTTGGCATGAATTTGGCTTTTTCTGAATATCGGTGCTGAGGGAATAAAGGGTTACACAGATTTATTTCACCTGAATATTAGGCAGCTTCGTGGTGTCCTTTATAAGAAAAAGTATTTCTCTAATCTTAGATTCTTTCACATATTTCAGTTGAAATACTTGTCTGTCTCTTCTAAAATGGGAGCATCTCTGGAATGGAATTGATTGTATCCAAAATGACCTGGAAGTTGTTGGATCACATAATTTGTAATTTTCATCTATCATCGAAAGTGTAAGTAGTAGTATTTCTTGTAGTTTTGCACTTTGCCGTGCTCAGTGAGATGCAGATTGTAATCATCTTTACCTTTCCATTTTCATCATGATCTTCATCTGTCTGGATGGCAATCTGTGGTTGTAGGTCATAGCCTTTTTTTCTCTGAGACTTGGATGTGGGTAGTGTGTAGAAATTAAGCCTTGATAAATTTTCAGAATGATACAAGCTGTTGCATGATGGAATTCACATACCAAAAGCTGTGGCTACTGATTAATCTGAGCAGGTAAAATGATTTCTATCGGTGTTGTATTCTCTCTAGTGGTATGTTGAGAAAGCATTAAAGCACAGCATCTCTCTCTCTCTCTCTTGCCCACTTGGACTTTCAGGCAAAGGTTTATATAAATCAGAGGCTCCCAAACTTTTTTGTCTCATAGACCCTCTACCATGTTTTTCAGTTTTGGGTAGACCTCTGCTTAATTATGATTGAATTTTTGCAAATTTTTCAACTAAAATGTCTTGACAGCTGTTACTACTACTACTTTAAAAGAATTAATTTTCTAACTGTAATGAGATATAGTTTTAAAATTTAAAAAGTGCATGTTAATTATCAATTAAAAGTTAATTAGTACATAAAATAACTAAACAACAAACACATGATTTTAATGGGAGTGTTGAATCTGGCTCTACAATAACAAATTTTCAATAATTGGTATCCATCTTGTCAGATTTAACCTTACATTTCTTCTGTTTGTAAATGTCCTGTTTTTTCTTTCTTTTGTTTTTGTGTGGGAAGATTGACAGCTGTGCTTAAACTCCTTTTCACTAGGAAAAGCAATGAAAAACTTTTTCGCGATATTCCATGATTCGGGACAAATAACAGGTTTGTCTTTTTAAAGCCAAAATTGCTGACATCCGTTTTTAAACTTTAATATCTTCGTTAGTGCTTATTCTGATCAGTTCCAATTGTTTACATTTCCCCCCCAATATGACCATATGAATCTATTGCCTGCTGTGGCATTACCATAGTCAAAGCATTCCCAAACCTGGTTTGAAAATCTGAATAAAAGGCAGTTAAATGTTGAACGCAGGTTATAACGACCTGACAGATTGTCTGTGACAAGTTGAGAAAGTTCTGGACCTCCAGTATTATACTTATTTAAAACACTGAAATGGATTTTGTTTTAATAAAATTTATGCTGTTCTCCTTGGTTTCCACAATTAAATTTTCTTTTAAAACCAAAGACACGATTTAGTTAAATGAGATGCACTATCACAGACCTCCAAATTATTTTTTCGCTGACGTGGACCCCTTGCAGGTCGAAATAAACCCCTGGGGGTCTATATAAACTACTTAGGAAATCACTGGTTTAAAATGTTTAAATGAAAGTGACCCCACAAAACACTGATCTTACTTAAAGGGTTATGCTGACTTTTTAGGTTTGACAGTCTGTAATGATTGCATTTAACAGTGTTTTACATGAAGGAGCACATACTTATTTAAGAGTACTTTTTTAAGATTCTTTCAAATGTTCCAACTATACAATATTTTGCAGTTGGAGTATCATGCTGAGTTTTCTAAAACTTTTCCTCTTTAACCCTTTCGGGACGAACGTCCCAAATGTGAGCCCATGCGAAACACCACCAGAGGCTGAATGACTCAAATATGAGACAACTCATTTCTTCTCTGTAGGCCGAACGCCTCACCAGTGCGCCTGGCATTTGGAACGTTTTGTAAGTTCAGTGTTTTGGCAATAGATGACATTCTATGTCCATAAGATTTGAGATACATGGAGATCTGACCTTTTCTATTCGAAATGAGAAAAATATTACTCACATACACGTGGTTTTTGTTTTGTAAACATAAGGGGAAGGGAATGTTTTCGAATTGAGTGCTTTATGACTGCTCTTGAAATGAACATGTGGTTTTTGTTGATAGAGAAGACGAGAGATTTATTTTCGCTAAAGCATTTGAATTGGATTTGCAGTCTAGTTTTTAATGGATAATTAGATCTGGTTGACAAAATTTGTCTTTTTTTTTCTTTACCTTTTTACAAGGTCGACTTTTACAAATGCTCACAATAAAATGTTTAAAAACTTGTACTTAAACAGAAAGTAACTGAAGTTAATAAAGTATATTAATACAAAATGTATAAAACATGTGCCATTCGTATAATATACAAATAATATTGAACAACACATATATTTCGGTATTTTTATCGATTTTGGTGTAACTACATAAAACCCTCCGGCCTGTTAGTGACACTCGCGACGGAAACCTTCGGACCTTTCGGTACGCACGCGTTTGTATTCTTTGTCCTGAAAGGTTAATTGTGTTTGTACTATCAACTTTGTCTTGTGTTGATGGGAAGTATTAGTTGGGAGAATAGTAGAATAAAATTCACTCATGAAGTATCCTATTTCTCTTCAGTTTTAAATCAACATTCTTGCCATCTTCAAAACACTCAAATCATTTTTAGTTTGTCATTCTTCAATTGCTTTTTGTGAACTTTTGCAGTGAGCATGTAGAAAAATCTCATGAAAATCATAAAACTTTGCAGTAATTAATCATGTTAATGATTGATGGTTAGATAGTAGTCCGAAAGTTGTTTGGATTTCAAAGTAACCTTTAAATTTTTCAAGGTAACATACCACTAGCAGAGCTTTTCTTCCTATCGTGCATAGTTTTGTTTTGATAAGTTATCAGCTTTCATATTCTGTGGGATACTTTTTATCTTTTTTCCCTTTGATTAAATATTTCTTCAATGAATAAACTACTAATTTGCCACATGCTTCCTCTACAGTTGCACTTTAAGTGGAGTAATCATTGTCTTGATAGCAATTTTTAGTTTTGTGAAGGGCCAGCACACTTTACACACTTGATTAAAAAAAAAAGTTTTGAAGTTTGCAAGTTGTCAAAGTCCTGACATCTCATAACATTTGATTCATCGTTTCTATATCTTGTTTTGAGTGCCAAATGTGAAAGTGAGAGTAAATTTGTTCAATAAAAGAATTTTGAATCTGAGCATAGATAAATGATGTAGGGACTAACCTTTAAAATTATTATAGCCAAAAGATTTTTGTGACTATTCTTTAAACTTAGATATTTCTTCACTAATAAATATCTATGATTAAAGGAGACTGAAGATAACAACTTTCAGTTGAGGTTCTGCTTCGAGCATTAAGTTCTTAAATTTGACTTTTTGAGTGATAAAGATTCCATTGAGTCTTCTATATTCATTGTTGGTGCTGATGATTTCAAGGAAATTGCAACATAACTTAGATAGATCCAAGTTAGGCATATTATAACTTTGCCAAAGCAAGGAGTGCATTTAACCTCATTTGATTCTTAAGGCTTAGCCCAGATCTCGGTATAAGTTGTCATGGGAATTGGATGTTATTTTCTATAATATAATAAAATATGTACCGAAAGTTTTATATTTTTTGTTTTAATATGTTTGATATTTACAAGTAATGTTGTAAGGAAATAAATTTGTCCTATATTATCTGACTTGTGTTAATACATTTATTAAAATTTTTTTGTTCTTTTACTGTAGTCAATATTTTTAGTAATTTATCTTTAAAATAATTGCATGAAGTATTTATCTCAAAATAAATATGTTTCTAGGTAAACTGAAGAATATTCGCTTAGACTCCCTTCATATGCGTGGAGTAAATGATATGAGTACCAATGATATTTTTAAATATTTTGGGGATTATGGTCCTTCTTCTGTAGAGTGGATAAATGATGTTTCATGTATGTATCAGCTCTAAACGTTTTTTATCATTTTTTTTTTTGAAAATACAGTTGTAGAAAAATTATGTGAAATAAATTTATAAATAAATATAATCTCCTGTGAATCAGTTTATTTCTGAGTTCAGTTTTTTCAACAAAATGTGTACTTAATTAAGTCATGAACTGAAAAAGTAATTGTAAATTAAATAAGTAATTAAAAATGTAGATATTAATGTTTATAAAAAGTTTCTATTTATAGGATTTTTAGATGACATGATAGCTTTTTAGCTCAAGTTATTGTTGTACCACTGAAATTTTAAAGCGAGAATATGTAGAAAAGTTAATTTTAGTAATTATATGAGTGTTGTCATCTTCCACTGAATATGCTAATACATCGCTTGTTCTGTATTTGTCTGTTAAATACTATTTGTTAAAAGTAATTTATTATTATTTTTTTATGGATAGGTAATGTTGTATGGTTAGATGCTGCAACAACAGCTAGGGCTTTGATTGGTACAAGTCGACCTCTTGTTTTAAAGAAAAAATGTCATGCAAAAACGGAATCTGCAGGTATAATGATATTATAACATTCATTCTTGTTGAGTATTTTAATCTTGAAATTAAGATGAAAGTGTTGAAAAGTTATCTTGTTTACTAGCTTTGATAATCATATGTTAATACTTATTAATCATAGTCCATATTAAAACTGTCTAATCTTAGATTCGAAGTAATCTGTGTAATTTTCAGTCAGCTGTCAATTGATTAGTACACAAATGTGCATTTGTGATAGTTAAAGGCACATTAGTGCCCGACGAGCGGAATTAAATCTGGTGATATGAATACAGTAGTAGGGAGCAAATTAAATATAAGCAAATTATTCCTTTTTTTTTCAATTTTTAACTATGGATATATATCTTTATTTTTCTCTTAATTTGAGCATTGTTTGAAAGTATGTTCTTTTAGTATTGATCATATTCATATTTTTCCGTATACAATGGAATCTAACATTTATTGTAAAAATAAGTTAGATGTGAAAGGGAGAAAGAGACGGTCTTTGTTATAAGATGCAAGTTGGGACTTGGATAGTTTTAGATAAGCCATTTGCTTGTAGAAAGAGCATTTCAATTTGAAAATTTATTGTCACATTAATTTCAACTATAGACTTATCTTAAAAATTCTTTTAATTGCAAAAGACACCCAAAGTCTAAATACGTTGCTGTTTTTTAACAAAAATTGGGCACTTATTTTGAAAGAACGATTACATATTATTGTATTCAATGTATTGTCTACCTCTAGTCATTACTTTCTCCTACTACTTTTGCTACACTGGAAGCATATGGATACCATGTCAAAATAATGTTTAATCTTTTGAAACAACCCTATTTTTGGTGTCTTCATATGACGTGCAGTGCTGTTGCTACCATGTGTCATCAGTTGGAACAAGGAATGTTCAGAAAAGCAATGTTTGCAGATTCTTTTAAATGTGGTATCGGTGACAATCATCCCGGCTGCTATCAGAATAGTATTGCTTAGTGTTCAGTGATGAATCCTGTTTCAGTCTTGAAGCAGATGACCCTTTGATTTTCATTTGGAAAGGTTGGGGGAAAAGGCTGTGAAACAAAGGCTGATTAAGACCACTGGTCTTGATCAGCCATTGATTTACAGCCTTTTCTTTTTTTTTTTTTTGTTGCCATAACCATGGTATAATGTGTGTAATTCTCTGATAACAGCAGAGTTTGCGTGTTGTCATCCCTTGTACAATTGTAGCAACTTGATATGTTGATGCTATCCTGCAGTGGATTTTTGTGTCCTTCATGGCACACCATCCTGGGGCCATTTTTCTGCAAGACAATTTCTACAAATAGAGTAAAGTAGAGCAAGTTGATACTCTACTTTAGTCATCAAGGTCAGTGAATCTTTTGCCATTAGAACTTATACGAGTTTTTGTAAGCTGCCAAATTCGGCAGCCTTCTCCAAAATGTCTTGGATTTGGAATAACATTCAACAACTGCTTGGCAGAATGTATTGCAAGATTGAAATTGGAAAATTTTATCACACTCCTTGTATCGCTGTATGCAAACCTGCTTTCCCACTCCAGGATGGATCACCATTTCCTGATTTTATCATTTAATATGCAATTGATAGATTTTAATGGGGCATATGGCTATGAATTTTTCATCATTCCATTATTTGTTAACGAGTATGTTGTGTTCAAATTTTAAGAATGACCATTTTCTCTCTCCTTTCATGCTTTGTATTGTTTTTCTTTTCTTTTTTTTTGTAGGGAAATAGTATAATTTTTAAGACAATTAGATCTTGAAATTATTTTTAAGTTATTGTAATCTTTTATTTCATTATAGAAGTTGTTTTTAAATTTAAGAACAAACTCTATATGGTTTACATTTAATATTTGATATTTTAATTCATGAATAAATGGTATTGAGCATTAATTTGAGTATTATTTTTCGTTGTTTAAACAAAGTATTTATATTGTATTATCTCAAAGCATGTTATGTTTACAATAGAATCAGCACAGGAACCAACAAGCTCAACAATGGATGATATTGAAGATGTAATTGAAATGTCAGATTCAGAAAATGATCAGGAAAAAAGCGAAGCTGATGTAAGTTTTATATACAGTTTATTCAAAGTTTGAATTTTTTTTATTTGTAAGATTTTTCTGAACTGTATTATAGTTTAGAATTTTTTTAACCTTATTCAAGACATATAATGGTAAGTGATCTAAAATAATAAAAGAAATAGTTCATGTGTTTCAGCTGTTTCGGACAAACTAAGCAACCCAGAAGTAGGACACTTGGCCCATAGGTCATTATTCTTTTAACCTTGAAGAGATTTTTTTGAAATAAGTGATTTTTCAGCTAATGGGGTGTATGACGTCGTAAGATGTGTCAAGTCAAACTCTGCGAAAATCAGTGTTTTGGGGAATTGTTGCATATTTTATTAAATATATTTATTTATGACTGTATTTATTCATTTTTTAATTCTTTGTTGTGGAATTACAATTGTTTTTTTGCATAAATCGTGGAAAAAAATGTTCTTTCAAAACTTCCTTTTTCGGTTTGACTATATGGATTTGTATGCAGTGAAATTTCAATATTTTCTAATATGAATTGTTCTTCTTAATTAGACGTATTTTATCCTTTACCGTAATTTTACTGGCTGTTATTTTGGCATGCTGAAGATTCATATTTTAAGTGAGCTGTATAATCCATTTGGAAGTATGATAAATGTAATTCTCTTTAACTGTTTTCATTGGCACATAAACATTAATTCATCTTAACTTTTGATATTATTGTGAGTATACTATATTATATATGTTTGTATCAAGTTTTGTTTTTCACATTATTGAGGACAGGCACATAAAGTATTAATAGTAACACATAAAGGATTAAGTAATTGAGTTAAGTATTGTGTAATCAATAAATGTAAATTAGCTAAGTATGAACAGTATATGTAAAATGCTTACATTTTTCGAGTTGCCTGCAATCTGTATTTATTATTGCAGTAACATATTTGTTTTCTTTTGGAATTTATTTTGTGATGTATTTTAGAAAATCGAAGAAATGGATGTGAGTTCAGCTTCTGATGATAGTAAATCATCTGTTGGTGAAACAAAAAAAAGCAGTTTAGTTAAAGAGCAAACTGAAGTTGTGGAGGTACCAGTACCACCTGGCTATTGGAGACTAGGATTACCACATTCAAAAGCAAAAGCAATATTGCTTAGATTTGCAACAAAAGGTAATTTTAAATGATCATTATTTTCTATTTAAGTTTTAGAAGATTTATAAAAATTATGTTGGAGATAATAAATCGGATCCTCGAGACTTTGATTTTAATGTTTTAAATGTTTTTTCCTTATCTAGTTATTTTATACATCAGCTTTTTTTGCTTATTAGTTATTACTAAAAAAAAAAATTCAATAATCTTATGTAAATTTATAGTCTTCATTAAAATAAGTGAAATAAATTAAAAAAAATTATTTTTGTTTTTAGAGCAACTATTTTAGGAAAGTATTTTTTTTCAAGTTTTTTTTCTTGTAGTGATGCATGGAAATTGTTAGAAAGAGGTCCTATTTTGTTATAGATCAGGAATCTGGTGATGGGGAGATTCCCTGTTTTGTCATCCTTGTGGCTTAAACTTATTTTAAATTTACGAGGTCCATCACCAATGAGCTTGTTGCGTAGTTTCAATGCAATGTGAATTAATTAGAGTTAGTTTCGCTTTTTTTGTAGATAGAAGTAGTTCTAAAATTTTTCATTTTGTTAAATGTCAAATTAGGGTAAAATGCTTTTAAAAATATTTATTAATGAATTTATTGTGATACTAAAAAACATTTTGAAAAGAATGAATTATGAGATTGGTACTTCCAGTTCCAAGAAATATTTTAGTGTTTATGTAGGATTGTTTTAGTTCCTTTTTCTAGTTCTATTATTCATGGATTAAGTTGAATGCTAACTTTATTGTATTAGTATTTTACCATTGAATTGTGTGTGTGTGTGTGACACTGGAGAGAGTATGAAGAAACTTGAATGCTCTTTACATATCTAGCAGCATTCTAAACGTGCATATTTCTTGCACAAAATCTTTTGATTAATATTTCAGTTTAATTAGTTCTATTTGTCTTTATTGATTGTTTTAAATATTACTACTTAGTAATGGATATTAAAAAGTGTAAGGACTCTCTCTCTCTCTCAAGAATTTAATTTTGAAGGAATTTTTACTCATTTTTGAATGATAATTAAGGAATTTTTCTTTTCTATTAACTTATTTTCACAGTTGTAATTATGTGATATTTTTAAATAGAAGAAAATATTCCTCAATGTTTATCTTTTAAGATTTTTATTTATTTTGCTCAATTACATAGCAGATATATTTTAAACCTGTGCATGAGGCTTATAATTGGAATTTTATTTAATTCACTCAACATTGAAATATGAAGAGGGCATTTATTGATAAATTGCATACGATTTCACTTTATGTTGTCTTTTATTTTTGACTTAATTATATTTTTTTATACATATACATTTATATATTTTATAAACCCCTTGCTTTGTTTGCTTTCTCCTTTAACTACTAAGTTGATATTAGTCTGATTTCTTAGCATGCATGTTTGTAATTTTTCAGATTATTTTATCTGAAGAATTAGAAATATAATGATCCTAAAGTAGAATCTTAACATTTCTTTTCAAGTTTGTTGTTCTATCCATTTTTCCATAGATGATAAAAAGTTGCCTGGTGCTGAAAAAAGAAGTCGATATTATCAAACATATGGAAATCCAAACTATGGTGGTTAGCATCTCATTTTCTTTAATTTGTAATATTTTAGTAATTGTAAGTGTTAAACAACCACAATTTTTCTGTTGGAACGAGATTTATGTAACAGATTTTAATTTAGAATGATTCAAATTAAAAATTTTATATTTTCACTAGCTGGTGTACCCGTTCTTCACACGGGTGAATTGAAAAATTAAACAATACAGACTGAAGGATAAAAAAGTTTTTAATGAGTTAATTTTAAGTGAACTGTGAATTAAACAAAAAAGCTTCTTGCATATCTCAGCTGAACAGAAAACCACGTTTGCTAAATTTTAAGTCTTTAGCAATAATAGCTGATAAAAAGTGGTTTTTTTTTTATTTTTAATGCCCTGTAACTCTCTTTTTGTCGATTTTTGAAAACACCTTCCTTCTACTCAGCAAAAGTAACACATTGTTACACATTTTGTGTAATAAACTAAATTTGTATCTGGATGTGTAATGAGTTAACATTACTTTCTGATGTTTTTATTTTATGTTAAATAGCAGTTACCAGTGCCTTCCTCCATGTGGAATTTAACAAAAAAGTGTTTGTTAAATTTGAAGAGTTTACAAAAACTTAATAATTATGTATTCCATGTAAAGAAGTACCTATGCTATAAGTATGTCATTCTTCTACTTTGTGAATTGATGTTCCTTTTTTCTTTGTTTTTTGTTGACCAAGGGGTGAGAGGAACACATGATCTTTGACACTGTTGATAGGGTGAGGACTGTAAAATCATTAGGATCAAAACAGATCTAAGTAGCAGTAAAGTGAAACGAACACAAAGATGCAAGCAAGGGGTGAGAGGGACGCATGACCTTTTTCACTGTCGATGGGGTGAGGACTGTAAAATCAATAGGATCAAAGGACGTGAACGGAAAATGTCGTGAGTGGCAGCAACCTAATCAAACAAAAAAGTTTGATGTAACTGCTAGAAATCATTGAGACAGAAGGCTTGTGAAATAAAATAATTCCTATTGAATAAAAATAATCCCTGTTGAAATAAATAATCCCAATTTGAATCGGATATTGTTCACTATTTTATTTTCTTGGAACCCCAATTTTTTTCTAAAATAAAAGTAGCCTAAGTTACTCCTCATAACATGGGCTATCTGCCAGTGAAAGTTCTGTCAAAATTGGGCCAGCCATTTCAGAGATTAGCTGGAACAAACAGAGTCACAGACAGACAAAAACTGTAAAAATTGATTTTTTCATATAAGTACCATATATTCTTTTAAATGCAATCAGTAAAAAGCTGTTAATTTCAAATTACAAACAGACACTTCATTTTTATTTATATGTTTAGATAAGAAAAAAGGAAATGTGGTTTAAGAATAAATTTAAAAAATATATTGTTTGGTATTTTTTTCTGGTCTTCTGTTGGTGAAGAAATTTTTAAATCATTATTTTAGTTTTGTTACAATTATATTAGTATATTCTGTCATTCCCACTATTTGACATTTTAATTATAAACACAGTTCCTCATTGCACTCTTTTTAACTTTTGTATAATGAATGTAAAATTATAAATCTTTCAGTGGATATAAAAAGTGTTGAGAGAGTTGTTAATTGAGAGAGTAAGCCAGTTATATGTATTCTTAAAATTCATGAGTTAATTTTAAGCCTTCTCAGCATACAAAATTTTTGTATGTATAAATATAGTTATAGGAAGTATATGAATCATAGGGGGGGATGATAAAATTATTGGTGAAAATTCAGAGTATTCAATTAAATGAGCAGTGTGTTAAATAACAGATTAATGTTAAGCATTTGCTGTTTAGTCTTTTTTTTTTTTTTTTTTTTTTTTTTTTTTTTTTGAATTCTTGAATTTTTAGTACACTAGTTACTGTAACCATCTGGCATTATTTTAAATTGAAATGGTGGACCAGACACTATGTTAGAGAAGTTGTTGCTTTGACTGCTATTTTAAAATTTCGTTTTACGGATTGTTTTAATGATCTCATAACCAACACTTGGAAGTTAGTATATATACTCATGTGCATTTTTTTTTAAAATTGCCATTCTGAAACTAAATTAATGCTCTTTTTGCCATACTAACAAAAATTTGTTTTTTTTTTTGTAATACTGCTCTAGATTATGTTATTTTTTTAAAAATAAAGTGTAATTTACTGATATATTTTGTAGCATATATTTGTGAGCAGTTATTCTTTGAGGTATTTTTTAGGTTGTCCTGTAAAGAGTGAGAACACTAAACAGAAATTCTGACCAATAGCTTTATTAAATAAGTCATTAGTGAACCAAATACAATGATTAACACATGGAGGAATCCTCTCCCAGAAAGAAGATATGTGCAAACCTTGTGTGACTAATTCTTAAGTGTGTCAAAATAATATATTGTCGTCTAGATGGCAATTATTTTTAATGAGCTAAGTGGAAAAAAAATAGTAAAATATTTTTTTCAAATTAGCTTGTATTTGCTGTGTTTTCTAAATTATTGCTTTACTTTTGTTAAAATTATCTTACATATTTTCATGTGTTTTATTTTTCAGTTAAGTATTTTGTTTGAGTAAATTTTAGAAGTTTTTGATATAGTTTTATATGTATGAAAACCACAGGGGGATGTCTTTAATTGAAGTAAAATTGTGCATTTGGATAAATATATTTAAATTAGGAAATGCTTTCCGTAAATTATGGTAATGTTTTATATGTATAAATCATTGAGGTTTTGCATTAAATTTGGTGAGTAAATTTTACAAGTATATTAATTTTTTTGTTTTATTTTAGGCCTGAAAGGTCTTATTAGTTCATCAAAAAAGCGTAAAATGCAAGCTGCTAGGAATAGACAAACAATTGAAAAATTGACTACTGATGATTCCAAATCTCAGAAAAAAATTGATCAACCTGGAAATGCTGGTAGGATTATTGATTTTTTTTTAAACCAAATTAAGATAGTCACTAAAAATTTACCAATATTAGTTTTCCCCTGAAATGTAATGAAAAGACCACAGTAGCCGAATGGCCATGATCATGAACTCACAGCCTTAGGTGCAGAAGACCAGCGACAAACCAACTTATGTCACCCAGCTGGCTATTATTTAGAATTTGAGATATCTTTTAGTGATTTTTTTCTTCTGAACTTGATTTAATTATGATATAATACAATCCCAATTCTTTTGGTTTGTATTATTGTTTTAGTGTACAAGGAACTAAGTTTTTTTTGTGTAAGGTAATTACTTTGAAAGTCTTGCAACCATTGTTAAAGCAATAATGTGTATGTATATAGTTCCTGAAAACTTGTGAGTTTGTATCTTAATTCCATCAATTACAGTTGTATGGACTATTTAAATTTCCTATTAAATATGGTTGGATCTTAATGTTTAATTCATTTTGCATGGTGTAGAAATAAGCATAATAAGTAATATTTCAATTATTCTTTGAAATTAAATATGGCTATAAATTAATGTGGTCTGATGGTGAAGGTTCTATATCAGCATCAGTTTGATGAATACTAGCTACTATTGTAAGGAACATATCGATTTTTGAGGTGCTGAAGAAAAAAGAATTACAGTTTTATATTTGGATTTTTCATTTCAATTTTTTTAACAATGGCACCTTTTTGTGAAAGAAAGTCACTTCGACTTCATTTCTTGGCAAAATTTAATCTGTGTTTATCATAATATTTAAGTTAATGCTGATTTAATCCACACTTATTTTTATATATATAGGTGAAACTAGTATGCCTATGCGACCAAGACGAATTAAAATGCCACGTATGAAAATGTATGCTGATGAAGAAGAAAAAAAAAGACATGGTCTAATGCGGTATGTTTGTAAACACTTTATATAAATTTTCATTTTCTTGAATATTTTGGACATTGTGATATTTTTTAAAAACTTTTCAGATCAAAATCTGGATTTAGCAGCGTTCACAGTCGTCTTGGAACAAGGTACTCAAAAGATGATCTTCAGTATCTTGGCCATAGATTTTCCAGTGCTAGTGAAGAAGATGATGATAATATATCTATACATTGTACTGTACCTGCACGCTATAATGTTTGGACGGATCTTGCTGAGTCAATGTCCAGAGAAGATACCTATAAATCTAGTTCTAGATCTGTAGTGCACTCGAAAATTTCTCGCAATGTACAAGGAGTTCGATATTCATCAAATGATAAAAGATCTTCTCGAAGTTCTAGATCTTGGGCGTCATCCACTAGTCGATCTCAAGATTTAAGAGAAGTGCTGAGTTCACCTCAATGGAAAGAACATTCCCTTAGAAAAAGTTCCCCCAAAGAAGATTTGCGTTCCAAACTCAAAAGATTGAAAAAGCAAAGTTCAACTAAGCATCGGTCACCTTTGTATATGGACAGTGAAATGTGATAAAAACGATGTAATACCTTTTGAATATGCATGTTTGTCTTATCTTTTTGATGTATTTAAGTAATGAAAAAATTTAAGAATTTCAAACATATTATTTTTAAAATTTTGTTTTTGATTATTTTAATGCAAAGTAATTATAATAGTGATTTCTTGCATGTGTTTGGAAATTGAATAACTGAAAAATCTACAAAAATTGCCATATTTGAGATAAAGTAAAAATTTGAATCTATGACAGCTTTGCAAATTTTATTTTCATTACAATTGTCTCATTTGAAAAAAAATCAGTTTTAAACTGTTCCTGAAATTTTTTTAATGTCATTTGAAAAATTATTAGATTAAGGTATGATGTTAAGTCCTTTGTGAATATCTGGAAGTATGAATATATCAAAATATCCTTTCAATTACACCTATGTCAGTTGAGTTGCAGTGTAGAATTAAACTTTCAGTATGAATTTTTGTCTGTATTCTATAGTGTAATGTTGATATCACTTACATTGTGTGATAGGAGTTGAGATTGAATTTTGAATCTGTTTTAGTTGATTAGTGTACAGTAGTAATAGCATTTTTGATGATTGTAAATTTGAAATTCTTAGTGGACTGTGCATTTTATCAATGTTGCTTGCTGGAAAGGATCAGTTGTATCTATCTTTGTATCTCTGCAGGGGAGATTATATTCAGTAACATTCTTTTTTTACTCTAGAAATAGTGTTTTACAATGAACAAATATACATTAAAAATGCTTAAGGCGTTTTAATTGAAAAAAAAAAGAATTTTTACTTAAGTCTATATTTGGTTCGAATTACTAATTTGTTACCCATTACTGCTAAAAATGATTCATTTTCCAAAAATACTTGTACATATGCATTGAATTTTTTTAGCAGAATTTATCTAATATTTAATGAGAAAGTTTTATCATCAGTATAAAATTCTTTTAGAGTATATTTGAAAAATCTTGCATTATTATTTTTCTTTTACTAAGAATTTTTTTTAAATGCAAGAATATTCTTGGGGCGTAATTGAGTTAAAAAAACCCTCCATTTTTATAAAATTAATGTACTCATTATTTATGCATTAAAAACTACATTTATCATTGTAGTTCTCAATTTCACATTGAGATTTATACTCTTATGATATTTGAAAGTGGTTAGTTCTATCTCATCCATACATTTGTCTTCTATCATTAAAACTCTTCATTTTAAAGGATAAAATATAC
Source organism: Trichonephila clavipes (assembly GCA_019973935.1). Taxonomy (NCBI): domain Eukaryota; kingdom Metazoa; phylum Arthropoda; class Arachnida; order Araneae; family Nephilidae; genus Trichonephila; species Trichonephila clavipes. The sequence continues at coordinate 343,073 of BMAU01019628.1, forward strand.
GTCTTAAAGACCTTTCCTACGAAATATGATCAAAATTGCATATATATCAGGGATGGCGAACCAGTGGCACGCGTGCCATCATTGGCACGCGAAAGAATATTTTGGGCACGCCATCGATCAAAAACGATTTGCATTTTAACTTAAAATAATTAAGTTTACTATGAAGTATTATGAACAAACGCTAGTGATCTGTCGTGACACCGACAAGTCGGGGAGCAGACTCGTTTGTTATGTCTTGCGTAAATACTTCGTATATTATAAATTGCTAATGATGCAAAGTTTATCTACGCATAGTGTGTGTATGTAACTATTTCTAAATATATTCAAGTTGTTTAAAGAACATATTCTAACGTTTACATTAATAGTTCAGCTTGTACACATCTAATTTATTAATGTGATCTAATTCTTGTCTTGTAAGTCTAATTGGTAAAATAACTCTCTCTGCTTTATTTTTAAAAATTTTAATGACCTGAGACAAAAGCGAAAGAGCAGACACTACAGAAATCTTGTACAAGCACTCAATTTCCTAAAAACAAATAAATCTGCCCATGAGCCCGCAGTCGTGCGCAGTCAGTAAAAAGGTTTTTGGCGGGGGGAGGAATCAAGCGAGAGCACATAGAACAGTCAATTTCATCGACACAACTGTACATTTAAAGTTTTGTGTTAAATTTACGATTTTTAACTGCTATTTAACATGGCTAGTTCAACAAAAAAAAAACAAATGTTTGGCGCAGCTTGGCCAAAGTTGGCCCTTGCGCCATTAAAATTAACAGTCATCATCATCAACAACAAAAAAAACAAAAAGTGCAAGATAGTAAGTGTAGCAGAGAATTTCAAACTTGGTGGGCTGAGAAATATGGCATGATCAATAAAGGCGACAAAGCGGTGTGTGTTTTATGTTCTGGAACAGTTGTATGCAGAACGTCTGTAAAACGGCATTTTGAAAAAAATCACATACTTTTGTGAAAAAAGCGAACCCGAGCAAAATGAATTAATTGAAAGTGCAATAAAAGACAGAAATAAACAGTCGACGTCTATGTTTAAATATGTAAGCAAAAATATTGTCACACAAGTGCGGCTAGTTACTCGGCTGCAAATGCCATTGCTCAGCATGGTAAACCTTTTCAAGGGGGAGAGTTTTTGAAGGAAGCTTGGTTGGCATGTGCGCCCTCACTTTTTGATGATTTTGATAATAAAGATAAGATAATTCAGCGCATCAAAGATATTCCTCTATCTAGAAACACAATGAAAGATAGAATCTTGAAATTGGCAGAAAATGTTACAGATCAACAAAAAAATGACATTAACTCCGCTCCTTTTATATCGCTATGTCTTGACGAAAGTATTGACATTACTAAATCGGCACGTTTAGCTGTCTTTGCTCGATATTGTGTAGGAAACATCATTAAGGAAGAATTAATTGCGATAGCATCGTTGTTAACAACTACAAAGGGCACAGATATTTGTACGGCAGTAAGAAATTCGCTTGCTAAGAAAGAAATTGATTTGAAAAAAATTGTTTCAGTAACCACTGATGGTGCTCCAAATATGGTAGGCAAAAAAAAATGGTTTCATTTCTTTATTTAAAACAGACGTAGGACATTCGATTCTTGAATGCCACTGCATTATTCACCAACAAGCCTTATGTGCAAAAAGTGGTTTAACATCTCTTGATAATGTTATAACTTTAGTCACAAAAATAGTCAACCTCATATCGTCGCAGGCTTTAAATAAACGAAAGTTTGATGCTCTTTGTTGGATGAAGTCAATTCGGTGTATAATGGCTTAATAATGTATAACAATGTTCGCTGGTTGAGCCGCGGGAACGTACTTCAAAGATTTATTGATTGCTTGGAAGAAATCAGACTGTTTCAACAAAATGAGAGCAAAATTGAACAATATCCACAGTTGATGGATATTATGTGGCTTTTAAAATTGATGTTTTTTACAGACATATGCCAACATTTCAATAAATTGAACATAAAGCTTCAAGAACCGAATAAAACAGTTATCGTCATGATGGATCTCATTCACGCTTTTGAAGGTAAACTATATGTTTTCAGAAACGATATTATTACAAAAAAACTACAAGTTTTTCCCAAACTTGAAAAAAATATTAAAGATTTAGCTGCCCAAGAGAAACGAAATGAAGAAAAAGTTATTGATGACTTTATTTCCATATATAATCTATAATCAAAGAATTTTCAGCGAGATTTTCTCAGTTCAAGGAATTATCGGAAACGTTCAAATTTATTATGTACCCTGATGTGATTTCGTTTGATAAACTGAACTTGTCTCAATTCGATTGGTTGTGGAAATTGAAGAACTTGAAATGCAACTGATTGATTTCCAGTCTAGTTCAATATGGATTCAAAAGTTTATTGAAACAAGGAAAAAGTTGGAAGTGATTGAAGCATTAAGATTGACAAGCAATATAAGTAAAAATACCAGTAACGAAATTTTGGAAACATGGAATTCGATTCCAGACGCATTTAACTGTTTGAAGAAGGCGTATGCTATTTTAACCATATTTTCCTCTACCTATGCCTGCGAGTCATTATTTTCATAGATAATTAACATCAAAGACTCGCTTAGAAACCGTTTAACAGACGACTCTAATTCAGCATGCATTCTACTAAAAGTAACATCTTATAATCCTGATATAAGTTATTTGTCATCTAATCTACAACAGCAGAAATCACACTGTTATTTAAATTTAAATTACAAGTATAACTAAAAAATTTACTACTATACAGTGCAAAATGTATTTTTTCGTTTTAAATAAACAATTTTGATTCGTTCGTATTTAGTTTTATTAGTTCTTCAATAATCACAAGTCAAAATTATTTGATGACACTCCTATAACTCATTAAACGTATTTTTAGAAAAAATGGCACGTTGACCCAAAAAGGTTCGCCACCCCTGGCATATATGATACATAAATCAGAATAGTCATAGAATATATTTTTCATAACGATCTTTTACTGGAAATAATTCTGTAAAAATTCAATCATTAGCACTTTTGTTTTTTGGGGCTTTTTTTTTTGCGAGAAAAAAGTTCAGTGTATATGTGTGCAACATTTATTATAACTGTTACTAGTACGGTTTTCAAAGTAACAATTTCAGTTGAAAGATGTTTGTAATTTTTTTAGAAAGCAAAATCTGTTTTAATCAATTGTAAGTAAGTTCTCATAAACACTACTTACCAGTTTCAAGGATTTTAATGTTATAATATAATAGTTTCGATAAATCGAATATATAATTTGTTTCAAACTCTCAATATATTTCCTTTCTATGCTGAAATGTACTATGTGTGTCAAAGCAAAAAATATCCAATTTCAACCAGAATTGCCTAATTGAGTGTGTAATTTTAATAAGTTTCAATTGCTTGAACTAAGAGGAACTAACTAAAGCTTTCTCAGTAGCATTACATACTTAAATTTTAAGAATTTTTGAGGAAAATTATAATTTTTTGCTTTTTTCATTGATAATGTTCTATTGTATGAATTTCCATTTTTGATATAATTTATAAATATTGTAAAAAATACCTTCATTTTTTCTTGTGTAGCATAAAATCACAGTTGTACTGCAGGTTATCTAACATTGTGTTCTAATGTTTAAAGTAATCTAGCAGAGATTTTTGTTATTTGATTTTCATCATTAGGGTTCATCAGAAATGATAGAATTGGTAATTATTACCTAAAGCTAACTTGTCCAACCCGAGGACCGCTTACTGCCTATTATGTCTGACAGTAGGTTGAAAAATTCCATTAAGCATCTTTTGGTTGATTTATTACTCCACTTTTGGTCAATGTAAATATATGTGTGATAATATGTGCATAAACATTGTTTATTTTTGTTTAATTGATTTCACTTTACATAAGAATTTCTCAAAAAATGAAAATGTCATTTGCTTTACTGTCATGCCTTATTTATGTCATCGATATAGGGAAGCATTTACATTTGTAAGCAGCCATTTTTAAAGATGTGAAGCATTTAATAAAATTAAAATCTAAACAATCTGATGATTATTCTCACTGAAAGTTGCTGCTAATTGCACAAATTTAAATGTCAAAGCATTTGGATTTTTGCAGTTAGAGTTGAACAATCCTAATTTCATGTCACAAAGTTGTCTTTTGCTTTAACAATAATAATAGAAAATTATATGATTAATGGTAGTTTGAAATAATCTAAATTGTTTTGCGATATATGTATACTGTTACGATTCCATTTTATTATTATTTGCTCATCAACTGTTACTGTATTTTATATTTTGGTCCAGGGATGGACTATTCATGATTTGAGTTTATTTCATTTTCTATGTTTAGAAAGAAACATTATAAAATGATTTTAATATTCATCTTTAAAACATTTAGTGAAATACATAGCTATTAAACATTTAGTGACAAATCTTTTTCAATCTTTATTAATTCAGATTGTTTGTTGGGTATTTCTACTACTATTTCAAGCTACTTATTGTAAATGCTGAATATTTAAGTGGGGAAATAGTTGTACTTTCGATAAGTTACATTTTCTTTTATATAGTTGGTCTTAAATTTAGTAATCCATTAAACTGCAAAGTGGATGGTTGTAGAAAATTTATTTAATGTATTGATTGTAGAAAATAATATGTACTGATTCTGAACATTCCTTGATTTAAATATTAAGGTTTTAGTAACTGAGAAGCAGGAACACATTTCCTCTCTGAAACGAAATTTGTGCATTTCTTTGTAATGATTTGATCTGGAAATTTTAGAAATTTGTATGTGCTCTTTGAGGTAATTTTAAAACAAAGTGAAATTTCATTTATCTTGATGTTTATATGTAAACTGCAATGTTAATTTACCAATTAAAATAATTCATTGACATGTGATTTTGTGGTTTACTTTTTGGTATAGTTATTCTAAGAACTAAAATTTTGGAATTGGTAAAATAAATTTAAAAGCTGACCCTGTGTATCAAATATCTGGAGAAAAGAATAATTTCAACATTTTTATTTTCCTGCAAGTAGCGGATTTTAAAATTTTGCTTGTAATTAACAGACTTGATTTTCCACTTTCTGTGGGAGTAAAACAGCTTCTCTCCCTTCTGTTCTTTTTTAAAATTTGATTTAAATAAACTTTTTTAATTCATTATACATATTTCCAACCTTACATTGAAGAAATATGATAAAGATGGATTGCTTTTAAAAACAAATATTACATTTTTTATTGAAACGGTCAAAATTGAATTTCTGGTATAATGTTAGGAAAATTTGTGTTTTCTTTTTAACACACAAACACTAAAAATAAATTTCAAATAAAATCCTTTGTTTGGAGATATTTTAGTAATACATTAGAGAAACTCTTCTTTAGGTTATAGTTTGAAATTGGGTCAAATGATATAATTGATCAATTATTAATTGAAATTTATTTTGTTTAACTTTTTAATTGAAATTAATCGTATTAAGAATGTTATTGGTCACACACACAAATATGTATTGGCTTAGTAAATTTCAAATCAAATAATTTGTTTGGATTTATTTTAGTTATACAGGAAATAACTCGGTTTAGTTTGATATCCAATCAAAAGATATTACATTTGATTATACAAATTGATAAAAACTACTTAGAGAAGACAATTTTTAAAACTATTAATACTCTCTCTCTCTCTCTCTTAGTGGAAGTTACGATTTTATTTCTCTTTCTTAAAATTGCATTCAGGCTGTATGTGAAAATGTTAGAGACAGAAGGCTCTTGAAACACATTAAGGGGTTTTACAGACTAATCATTTGCTTGAAATAGTTAAATACATTGTCTTCTAACAATCCCCCATTCCTAATATCTGGAGATATGATTGGGCCAGAATAAAAAATTTGGAGTTGATTATTTTCTATTTAAGTTTACAAAAATTAAGATTTCATCATTATAATTTTTTATAGTTAATTAAATTAATATAAATCATTAACACAATAACATGATTAAGTTCCCTTTGAGGTATTAACAGGGATATCAGTGCTATTCAACTATGATGCACAAGCTCAAAGTCCTCCCATTGGGGTGTTGTTTGTAGTTTGAAGGTGTCATCCTCTACCGAGGCTCACAATTAAGAGTTCTGTTGCCAATAGCTCTTGTGTTGCTTTACAGTGCGACGTTAATAAAACCCACTGACTCGGCTATGATACGAATTTCAGACTTTCCCAATTGTTTCCTATTTTGTTAATGATTTTACTGCCTGGCAACACTTCAACTTTGGTTGACATTATTCCACGCATGCGCATGGTACCGCTCCTCTTTTATGATTTTTGATTCTGTAGTGTCAAATATTGATTTCGATCTCGCTGTACTAATTTAGGCTTAGTTAAATGTATTAAGATTTCTGTTAATTCTCTGTTTTCTATGTATGTTTGTATAGTAGTAGTGTTACGTTTTACTGAAATATGATAATGTGAACTATAGACTACTATATTATGAGAGAAAAAGATGAGCACGATTTTTTTTCCTATCCTATTACAAAAATGTATGAAGCTTTTTGATTTAGCAAAAATCCTGATTAATGAGTTGATTTTTTTGCGACAGCTTTTATAAGTCGCGATCGGCAGTGCCGGTTCCAGCAGTTTTGCCACACCGGACAAAAATGAAAGGTGGCGCTCCTCTCCTCAAAGTAATAAATTATTAAAAAGATAAATTGTGTTCATAGTATACATACATATAAAATTTGAGTAGTTCTTGCAAACAAAAAAGCAGCATATATATATACAGGTGAACCTGTTTTTGTGCGGTAGATAGGGATTGCATTAAAAAAAATCGCACAAAAAATGTTCAAAAATTTCATAAATTCTTACATATAACAAACTAATTCATGGAAATACTACAAAATTTTTTTTTTATGCGGTGGATAGGGACCGCAGAAAAAAAGTCGCATTTATAAAATATGCAAATTATTTACTAAATTTATGTAAGAGTACTTCCATAAACAAATAAATAAATATTACACATGGAAACATTTTAAAAACATATAGTTTCTTTTTGTGTATACGGATAAGTCTTTAAAAAACGCACATACATAAGTCATCGTAATGCAAAGTCCTGTAGTGAATAAGTTCATAATCGCTTTCGTCACTTGAAAGTACAATTTCATTTGATTTATTTTTTGGCAACATAAAGTAAGAAATAAGTTTTGTGACAAAGGACGAGTGGTCAGTTGCTTTGAAATGTAACGATAACCAGCTATACATAATTGAAGTCCTTTTTGGAATTTTATACTCCTTTCTTAACTGGAATCTTATTTTAAGGAAATGCTTTTCCAATTTGTTAGAAAACTGAATCCCTGCATATTTTTATCCGCTCTGAAAGAATCTCTGGCTTCTTGTCCGTCTTCATAATTTATCAAATTATTGATAATGTCACTGTCATTGAAAGTTTCGTCTTCAATCAAGCGTGGGCTGCTGGATCGTTGAGAGAAAGCAACTGAATGCGCATTGTCGAGAGACTGTTTATAACAAATGAACAGAGCGTCTTGAAGTGTCTACATTTCAGTGGCGTAACGTACACCCCCGCATAACGGGGAGGGGCAGGTCTCTAGGGGCCTAAGGCCTGAAATAAGCTGAATACGTATTTACCCAATTTATAAATATTAAAGGCGAAGCCTGACTTTCAGGACGAAGGGGGGTCCTAACATTCTCCGTTACGCCACTAGTAAATAGATAGAAAACATTACAGTGGCGCCAATGCCATTGAAATACATACACCGCCTAAAAAAATATCACACATAAAAAATCGCCTAAAAAAGATCGCACAAAAACAGGTTTGACTGTATACAGTCGGACCTCTATTTAACAAAGTCGCTGAATCTCGAAAAAAAGTTTGTTATATGGAAAATTCGTTAAATAGAGGTTCATCTATAAATATATTTTTTAACCATATAAAACAAATTTTAAATTCTTAAACACTATATATTAAAAAAAAAGTAACGATTCATACCTTTTTGTAAAGTAATATTTATTTTATATTTCTTACCCATCAAAGAAAAATTGCAAGTAAAAGGAATGCCGAGGAATATACTGTATTTTCAACATTAAAAAAATAATTTTATGTTAAAATTAATGAATTTTCTAATTTAAAGCACACAAGTAATGATTTCAAACATACATTTTATAACTAGAAACTAAACATACATTATCACATGCGTCCTTAAATTTAATTACTCATAAAATCTTAATTCTGTTCCAAATTTTTTGTTTAAAATGCTTTGCTTCATAATACGCTTCACATATTTCCGATGCACCAAAAATCCCTTCAGGCGTACTTAGCCGAGCCTTTTTTTAAATTTTTTTTCTAGCCATCCATTACTACCTAGAAATTGGTCGTATCACAATTCCTTCGCAAATTGAAGAGCTCTCTTTATTACGAAAGGCCTAGAGATCGGAACATTTTTATCACGCATTGTGTGTATCCACTTCAAAACTGTCACGTCGTTTTCTTCATTGACAGATGTTCTTAAGCTTTTTGAACAAGAATTCGATGAATCCTAATTTTGAAACTTTTCACGATTTTTTTTTGTAATAGTTGATAAGCTGTTTTGAGGAATCCCAAAATTTAAAGCAAAATCTTTTTTCTTGACGCCTTTATCCACTTCCTGAAGAACTATCAAGTTGAGGACATGACAAAGGAAATTCATTTAGGTTCGAAACTTGGTGTGATAATAGTACTTCTCTCTCTCTCTCTCTCTCTCTTTAGGGTGTTCAAACCTCAATGTAATTGCGCCGAATGGCTAGTCAATTCGGAGAAAATAGCCTTCGAAATTCATGATTAGCTTTTATGCAATTAAGTTTCAATTTCCTTTAACGAGTCTGTAACCTTGTTAGTTGATCGTCTGCTTACTATGCGTGAGGTCAGGGTTCGATTCCACGCCGATCAACTTTTTTTATCATTTCAATTAATTATTTTTAAAATTAAATGAATTTATTTATGAAAGGTTTATTAAATATTAAATGACATTTTATGCAATTACTTTGTATTTTATAAAGTAAAAAAATTACTGTAACTATATAAATATTTATATTAAATTTTACACAAATATATTTTTTTATTAATAAATAATATTTATAATAAAAAATATATAATGTAACTATTAAATGATATTTTACATAAAAATTAGTTACAAATAGTTTTATAATGTGAAATATAATATACTATAAATAAAAAAATTATACATATATTATAAAATAATTTATAAAATATATTATTATATTAAATTTATTATTTTATAATTAATATAATAAAAAATGTCTTTTTATATATTATTAATTTAATTATTTTATAATTTTATAAAATATTTAATAAGCCCATTTTAAATAATAATAATAATAGTTTCAATAAAAATAATAAATTTAATAATACATTAATAATTTTAATAAATTAATAATTTTAATAATAAACTAATAATTCTAGTAATAAAATTATAATTTTAATAATAAATTAATAATAATTCTTAATAATTAATTAAAATTATTAATACTTTTAAATAACTTAATTAATAATTATTTTAAATATTTTTAATTAACAATAATTTTAATAATAAGTAATTTAAATAATAAGTTTAAATTTCTTTTTACTTTATAAAATACAAAATAATTACATAAAATATCATTTATATTTAATAAACCTTTCATAAATAAATTTATTTAATTTTAAAAAATAATTAAATGAATTGAAATAAAAAAAGTGTGTGCTTATGACCACATGGTAGAAGTGATAACTTCAAATTTTGTAATGTTATTTCAGGGTTTAGTTGAATAAAAAACAAGTAGATGTTAGTATTATCCTATAAAATTATTTATTCATATGTCTGTGCTCATAAAGTAATATTTTTGTGCGAAATATACAATCATATTTGGGAATTATTTGTATTCTAAGAAGGAAACAATAGGTTTATGGTAGCTGAAATATGTTATAAGTCCTTTAGATTCAAAATTTTATTTAAATATCTATAAAAAAAAACTCCGCAAAGCGTTGTTCCCTACTTCCTTGTGCTTCATTTGGATCATTTGACATAATTAAATTGAATTTTGATTTTATAAAATCAATTAAAGATTTTGATTTGTGTGTGTCTTTTGAAAACTCTACTTTAATACTCCAACTTAAAATCATAGGTAATTTGCTCAGAAGACTCGATCCGGCTTTGTGAATTTTGGTTGTAATTTAACAATATTTAATTTTATCCATGAATTAATTTAAGCAAAGGGATTGTGAGAGAGATAGTATAACAGGTAGTTGATTGGGGAGAGAGGAATCTTTTCAAAAAGCCTTTAAAAAGGGATTTAATCAGAAAATTTATATCACATAATCTCTGGCTTATACTAGCTCTTTTGTCATTGTATGTGAGTTTTGTACAAATATATCCGGTGCTGCAAAGAAAGTCTTCTTAATTATATTTTGTTTTCTTGTATTTAAATTATTTAATGTAACTCTTCTTAATACCTGTATACTTAATTTTGTTATTTTAAATTTTTAATTTTTTAATTTTTTTAGACTCAAATTACATTTAAGTAATGTGATTAATAGAACTATTTGCTCACATTGCTATTCTGATTTGCTTACAAAAATAGATTTTTATTCTTAAGATCACTGCAATATTCCTAATGATAATAATACTATTTACTTAGTTCTATAAAAATTTGTCTTTTTTCCACATTTTATGTTTATTTTTAGAGGAAGATTTCTTTTTCTCTCTCTAAGCCTAATTTTTAAAAATATTAGGTTTGATTTTCATACTTCAACTAGGATTAGAAAGAATCCCACATTTATTCCCCTAAAACAAGGGTGTCCAACCCGCGGCCCGGTGTCCGCATGTGGCCTGCCTTGAATAATTTTGCGGCTCGCGAGATTCTTTACAACTTTACAAAATTCGACAATTTTGTACAATACTTTTGTTTAAAAAGTGTTTTTTTATTTTTGTAAAAAATAAATCCCAAAACTGTTATTATTCTATCACGCTGCCTCTGTTCCTGTGAATCATTTTCTTTTTTCCTAAATTGAAATTTATCAAACATAAATTGTGCTCAAACTTAACGCACGAAAATCTGCAACATCGATTACGTTACGCAGATACTCATGCATTAAGATCGACTTGCAAAAATTAAGTGAAAGAGTTGAGAAACACATATCTCACTAATTAAATAAATTAAACATTATTTGACCATTGCATTGCTATTATTATACTATCTATGTTTGTATACATGAAAAACAATTAAAACAATAATATATCAGTCTGTTTTAAATTTTTACTCCAACAAATGTTTGTAATGGATCCAAATCTAATATAAATATATATATTTTTATATGTGCCCGCGGGATTGTAAAGTTTTTCTGAAGTGGCCCACGAGGTAATTTGGGTTGGCCACCCTTGCTCTAGAAAGAGGTGAGGTTGGGGGGGAGAGCCCCACTTAGATCGAAGCTAGGAACTTTAATTTTACTTTTATTGGTGGGGGGTGGGACAAACAACCGGTTTCAGAGTGGCGGGGAAACGTCCCTCCTTTCCTTTTTAGAGGTGTGTATGTCCGAATGAAGACGAAAAAAGCCGAATGAGTGTTACATTCATTCAAGTTCACTCTCCGGCAAATCGCGTCAACTGAAGTTATCACTTCAAAATGTCGATCGATAAATCGAACCCTGACCTCGAGCATAGTAAGCAGACGATCAACCAACCAGGCTACGGACTCGTTGGAGGAAATTGAAACTTTATTGTATAAAAGCTAAGCATGAATTTCAATTACATTGAGGGTTGAGCACCCTATAGGAGTACTACTATTACGCCAAGTCTCGACCCTAAACGAATTTCTTTAGTCGTGCCCTCTCCTTGTAAGTGTTTTTTGTTTGAAGCTCTAGCACGTTACATTTTGAAATTTTCGAGCTGCAAGAAACGAAGGTATCAGTACGACTCATCAACACTACAAATGAACGGAGACTAGTTCAAGGACACAAGACAACTAGACTGAGGGTAAAAGGTGATATATCGAAAATGTTTCTAGTGAACTGGACAATGGAGGTTAAAAGTTACAATTCTTGGATGAAACACCCAGAACTCTATTGCTCTCGGCGAGTTAGGCACCTAATAAAACCAGTCCACGATTTATAATCATCATAAAATGTGTTTAAAGAGAGAACAACTTGAAATGTCCAGATATACTTTAAAAATAGGTAGACAAAAAATTGAATCACGAGAAAAAAAAAGTTCGTTATTAGACAATGCACGCAGCTATTGGGAGGTTATTTTACGAAGAAAATCGTGAAATGTTCTTGTTTCCAGGATAAAGTTCGCTATATAGAAAAATTCGTAATATAGAGGTTTGACTGTATATACACTCAGGAACATTGAAAATAGCGACCCAAGAAGAAAGCATCGGATTGAAATGAAATTTAATACACATAATGACACAGATGAGAGATTCAGTTGATCTCAAAAACAAAACAATTAAACGAATACAGGGTGTATCAGCTACAACGACACAAATACTGGGCAACTTCAATAGCGCGTTGGACCACCTCCAGCTGCAATACATGCCGCCACACGGTCCGGCATTGAGTTGATTAGATATCTTATGTTGTCCTGAGGCAGATGGGCCCACAAATCTTGAACAGCCAACTCTAAATCATGTACAGAGTGACACGATGGTATCTGCCGTTTTAGCTGATCCCACACGTGCTCTACAGGGGACAAATCGGGGGAGCAGGCCGGCCATGGAAAAGTATGAAAATGACGTAGGAAGTCTTGAGCAACTCTTGCTGTATGCGAACGAGCATTATCTTACTGGAAAATTGTCCCTGGGAGACCATCTAGGAAAGGTCCTACATGGGGTCGAAGAATATCATCAACGTAACGTTAGCCCGTTAAGGTTCCACGCATCACAATTAAAGTGGACCGGCTATCATCGGCTATGGCCCCCAGACCATTACACCAGCTGTGCGGGCAGTGTGACGTAGAACAGTGTGTGGGTGGGTGGGATTGTACCACTCAACAGGGTGCCTCCACACCCGTACACGGTTATCATCTGTCCCGAAAACAAACCGGGATTTATCACTAAACACAACCTTTTACCAATCTGTGACATTCCAAATTGATCTGGCTTGGCACCACTGTAGACGCAGTTGCCGTTGTTCCGGTGTTAAAGGGAGTGCACGGAAAGGGCGCTTGGATTTAAGATTTGCTTCTGCAAGGTGTCTGGAAATTGTTTGTGGAACATTTGCTACGTCTACGTCTGCTCTTATCATTGAACGAGACACTGTGGTGTCCACAAGTGCTTGCCGCACGATTCTTCGATCCTCTCTCCTCGTGGTCTTCCTGGTCGCTCCAGACCCGGTTTTCCGCGCGTGGGTAACTTTTCGTGTCTACTGCTCCCAACAATTTCTAACGGCACACTCCGAACGATCCACCTGGCCAGCAACACAGCACGTCGACCAGCCTGCAGTTTTCATCACGATGATCAGGCCTCTCTCAAACTCGCTTAACTGTGATAAATGTCTTCTAGCACGTTTACCTGGCATGTTTCGCTTACCAAAGTCTTCCTACAATCGGCAGGTAATCGTCACGTTTATGAATCTTCGAATTTGCGCTGGCTTATATAGCACCCTCTTCCTGATTGTAGCGCCACCTCGGCGTGTATAGGCATGCGTATTGACACAAAATTTGGATCATTTGCATATCACATTACGCTTTACTTATTTGCAAAGTTTCGCGATTGTACTTTGCTTCTTTCTTGGATCGCTATTTTCAATGTTCCTGAGTGTATATAAAGAGTGTTTTTTTCCAGGTATAGAAGTTTAAGTTGGCATTACTTTCCAAGATGGCGACCGATTTAACAGCTGTCAAGTGATTTATTCTCAGTTTGGTTTGGCAATTCATCAAAACGATCATCAAGCAAGGCGTAGATTCGTCGAATGGGTCCAAAACGAGATTGCCGTTGTTCCCGATTTTCATAAGCGAATTTTGTTTAGCGATGAAGCGCACTTCTGGTTGAATGGCTACGTCAACAAACAAAACTGCTGCATTTGGAGTGAAGCTAATCCACAAGTGTACGTCGAAACACCGTTACATCCAGAAAAACTGACTGTTTGGTGCGCTTTATGGGCTGGTGGGATCCTTCTTCAAAAACGATGAAGACCACAACGTTACAGTCAATGGTGATCGGTATAGAGCCATGATTACTAACTTTTTCACTCCTGATTTGAACAATCATGATGTCCAGGAGCTGTGGTCCCAACAAGACGGTGCAACATGTCACACAGCTCGTGCCACAATCGATTTATTGAAAGACACGTTTGGTGACCGCCTAATTTCACGTTTTGGACCTGTCAATTGGCCTCCAAGATCTTGTGATTTAACACCGCTAGACTATTTTCTGTGGGGCTATGTAAAGTCATTGGTCTATGCGGATAAGCCACAAACGCTTGACCATTTGGAAGACAACATTCGCCGTGTTATTGCCGATATACGGCCACAAATTTTGGAAAAAGTCATCGAAAATTGAACGTCCAGATTGGACTACATCCGAGCCAGCCGTGGCAGTCATATGCCAGAAATCATATTTAAAATGTAATGCCACAAGATTATCTTTCGAATAAAAAAAATTCATGTCAATCGAATAATACATCGTTGTTTTATTGCAATTTAAAGTTCTATACCTCTAAAAAACATCCTTTAAGGATTATTAAATTACATTAAAAATTCAATTCCTTATCTAGCACTTAACTTATATTTTTCATTTGATCTTCAAGTATCAAACTAATCACCCATTTATTTCTTCCGAACATATGACTTAGCCAATAAACATGTCTAATTCCAGATCGTTAGTTTTAATAATCCTAAATGTCAGCATTAACTTTCAAGTACACTCATAAAATCAGAGGTACTTCTCCCATCTTGCTTGAGTGGAAAAACGCTTAGATTTCTCTTTGGCGTTGTTTTTCTCTCTCCATCTCAGCGTCAGAGCTTGTGTAGATTTCATCAAATAAAGATCCTTTTTAAAACTAAGTCTGATTCTGACTTGAAACATATCAGAGTTAAAACCGGCAAGATTCTATCTACGAGTAAATTTCGAAACTCTAACTTAAAACTAATCTTAAAAGTAAAATAATTTTAATATAAAAACTAATGCCAACGATCGTAATAACTGATATGGATAATTTGATGGAACACCGACGCCGCTCTACATATCTTTGCTGAAGACGTCGGGTTGCCGGAAACAAAAGGAATGGAACGGAAAAAGAAGAAAGCGCTATTAATCTCAGGAAGAACATCGCTCTTACCGCCAAAGAACTAGAATAATCGTCTTCTAACAAAATTTCAGAAATTTATATTTCAAAAATGGAAGCAATGAACGAAAATAAAATTAAGCAAGAAGAGAATATAGATGCCGATGAAGAAAAATTAAAACAACCTATAACCATTATAAAAAATGATATTCGATTTGAAGATCTACAGACTTTTTTCCAAAAATATAACCTGGAAATGCCCATCCAAACATTCCTTAGAAATTTTGAAAGTACGTTCGATTCCTTCGATATAACAGAGAAACAGAAAATCTTATTTATAACCAAGTTAGAAGATGGAGCTGTGAAGACTTACATCAAACCACAATCGATCCCTAATAGTTTTTACGAAGTGAAAAATAATTTAATGCGTGAATTCGGAGCACACGTCAATCCAGCAGAGATTCATCTTCAAGTACCTAAAACAGAAAAAACATGAAAAGAGACCCACATAGAATACTTCTACAGAATAAAAGATATCGCATTCCGGATAAACAAGGAAGAAGAAGCTGTAAAATTTTACATCATAAAAGGATTAAAGGAAAATAGATCCATAGAAATACAGTTACAAAGCTGCAGCAATACCGAGGAAATGAAGGAAAAAATGAAACTTTTAGATATCTAAGAAAAGTCAAAATCAAATATGTAGGAGTGGAAAGGTCCATTAACACCTGCTAAAGGGGATGGGTAGTTCCCCTCCCCCTTGGAATGTGAAGTTTGATCATTCGGTCTTTGGGTACGACGGAGTGAAGTCATGTCCGAGCGTTGCTAACTGTATAATAACTGTTTTCCTTAAATGTTTTTTTTAAATAAACCTTAATTTTTAAAATTTAGATGCCAGGTTCTTAATTTGTTTCCGTGCCCATTGATCAGAATCAAACTTTTGTGGCACAGCCGGTAGGATAAAATGATGGTTCCTTCTCGAAGGAGGTTTCAACGGCCCAATACAGTCCACACTCCATACTTCAAAGGGTATTTCGGGTCTGACCAATGGTTGTATTGGAACCCGATCTCTGTAAGTGATAGGCTTCCGAAGCTGACAGATCTTACGACTTTCACAAAATCGTTTGACATCTTGTTTTATTGTCGGCCAATAAAATGAGTACTTTATTCTTTGCCTAGTTTTCTGCTCCGAAAATAATCTCAATGAAAAGACTCACCTTCAAATTTGTAGAGGACACACGGGAACACATCTCATAACTGGCACATACAGGCGGGCACACTTCATCACTAGCAGGAACGGGAGACACTTGCATCCAGCACTTCTCACAGCTGGGAACTCCAGGAATTAGGCGTCATTAAACTCGCTTCATCACAATCGCACACGGCTGGCATTTTTTTTCTCTTCACTTAAAATAAAGGATTCGGGCATCTATTTACTTAAATGCCGGATCAACACCGCTGCCACCAATTTCATATATGTGGCATGCAGCCAAAAGCAAAACACAGTCTTCGCGCGCAGGCGCAGCAAATCAAAACCAAAACGAAAACTTTAAGGACTTTGGAGAAACTTTAACGATTAGAAAAAAACTCTTAAGAGAGAAGCAGCAGAGAGAACGAGAGAGGTGCGCGAGCAGGCGTTACCTTCTGCATGTCATTGTCAAACTTATCTACCTTTTTAATTAATTTTTGTTTAATGTTAAATAAAATAGAGGAAAGACAAACGTATTGGACCCCTTGTTGTCTCCCACAAATTATGGGGGCTCGGCCGGGATCGAAAAAATTTCGATTTTGAACCAAAGTCTGGACAATGAACAAAAGCGTCCGTGAAGGAGACGCTCCGCCATTTTGGAAACTTCGTTCAACCTGTGTAGAGGTTTGAACTCAGCATGAAAACTCCGCCTGTGTAGAGGCCGGGATTGAAAAAAAAAAAATTTCGATTTTGATCGAAGTTTGGAACGTGAACAAAAGCCGTCCGTGGAGGAGACGCGCCGCCATTTTTCGGAAACTTCGTTCCGCCTGTGTAGAGGTTGGAACCCATCGTCGAAAATTCCGCCTGTGTAGAGGTTGGAAATACCACAAACACCTGCGAAGAGGTGTCAATTCGAACAATTTCAACTATATTACCTGCGAAGAGGTGAAATCAGTGGAATCGAAATTTTTCTTAATTATTGGATACATCGTACGTGCGAGCAACAAGGGAGCCAGAAAAAAAGGTAGGATCTTTCCATATTTTTTCTAAAATGTATAAAAACGCTCTTAAAGAGGATCTCATAAGAGTTGTTGAGGACCATTGCATTGCTATTATTATACTATCTATGTTTGTATACATGAAAAACAATTAAAACAATAATATATCAGTCTGTTTTAAATTTTTACTCCAACAAATGTTTGTAATGGATCCAAATCTAACATAAATATATATATTTTTATATGTGCCCGCGGGATTGTAAAGTTTTTCTGAAGTGGCCCACGAGGTAATTTGGGTTGGCCACCCTTGCTCTAGAAAGAGGTGAGGTTGGGGGGGAGAGCCCCACTTAGATCGAAGCTAGGAACTTTAATTTTACTTTTATTGGTGGGGGTGGGACAAACAACCGGTTTCAGAGTGGCGGGGGAAACGTCCCTCCTTTCCTTTTTAGAGGTGTGTATGTCCGAATGAAGACGAAAAAAGCCGAATGAGTGTTACATTCATTCAAGTTCACTCTCCGGCAAATCGCGTCAACTGAAGTTATCACTTCAAAATGTCGATCGATAAATCGAACCCTAACCTTGAGCAGGATGTTAGCCGGATGTTAGCCATGTATAAGGAAACGGGATTAGGTCTAATCCCTCCATCCTCTATCTGGTATTTGGTTGGCTTGGTGTTGCGACCTGGCGGCTGGTGGTGGGCGGAGTTTCGGAGGCAAGAGCCAATGAGATGGTAGGAGCAGACAGGGAGAACCGAGTCTTCCAATGGTTGAATGTTGGGAGTGAGCATGGATTCGAGAAGATAGAATGAAGTAAAGGTTTTAGGAAAAATATTCGATGGAGATGGAATAAAATCATTGCATTTAATTAAAATATGGAAAGTTAAAGGGGGGAGATAAAAAGTTAAATTAAAGGGGAAATGAAAGTTAATTCTTGTTAAGCAGAGCTTCAACAAGAAGATAAGTTTGAGCAGTTTCATCTTTAGTACTTTTGAGATTTTTGAGAATTTGAATTATTTCAGGGGATTTTTTAAGAATATTAGAAATTAAATTGATTAGCTCAATTACTTGAGCCAGGTCAGATGTTTCTTCCTTATTGATTCCATGGTTTTCCTTGCTATTTTTATTTTCATTTGATTGTATATTGTCATTTTCGTTTGGGGTTAACCTCGAGCATAGTAAGCAGACGATCAACCAACCAGGCTACGGACTCGTTGGAGGAAATTGAAACTTTATTGTATAAAAGCTAAGCATGAATTTCAATTACATTGAGGGTTGAGCACCCTAAAGGAGTACTACTATTACGCCAAGTCTCGACCCTAAACGAATTTCTTTAGTCGTGCCCTCTCCTTGTAAGTGTTTTTTGTTTGAAGCTCTAGCACGTTACATTTTGAAATTTTCGAGCTGCAAGAAACGAAGGTATCAGTACGACTCATCAACACTACAAATGAACGGAGACTAGTTCATATTAAAGATATTAAATTCCTCATAGTAAATGTAGAACTGGAATATTTAATAATTTCTAATAAAACTATGAGTATTTTTGAATTAAATATTAATTTTATTGACTGTTAAGTTTTTCAAAGAGAAAAAAAAATTTAAATAATTACGAATCTCTGAGAAAAGTATTAAAGAAAATGAAACTCTTAAATTTAGTAATGATAAAATTATCACTAAGAAAACTGACAATGTGTTTAATAGAAATAATTCCTAACAGTGATTGTGATATTATTAATGTGATTATTGATAAATATAAACATGTCTTTGCTAAAAATAAATTTGATGTGGGCGAGTTAAAATGTAATTCTCCTAAAATAATACTTCCCTCAGAATTACCCATTGCAAATCGACCATATAGGACAAATTTTAAAGATGATACGGAAATAAAAAAGCAATTAGATGCATTATTGAAAGCAGGAATAATTAAACCATCTTATAGTTCTTACGCTGCCCTTATAACATTGGCTTTTAAAAAGAGAGGATAATGCTCGTACACGATTATGTATCGATAATAGAAAGCTAAATGCAATCACAAAATTAGATGCAGATCCAATTATCCGAATAGATGCAGTTTTAGACAAATTATCACATGTTAAATTTTTCTCAACGATCGACCTCTGTAGTGGTTATTGGCACATTAAATTAGATAATGAACTTAAAAATCTTGCATTTTCATCAAATTACATTTTTTTCAATTCAATCGTTTGCCTTTTGGATATAAAAATTCCCCAGCTATATTTCAAAGAGCTATTAGACAGATTTTAAATAAATACCAAATAAAATTTTCATTAAATTACTTTGACGATATAATAGTATTTTCGGAATCAATTGAAGAACATGCAAAACATTTAGAGGAAATTTTTAAAATTTGAGAAATAGAAAATATTAAATTAAAATTCTCAAAGTGTAAATTTGGTGAAGATACAATTCATTTCTTAGGATATGAAATAAAACAAGGGCCATACACTCCAAATAATACAAATGTCGAAATAATTAAAAAAACTTTTGCCCCCTAGAAATATAAAAGATATACAAAGATTTCTTGGGAGTATTAATGTCTATTATAAATTCATTCCTCAATATGCAAAATTAAGAATACCCTTAAATAATCTTCTTAAAAAGAATCAAAATTGGAATTGGACCCCAGAATGTCCCAACAATCTTTTCAAAAACTTAAAGACAGCTTAATTTCAAAGCCCATTTTAGCTGTATTCAATCCAAATTATCCATGTCATCTTTATGTAGATGCATCGAAAACTGCGACCTCTTGTATCCTCAAACAACAAAAGCCCAATGGAAATCAACATCCAATTGTATTCCATTCGAGACAATTGAGAAATTATGAAATTAATTATACAATAACTGAATTAGAATGCTTAGCTATAATTGATAGGTTAGATAAATTCCATTAATATCTTCATGGATCTCATTTCACAGTTCATACCGATTATAATGCATTAGTTTGGCTTATATATATAACAATTTCAAAAGTCCCACGGGTAGACTTTTTAGATGGTCTTTAAAAGTTTCTATGTAAGATTTTGATATAAAATACAAAAAAGGTAGCACTATAAAAATATATATATATATATATATTCACTGGTGTGCAAAAATTAAGGACGAAGTCAAAAAATTAGCATATCAGCTGAACGAAGAGGCAGAGCGGACAGAAAGACCAATCAGGAGATTAAGTAAGGTGATGTACGGTAGCACATGCGTAGATATGCAGGTAGACGTAATGGAGGAGTGTCTGAGTAGTATAAAGCATGTTGTCGGTGTAAGATCAGTATTTCTGACAAAGAGATTGCACGCCGTATAACAGTTAAAATCACACCGAGTTGCTGCCTCAGCGAGAAATGGCGAACAATCAATCTGTTAGACGACATCTGGATGCTTTTATCCGAGGTCGAATCATTGGGAAGTTGGAGGAAGGCCGCAGTGTGACAAGTGTGGCTGCAGAGTTCGGAATTGCTCACAGCATCGTTTCACGACTTTGGAGACAATTTCAAACTACAGGAACAGCTATCCGGGGGTTCAGTAGTGGTCGTCCACGAGGAACCACACCCGCAGATGACCGGTATATTGTCTTACAGGTCAGAAGAAACAGGCGGCAGATAGCGGGAGAAATCGCTAGACACACGACACAGGCGACTGGACGACCGATATCGCGTTTTACCGTAGCCAGAAGACTGCACGGTGGAGGTCTGTTTGCACGACGCCCTGTACGGTGTGTACCTTTAACGCCTGCCCATCGGAGAAGGCGTTCTCTGTGGTGCCGGGAACACCGGAATTGGAGAGACAATGAATGGGGACGAGTACTCTTTACAGATGAGAGCTTTTTCAGTTTGAGTAGCGATTCTCGTCGCATACTCATCTGGAGAGAGCGGGGAAGCCGCAATCATCCCTCGAAAATCATTGAAAGGGACAGGTATGGAGGTCGCGGTGTTCTCGTTTGGGGAGGCATCATGCTTGGTAGTCGTACAGACCTTCACATCTTCGACGCAGGTTCAGTCAACGGGACCCGTTATTGTAACGAGATTCTTCTTCCATATGTGCGTCTTTTTAGAGGCGCTATGGGTCTGCAGTTCCTTTTCATGGACGACAATGCACCATGTCATCGCACAGTAGCTGCCGAACAGCTCTTAGAGAGTGAGGATATTGAACGTATGGATTGGCCGGCACGATCTCCGGATCTCAATCCCATCGAGCATGTATGGGATTTTCTAGGCAGACGCTTGGCAGCTCGTACCTTACCACCAGTAACGATTCGGGAGCTTCGATTGGCGCTGCAAGACGAATGGGCAGCAATGCCTCAACAACTCATTGACACCCTCTTTCTCAGCATGGGCAGACGCTATGAAACCTGCCTAGCAGTCAGGGGAGATCATATCCTCTACTAAAGACCGGATGTTTCTTGCTGGACACCCATCACAAGGATGTTTCGGCCTTCAGTCGCATTGCGCTCCATGCTACTTTTTCAATCAAGCTTCTTTTTATTCCTCTGATTTCTCTTTTAGTAAGTGTTGCTTACATATTACACATGTCCTTACGTATTGGGGATCTTACGGTATTAAATGTGTTGATTTGGAAAACTTTTGTACAAAGTTATATTGAAAAAACCGTCTCGTCCTTAATTTTTGCACACCAGTGTATATATATATATATATATATATATATAAATATTGAAGCGGATATGTTAACAAGAAATCCCATTGCTTAAAAAATAATTTATACACCCCCAGAACCTTTATTAGATATCAATGAAATAATTCCTTTTCAAAATATAGAAAATATATCAGCTCCTAAATGTTTTAAGAGAGATGGTGTTTTTGTAGTAAAAAAACAAGGTTTAACTAAAATAATTGTACCCAAAGCTCTAAGAGTGAAGTTAATGAAGAAAACTCCCTCCAACCTACATAATTTATGGTAATTTAACTTTTTAAAGTTCACTAAAAGATAATGAGATATATCCTCCCATAGAAGAAGCAAGAAAATTAGCCAAAGAAAGAGCCGAACAATATTATAAAACAAACAAGATTAGATATGACAAAAAATTTCAAGAAGCTGATTTCAAGGTTGGTGACATAGTAATGTATGAGGAATTTCAATACCCCAGTACAAGGAAATCCTTATTCAGTCCCCTTTATTCAGGCCCTTATACCGTTTTAAGAAAATCTTCTGATGTATTATTTGAAAAAGATAGACCCAATGCTCTTAATAAAACTGACACTGACTTGGTTCATTCTCAGTCCGCTCAAGACTTTTTCATCCATCTGAAAATTTTCAGTTGAATTACATTCAACAAAATACCCATAATAAAAAGAATAAGAAAATAACTAAAAGAAACCTCTTACGTAATAGAGAAGTAACTGAGTTCTGCTTAAAACTTTTCAGGGAAGAGTAATATAATATAATATTTAACTTTTATAGTATATTTTGTGCTAAAGGAGATATTGTTTATACTTTCAATTGTGAAAGCAGAGTGTATGTGTTTTATTATACAAAATTTAGAGAAATTTTAATGTACTCCTCATTAATTTATTTTAAAATATCGAATGAGTTAACATTTATGATAGATATTGGTGTTTTAAAATTGAAAGGAATAAATTAAGTTATTAGAGAAATGACTCTAATGTACTAATACTAATGATATTGATTTTGATGAGAAACAAAAATAACGTCATTTTTCCTTCTTTTTTTCTCCACTGAATTTTATAGTGTGTCTTATTAACTATTTATTCAGCAGTAACCTTATTGCATGTCTTTTAATTTTTTTCATTTTGAAATTGTGTGTTTTGATATACCGGCGATATATCAAGATTCACTATTCCTCGAAATTTTCCTTACCTAAATTTAAAATTAATTTAATAATTTGAAGCTTATTTTTGGATAATATACAGTGGATAGAAGATAATTCAATCATTATAAATTTTTGTATATGCCTTGAAACATTAAGAGGACAAACGTGTTTAGTTTGGTATGTACACCTCTTAATGTGTTCTTATTAGCATGCCTTAACATCTGTGATTTGATCACGCAGATTAAGAAATCTGCGAAATCTTAAGAAATCTCTCTAAATGTGTTCAAAAATAAGTAGTGTGATACGGTTTACATTAGTGAATGTGTGATGTAAGAGAAAGTCAAGAATTTTGTCTATGAAACGAATACTTAGAAGGTTACGGAGAGATTCAAAATATTGTATGCGATATTGTTAAGTTACAGTGAATATTGTGAAAATTTTACATAAATACTAAAGGTGATGATAGAAGGGGGAGTCCACATTTCCAACTCACAATTATTTAAAGAGCTCTTTTATTCTTTTTTATTCCTATATTCTTATAATTTTTATATTCTTATATTTTATAACACATATGAAATAAAATATTGTTTATTGTGTTGAATAGTACATATAAGTTGTTGTTATTGTGTGTGTACACCACCCCGTTTTTATATTATTAATTATTTCATTTTATTGGTGTCTATATTTTTTTTTTATCTTTTTAAAAAATTGTACTTCATATATGCAAAATTTTGTGTAACAATATAAGGCATTACTACGATGGCGCCAGAGTAGATTTTTATATAAAATTAGTATTTTAATATTTGTATGATATCATGTATTTTTATATTTACTATCTTATTGTTTGATATGATATTATTTTCCAATATAAAAAGTTTTTCAATACATTATCAGCTAGCTATAATACGAACCTATTCTTATGAAGGAATAGGATGAAACATGAGCTCTTATTCTGGATGTCGAATAGATTTGAACTAGCTAATCTTCAGTTATATGTACAGAAATTCATTTTTATCAAATAATATTTTGGAAGTTTTATTACTATGTTTGTTGTTATAGTTTTGTTTATTTTAGAAAATTTTGGGATTTTTGTATTCCTATTACTTAAATATTTCTGCTATGTGTAATATGCGTTTCCAAATGATGTTGTGTATTGTTTTGTTTTTGTTGATAATTGATTAAGTTTGTAAAGAGAGAAAAACCACGCCATGACTCCCTTTTAAAATTGGGGGGCAAATGTAAGGATAATTAAATTAGATTAAAAATTAATTTCCCTATCTAGCACTTAACTCATATTTTTCATTTGATCTTCAAGTATCAAACTAATCACCCATTTATTTCTTCCGAACATATGACTTAGCCAACTAACATGTCTAATTCCCGCTCTTTAGATTTAATTGCCCTACATGTCAGCATTAACACTTTCAAGTACACTCATAAAATCAGAGGTACTTCTCACATCTGGCTTAAGTGGAAAAACACTTAGATTTCACTTTGGCGTTCTTTTTCTCTCTCCCTATCATTGTCAGAGCTTGCGTAGATTTCATCAAATAAAGATCCTTTTTAAAACTAAGTCTGATTCTGACTTAAAACATGTCATATATATATGTAACGTATTGGCCGAGTGTGGTATTAATTTGTGGAGAGTTAGTAGGATTTTAGGAAAAACATTTTCAGTGAAGGTTTATCTTTTTTATTCTGACGCACATATCAAAAGCTTAGGACAAAATTGTGGTACATTTTCACGTTGACGGGACAAACTTACGATGATTATAAAGAAAAGCGGATAAGAGACAAGCTGCAGCGACATCTTGGAGTACACAACACAAAGACAAAGAGAGCTGCAGCTATTTACATTTTCACGTGGACGAGGCTGAGACAAAAAAGCAAGGTGAGGATTACATGATGAAGGCAAGCAGACAAAGAGAGCGATCACACAAGATTTCGCTTTGACAAGCGCATGATTATAATGTAATAGTAGTTCTGATTGGATAGAATGGGTGTGACATGGATTTCGGACTAGTTGATTACGATTAAGATTGAAGTGTTATTTTCGCACCAAAGAATTAAAGCTTGTTTAAATATTAGTAAAAAGAGTTAACAAAAAGGATGCTAGAGGGAATTACCACACACACACACACACACACACACACACACACACACACACACACACACACACACACACACACACACACACACACACACACACACACACACACACACACACACACACACACACACACACACACACGCACACACACGCACGCACACGCACGCACACACACACACACACACACGCACGCACACACACACACACGCACGCACGCACGCACGCACGCACACACGCACACGCACGCACGCACGCACGCACGCACGCACGCACACACACACACACACACACACGCGCGCGCGCATAGATTAAAAAAGGAAACAGATTCAGAACAACGAAATAAACACAAAATTACAAGTATTTTTATTTCTGAAAATTTTGATCATTTTTTTTAAAGCAATTTACTCAGCTAAGTCATGTTTGGTAGCCAATGTAGCTAAATTATTTAGTCTATCTTGGGAGTCGTGGATCGGAAATTTTTTTTTATTAATTTTGAGAAATTCCTCTCTTTACTTGCTACAGATTGGCAAAGAAAGTAGCATTCTTAATGCAATAGCAAGATTTGGAGCAAATTCTTAAGCCTAAATAAATTTTAAAACATCAATTGGGCTTTCTTTTTTGCCTAATTTAGCCAAAATTAGCACTACATCATCTGCTAGATGAAGTGCATTTATATCCATTGATTCTCCAACATTATTTCTAAATTTTTACAGTTTTTAATTAAAATATTTTTGGGATGTCTTTTAAATCATGTACACTGCTGGACAATTGCTGAGGACGGATAACACTATCATCCATAGCAACCACAAAATGAAAGGAAGCAAAATGTGGAAAATTAGAATAAGTGCGGGATATTAGTAAGAAGTATGAGTATGCAAATTTGTTTTCCACGTCTGTTCATCACGTGATAGCGTTCATAAGAGCTTTAAAGGTTTTGACGCGTGTGGACAGTTGTTGTTTCAAGTCAAAGTTTTACAGGAAAGATTTAATAGACGAACTTAAAATTTTTGGCATGTCTTCCCGACATGCGTGGCCGAATTATTGGAAAGATCGAAGAAGGGCGAAAAATAACAGATGTTGCCAGGGAGTTCGACATCGCTCACAGCGTTGTTTCACGGCTGTGGAAGTCATTTAAAACTACTGGAATGTGTAGTAGACGGCACGGGGAGGTCGTGTTAGAAGTACGACGCCTGCAGAAGACAGATATATCGTCCTATGAGCAAAAAGGAACAGGCGCACCACAGCTCAGCAGGTGGCAAATCAGTTTCTTGTTGCCTCAGGAAAGCAGATCTCCCGAAAAACTGTTGCCAGACGTTTGAGGGGAGGAGGACTATACGCACGCAGACCTGTTGTGTGTGTCCCATTGACCAGACAGCACCGTACTGCCCGTTTGCAATGGTGTCGTGAGCATCACAATTGGACTGAACAGGACTGGGCATGCGTACTCTTCTCAGATGAGAGTTGGTTCAGTCTGTCATCGGATTGTAGACGCCAACTGATCTGGCGCGAGAGTAGTACTGCTTATCGTCCAGAAAATATCCAGGAAAAGGACCGATATCCGACATGCAGTATCATGGTGTGGGCCGGCATCATGATCAATGGTCGCATGCGCCTACATGTGGTTGTGAATGGGACTATGACGGGCCAACGATACATTGATGAAGTTCTACTTCCTCATGTTCGTCTTTTCCGTGGTGCTGTCGGTGATAAATTTGTTTTTATGGACGACAACGCAACATGTCATCGAACACTCGCTGTTCAGGATTGTCTAGACAGCGAGGGTATTCAACGTCTCGTATGGCCAGCGCGTTCTCCAGATCTAAACCCCATTGAAAATGTGTGGGGATGCTTTGGGGAGGCAAGTTGCTGGTCGAAACTATCCTCCGACAAACAAGAACACCCTCATCCGTGCAGTCACAGAGGAATGGGATAAATTGCCTCAACAGCTGCTGGATAATGTTGTGCAAAGTATGGTACGACGTGTGGAATGTTGCATCACACTCCACGGTGGACATATCCCGTACTGATACCTTTCTTTAAGGTGCCTGCTGACTTTTAGATGCATTGTTCCATTTCTCCGTACACAGATCAAATGAACATTTTCTTTTCTTTTAGATATTTCACAGCTTTTGTACTTTCCAGAATAATAAATATTCTTTATTCTAATGTCTGAACAGTGTGGCAACTATGTTTTATCTTACTATCTTACTAGGTCTCATGTCTCGCTTAATGTTATGCTACATAGCAATTTGTGATCCGTCCTTAGCAATTGTCCAGCAGTGTATATTGAATAAAAGTTGAAAATAATTGCTGTGGGTAGTTCTTGAATAAAATCTTTATTCCAAGACATTAAATGCTTGGTTAATTGTAAAAATAAATCTATCTTGAGATTTGATTTAGGTTCTTCTACCAGATTATCTCATTCTTCATAACCAACATTAATATTTCTTCACTCAGCTTTGTCACGTGACTGCGTCTCCTCAAAGTTAGCAAGGATATCAATCTCGTTGGCTTTGCATCAGAGAGAATTTCATCAAAAGCCACATTTGAGCGAAGATCTTAAAAGAATCCTTTTAAGGTATCCGACTACGTTCGGAACCGTGATTTTACAAAAGCGTATAAATGGATAATATTTATGATATTTAGAGTCACTTAGATTAGAAAATGTATATAAAATTGTTTTAAGAATAGTATTACAATAAAAAAATATTTAAGTACAATATTCTGACAAAAAATGAACATAGAATGATCCATTTTAAAAATATTCTCCTTTTGTGAAAAATGCTTCCATTATAATAATATTTTGCATGTATATAGCTCAGATCTCTCTACAGATGCTCAACTAGAAGTTTTGAAATATATAACTTAAAAGTGGGTTTATCCTTGTTTTACAACAAAGGGGAGAAATTTTAAGAAAAAACGCCGATAATTACTTCAATTGGTTGTAACTCTGAAAATAATGTGAATTTTTCAAAAATTCTAGTTGAGCCTCAGTAGAGAGGTCTGAGCTATATACAGGTAAAATATTATTATAATAGAACCATTTTTCACAAAAGGAGAACTTTTTGAAAAAAATATTATTCTAAGTTAATTTTTTGCCAAAATATTATATTTAAATAAATTTTTTTTTTTGTCAAAAGCTCCTTAAAACAATTTTATACATGTATTCTAATCTAAGTGACATTAAATATTATGAAAATTATCCATTTATACGCTTTTTTAAAATCACGATTACGAACGTAGTCGGATACCTTAACGTATAGTTATAACGTTACTAATTACGTATACTAATTACGAGTATTTTACGTTAAGTATACTAATTACGTGCATTTTTACGTAACGTATACTAATTACTTTCGGTAAACGCTGGTATACGTTTGATATTGGTATACGTTTTAATTTAAAAGAATTTATTATTTGGTTAATAAAACAATCAATGGAAAGTTTAGGAATCTGGTCGCATCCAGATCATCTATATTTGCAAGAAATGCTGCTCTCTCGAGAAGAGCATCTACAAAGGAAAAAATGGAACAAGATCTAACATTAAATGTATATTTAATTTGATTTTAATTTACGTTGCATTTTGAAGCCACACAAGGGATATAGGTGACGGTCCTCGTAAATTTGAACCCCCAGTCAAGTACCTTGGATGACTACTAAAATGTGGCATTCCTCTCTTCAAACTTTCACACCACATCAACGGGAGGAGTTTGAGCCTCGACAGATTTAACGTGCATTAGCCCCTCTACATGTTGGTTCTTCAGTGGTACTAGGACTGGAATCCGTGACTCGATTACACCGGCCTCGGATTCACGACCATGACCACTCCTCAACAACGGTTGCATATTATGGACAGAAGACAGGAATGAAAAAATAAACGATTTCCTTTTAAGTATAAAAATGCAATTAGCGTAAAGCCTTAAAATATCCGATTTTAAACTACTGGGACAGTCGTGAGTTAATAAGTTAATAAAACTAGTTTGAAATTCATAGCTAGCAAAGGCTAGTTTGGGAAAATTCAAAAAATGCCATTCATGGTACAATATACACAAGTAAAAGGGAAGTCTCTGCGAATGGGAATGCAGCAAGTAATATCCAATAGAACTAGTAAATATTAAAAAAAAAAGCTATTTCACTACTTAAATTTTTAATGATGATAAAATCGGGGGGGGGGAGACGTCAAACAGGAGTTATATCTCAAAAAATGAAGACCCTTCTGGCTTTAAATCTGCCAAAAATCACAAAGTAGAACTTTTATACAGTGATGTGTCCTCTGATTTTATTACCCCGACAATGCTTATATAACGATCTTTTTACCTTACACCACCATTTCGTTATTACAATCCTTGGACAAAAGTATTTGAGCGGGCCAAATTTCAAGACTAAATCTAAGAGAACAAAAACAGAGTTTTTATTATCAATACGCCCCACCCCGTAACTCAATTGAGAGTCAATTTCCAAAAGAACTATTCTTACAGGATTTCAATTCTACAAAAGAAGTATGTTTAACAAGTTTTTCATTATTATAGTCCTAGTAATTCGAAAACAGGATTTTTGTCAACACGCCTAGTAATTCCCAGGAGTCGATTTCTGTTTAATCCATTTTCACTGGATCTCTATGCAATAAAAGAAACATGTTTAACAAATTTCAAGAAAATGAGTCTAACATTTCAAAAACAAATTTTTTCTACAACTCTCCTTGATCTCTTGCAACTCACCCTTGGTTGTCGAATTTTTGTAAAACTCTTTCTTAAAGGAACTTTATTTCATGAAAGGAACATTTCCACCACTTTTCAAACAGGAAGGTCCAATAGTTTAAGTATGAAAACAATTATCTGTAATACCCCTTAAGCCCACACAACACCCCCTTGGGTTCAATTTTCGCAAAGCTTATTTTGAAGTGGATTTATACTTCATGGAAGGAATCTGCTTACCAAACTTCAAGTGTATAAATCTAATAGTTTAAAAATGGAAATAATTATCTATAACCCACTTAATCCCCCGCAACATCTCTTGTTGGTCGATTTTTTCAAAACATATTTTGTAGTGGATATTTACTCTATGAAAGGAACATACCTACCAATTTTCAAGCAGGTAGGTCAAAACGAAAAATAATCATTCATTACGCCCCTTAATCCTCCGCAATTCCGCTTAATAGCGATTTTTACAAAACCCATTTTGTAGCGGATTTCTACTCCATGAAAGGAAACTGCTTACCAAATTTCAAGATTGTTCGTCTAATACAGGGGTGTCCAACCCAAATGACCTTGCGGGCCACTTCAGGAAAAACATTATAATCTCGCCGGCCGCGCATAAAAATATGTACCTTTATATCAGATTTGGCGGGAGAATATAGGTTATGCATGTAATAGTGAGTGAAGTATGGAAATTTTTTTAAAATTTTGAGTTGTGTTACAGTGTTGATTTAAGCTAATTAGGCAGGATATCTACAAGCCTCTTGGCATTGGTGGATCGAGATTTATTAACAGAAAACCTGATTAAGTCCAGTTTATCCGGGCCCTTACGAGCCGATCTGGGCACCGGGCCCCTAGGTGCTCACCCCAAGAGCCCAATGGTTAAACAGGCACTGTTGTATCGACACTATTGGCTCGTACCTGATAGAAACGCACCAATCGACTCAAAATACTTGCTATTCAGAAAGAATATAGTCACCTAATAAATCTTGCACAAGCAGTGGGAGGAGAGGGATTCCCTGAAATAACTGCTGGTGATATTCTAGAATTAGATGTGCAAGTGAAAATAAACGAAGCGGATTTGATGACAATAATAACCGAAAAATAACCGAGTGAAGATAAATCTGAAGATTTTTCCAATGTAAAAATCTAAAAACTTCACGTTGAAGGATATAGAAAACCATGTTTAGACATGGCGAAATATATGGAGTCCAACACAGGATCGTTTTCTTAAATCTTTTAAACTGCTTAGCTGCCCAATAGAAGTTTATTAAGATTTGTATAGATATATATAGAGGGAAAAATTCTACAATAATTTTTTTAAAAAAAACCTAAATCTATCGGGCGTGCAGCCGAACTTGTCAGGAATTAAGTTTCTATTTTAAAATAAGGCCAGTCGAAAGTTCCTCACGAAGAATAAATTTATTTGCATAACATTATGTTTCTTTTTAATTTTAATAATTGAACTTCAAATGATGACATTTAATGTTTAGATGTTACAATGTTTGTTTGTTAGGACATGTTTTTATGTATATTTGTACTTAATTTTTGATTAAAAAATGATCAAAATGTACACCATCTCAAAAGCAATAAATCTTTTTAGAACCGAAACTCAGTTTTTGAATTAAAGACAAAATAAGACATTGAAAGACTAAATGACTTTCTTATGACACTATTTTCCACGCATCAAGGTATTTTCAAGGAACGTATCTTCCGCTTTGTTGGAGGTTTACCCGCATGTGCTGTGGTATATATATAAGCCAGTAATAGTCTCCATGCTACGATGATCATTTTAGCATGGTTGCTTAGGTACTCGTTTACGGGTAAGAAGGTGCTGAGTTCTAATCTCCTTCAGGTAGATGCATGTTAAATCTGTCCACAGGCTCGAAGTGCTCTCATTGGCGTTGTTTGGAAGCTTAGAGTGAGATGATAGCTTGGGTGCCATTCTCATGATTTCACGGAGGTACAAAATTAGGAAGATCATTTTCAATATATATAGTCCCCCCCATGTTGCTTTTTATTTCGATGTTAATAAATAATTAATCAACCAAATCCTCCGTGACTGGAGTTTCCTTTATCACCATAGATTTCCCGCTGTCCTCTTTAAGCATTTTTTCCTTCAAAATTAAAAAAAAATGCGTTTGCGTTTCAAATCTTTGATGTATTAAGATGTCACCGATATTTTACGAACCGTATTTCTACTTCTAACTTCCCCTGATCAAGGTTAACTCATAAAATTGTTCTTACACCACTCGCGTCTGAAAATGCGAAGCAGTTAATCCTTTAAAACAAAAGATATATTTATAATAATTAATTCTGAAATGAACAAATACTTGGCACCCAAAAATTTTTGATTCATGTCTCATAAGTTTAGTTATTACAGATGGCAAGCTAACTGAACTACCATGACTAAAGTAAGTTCTGAGAGATTCATACTATAAAAATGAAACTGATTACTCTCCTTTGGACAAATAATTAGTAGTTTAAGGGAGTTAGACGTTGGATACGTCTAACTTCCTTAAACTACTAAATATTTGTACTGCTGATACGAAGAGATGCCTGCGGGCTGCAAAAATAGATCTACGCCCCTTTGCTGAAAAGATGACCGGGGATACATATACGGAAAAATGATTGCGGAGGTGAAAAAAAGTCCTGCACAAACTGTTCCTTTTGTATTGTTATTTCATTATATAATCTGAAATTCAGTGGAAACTTTCTTTGGTCAATTGGACAATGAATTAAGAGTCACTATTCATACTGTGAAAGGTCATACTTGCCTCGTGAAATATGAGTCACGAATTTCAAGTAAGTCCTGAACCAGAAACAGAAATAGACGCATAAGGACATTTTAAAATAACTGAAGAACTCGTGGAGAAGGACCGCTTTATTTTAAACTGTTGAGATGACTTTTTGCAACTTATTAGAAGAATATAAATAAATAAAAGTAGTTTCCTGTTTTGTAATAAAGTAGTTTCCTGTTTTGACTTGAAACGTTAGCGGTTTTCACTTTTCAGTTCGGATTCTAAAAGAGTATACTTTTACACATCACAAAGTTATTAAAAGGAGATATTCGTCAAGCTTGGTAGAATAATCTTTGATATTTTTTGCTCCTTAAAATAAATTCGAGGCACCATTTCACAAGGGCGGGGTTTAGAAGTTGAACGCCTCTGCAACATCCCATCCACATTGGATAGTTATTAAGCAGTGATTGCTGATGATTAACTGTGGTTGATTGGTATACTCGTTGTTGAAGAAATTGCTGAATTTTGTGTCATGACGAGTATACTCGTCATGACCATTGACTATTTAAATTGTAATTTTTGAGAAAAGCAAAAAATGTTATCATATTTCAAGATGTTTAGAATATTTTGAGATCAGGCCATAGTAAAACAAATAAATAAAAAATATGAAAAATTTAAGATGAACTCATGCGTTCCCGTATGCACTGTCTGAAACATTGTTCGGTTTGCATAACGAATTTATTTATGTGCGATGATAATAATTATTAGATGTTAACCTAAAAAATGCAAAAGCAAAGCAGGAAAGTTGATTTATTGTTGGGTTCATTCAGGTATGGTCAGCCATGGGACAAATACGTAACACCGACAAAGCTCTGAGCCCATTGGTAGCTACTGTCTCAAAGTTACCTAGCTATCGAGTGGTGTAAATGCCAATTGTTTGATGTTAGAACCATGTTTTGTTTGATGTCAGAGTAAATGCCCACACAATTTCCCGTATTGCCTAAATAATATTTATTTTATGCGTGGGGGAGGGGGAAGGTAAGGATATTTTCCAGCAAGAGGACTGTGATCAACCCTACAGCACCAACTCTAGAACTTCCTTAGTGACAATACAGGTAGGAAATATTTTGTCTGTAAAGAGGAGGAAGTAAATTAGTGTGTGCTTATGGCTTTCAGTCCGGGAATTTTGACTGACACTGAAATTCATAGATATCGATAAAAACTCCAATATGTATATAATATATGTTTATGTTAACCAAATAAATGATTATTAGTAATAAAATTGATAGTTTATAAAATATAAATCCATCTTTTTTATTTATTTAAAGCTTTAACAGTGACACTTACTCTGTGACTGACGAGTATAGTCATAGCTTGATTTCCGTGACACACATAGAGGCGCTTTCTCAAACGAGGACATCACTATTAACTTTTTATCTACCGATGGTACTTCTAAGTACCACTCATTTTAAAATTATACAGAACAACTATTTTTACGAATATTCTGATGGTTCTTAGTAGGAACACTTGTGACGAATCTATTCGTGATCTTTCCACTATTCTCTGGGGAAATCTTTGAGCTATCAATTCACGTTATTCACAACCAAGAAGAAGAAGAAAATCGTAATATGTGCAAATCAAGTTTACTATACATAGTTGAAGTTTTCTAGCTCGCAGAATAGAGAGTAGGAGAGGAGATAAGTCATAAATCACACAGGTGAGATCGTTACTGACAGGTATCATTATTGAATTATTGTGAATAATACTTATTAAGAGAAAGATTTAAAGTGACGATTGATCACTGAGATTAGCTTAATATTAGATTAAATCGGATGATAGATTAGATCCTATATAAAGTAAGAATCGAGTTTGATAGTCTCCTGATCTTTCGTGTATTTTCGTCGTTGTTCCACTTTCGCATTAACTCCGAGAAATTATCTTACTGTTATTGATTGAATTTGTGTCGTTATATTGTGAGATCAATAAATAGATTGATTGGATCATGACAATCAGTGTTTCTTTCCTTCCTCCTACATATCTAGGTGCCCAAGAAAAAGGTGAAAACCTCTCACATACTCTTAATTCCACTCTTCCAGAAGAAACGGCAGCATAAGTTCTATGATGAGTATTTTAGCAGGGAAGGCGAATAGTTTTAAAACAGAAGCTACGTTTTCAACTCACGTTTTGATTGAGTTGCAAAGTGTCATTTTTTGTTCAGAAAAAGTAGTTAATGTCAAAAGGTAAGTGTCTTATTTTTTATGTGTAAGTTAAGATCTTAGAAATCGATTTAACTATTTATTTTAAGTGAACAGTGTATATAATTATTCTTACAGTTGAATAATTTTGTGGTACTTATAAGCACCAACAATACATTGCATATTAGAGCAAGAACGTTTTTTTTTCATCCGCGTACCTTATTATTGTTTTTTGATTTGTTGTAGCGTCATTACTATAATGCAATAGAGTTATGCTTTTTTTTGGCAATTATTTTCAGTTTAACATTTGTTTTGGTTTTTTATTGTTTTATTTTAACGTTTTCAAAAATATTTGAACTTTGAATCTAAACTTGTCTTTTTGTCACACAATAAAATCTATTCTTTATTCAAAAATTAACAACATTTTAATTTCTTTGTGCGTAGCTTAGATTTAACAATAATAGGAGGTTTTCGAGTTATTATTATTATTATTTACTTTTCTTAGAATGTTTGGAAAAAGAAGCTCGTATTCAAGAGGATCTAGATTTATTGCAGAACCTACCCTGGGAAAGCAATAATGCATTAACAGATGATTTTTCAGATGAAGAAGTACCAGCAAATAATCTGTTGGAATTTTCGTCAAATTCTTAAGAAAACGATAAAGAGACTAAACACAAAACCGGGGTGCAGTAGCTCATGTTCAGAAAATACAGCATTTCTTACCCTAGGATGTAGTTTTTGGAAACCATTAATATGTGGATAGAGGCTCTATCCACTGCCCATCTAGAACAGAAAAATGACCTAGAAATTTTCGCTTTTCCTGTACTCGAGACAGATCATTTAGAATCAAGTGAGAATTTTGGGGATGGGAAATATAAACAAACTTTGTTAACAATATGTGGCACAAGATTCTCGGATTCGAAAATCTTTCATTACAGCTTTTCTGCTCGGAGAAAACGTTTGCATATTATTAAGTTCCACAGTAAATAGCTAATCAAATTTGTGGGAAATGACTAATATAAATTCACAAAAATATTACTTTATTTCTAACTTTTTATACTAAAATTAAATAAAATATAAAATGTGGATATATACCACACACACACACACAAACACACACACACACACACACACACACACACACACACACACACACACACACACACACACACACACACACACACACACACACACACACACACACACACACACACACACACACACACACACACACACACACACACACACACACACACACACACACACACACA
This sequence comes from Trichonephila clavipes, assembly GCA_019973935.1. Taxonomy (NCBI): domain Eukaryota; kingdom Metazoa; phylum Arthropoda; class Arachnida; order Araneae; family Nephilidae; genus Trichonephila; species Trichonephila clavipes. Next base: position 379,297 of record BMAU01019628.1, read on the forward strand.
CACACACACACACACACACACACACACACACACACACACACACACACACACACACACACACACACACACACACACACACACACACACGCGCACGCACGCACGCACGCACACACACGCACGCACGCACGCACGCACGCACACAAACAAACTCACGCACGCACACACACACACACACGCACGCACACGCGCACACACACAAACAAACTCACACAAACAAACTCACGCACGCATAACATATTTGCAATTAGCTAAATGTAAAGAATGCTTGCTTATTTAGTGGAATGACATAACATATAATTTGAATCTCCTCCGTTCTTTTCTTGATAATATTGTTTAATCTGTCTGGATTCAAAGTCCTCAAGTTGGCTTTGTTATTAGGTAAGAAAATTGCAATGCCAGATCAAATGTTATTCTTGTCATATAGTCATGCTATAAATCCCATTTTAAAATTATTTAACTATGCAGACACTGTAAATAATTATAAAATCAAGTTAGTGACAGGAAAAAAAAAAAAAAAATTGGATACCATTCTTACATCCATCTTATTTCTTTACTAAAATTATCATAGATTCCACAAATCCTGTTACATATTAGGTAATTTAAGAATTAGGAACGAAAACATTCACATTTTTCAGTTTAACACAGAATAAATGGTTTGTATTTAAAAGCTTAATATTCTGAGAGAATTCATAAAATAATTTGAATACCGAATTCGAAGGATTCTCAGAAGCAGACACAGTTTTATTTTCTTAAATTGTGCTGTCGAAATAAATGTATTATTTTAATTAGGAAAATTTGTAACTATATATTTCTGAAACATATAAAATAATCTTTGTAATTATTTAAAATTCTTTTTGTAATTATATTATTCTATGTAAGGGGATAAAAAGCAGCTTTTAGCAACAAGAATGGCAATATGGTAACAATATTCAAATGAAATAAAGATTGTAAGAAATTTCAATAGATGGCAGCACCAACAAAAAATGATAAAAGGTCAGAAATCTAAAAGACGAATGAGATAATTCGAATTTTAATGTATATATGATTATATATTTGATGTTTATGCAAAGTAATTACATTGTATAATTCTTTGATTAACAATATTTTAATTCATAAAAATATATTCTATAATATTTTTTTCCGCAAGGTCTCATTATCAGAATAAATATTCATAGTTCCTATGCAAAAAGTTACTTAATCTTATAACTAGAATCACATCAAATCTGATATTTAAATTTGTTGCAGCTCTACATCTGTAACAATAAACTAATGCACCCATTTAAATTTTCCATAGTCAGATATAATAAGCTATCATTTACGAAAAAAAATTTCTTTTTTTGCTCTATAATTTTGACTTAAGACAAAATCGCCCTTTAAAGCAATGTTTCGAAGATGAATGTTAGAAAATATATTTCAAATGTGAGTCACAGTGAAAAATAGGTACGAAAAGAAAGAAAACTGAGATAAAATGTGCAGTTTTTTTTAGACATACGTATTAAATAGTGTTCTCACTGGAAACCAATATATATATATATATATTTATATATATATATAGTGGCGCAACACAAGGGGGGGGTCTGGGGGTCCGGACCCACCCACAAAGCCCTTTATTTTTTTCCCGATTGATTATAATTCTAAGTACATAGTACGTAAAATTTAATTAAGTAATTGTTATTAATGATTAATTTTATTAATTAATACTAATTATTTATTCAATAATTAGTTTTGTACGGTTTTTTGTTCCCGAAAATCGACAAAATCAAAAGGAGCATGATACAAGAACGGGGAACTTTTAACCCGGACCCCCTTGAAAAATTCCTGTGTGTGCCACTGTATATATATATATATAATCCAAAATAAAAATCAAAACACACACACACACACACACACACACACACACACACACACACACACACACACACACACACACACACACACACACACACACACACACACACACACACACACACACACACACACACACACACACACACACACACACACACACACACACACACACACACACACACACACACACACACACACACACACACACACACACACACACACACACACACACACACACACACACACACACACACACACACACACACACACACACACACACACACACACACACACACACACACACACACACACAACAAACACGCACGCACGCAAACAAACTCACGCACGCACACACACACACACACACGCACGCACACGCGCACACACACACAAACAAACTCACACAAACAAACTCACGCACGCATAACATATTTGCAATTAGCTAAATGTAAAGAATGCTTGCTTATTTAGTGGAATGACATAACATATAATTTGAATCTCCTCCGTTCTTTTCTTGATAATATTGTTTAATCTGTCTGGATTCAAAGTCCTCAAGTTGGCTTTGTTATTAGGTAAGAAAATTGCAATGCCAGATCAAATGTTATTCTTGTCATATAGTCATGCTATAAATCCCATTTTAAAATTATTTAACTATGCAGACACTGTAAATAATTATAAAATCAAGTTAGTGACAGGAAAAAAAAAATTGGATACCATTCTTACATCCATCTTATTTCTTTACTAAAATTATCATAGATTCCACAAATCCTGTTACATATTAGGTAATTTAAGAATTAGGAACGAAAACATTCACATTTTTCAGTTTAACACAGAATAAATGGTTTGTATTTAAAAGCTTAATATTCTGAGAGAATTCATAAAATAATTTGAATACCGAATTCGAAGGATTCTCAGAAGCAGACACAGTTTTATTTTCTTAAATTGTGCTGTCGAAATAAATGTATTATTTTAATTAGGAAAATTTGTAACTATATATTTCTGAAACATATAAAATAATCTTTGTAATTATTTAAAATTCTTTTTGTAATTATATTATTCTATGTAAGGGGATAAAAAGCAGCTTTTAGCAACAAGAATGGCAATATGGTAACAATATTCAAATGAAATAAAGATTGTAAGAAATTTCAATAGATGGCAGCACCAACAAAAATGATAAAAGGTCAGAAATCTAAAAGACGAATGAGATAATTCGAATTTTAATGTATATATGATTATATATTTGATGTTTATGCAAAGTAATTACATTGTATAATTCTTTGATTAACAATATTTTAATTCATAAAAATATATTCTATAATATTTTTTTCCGCAAGGTCTCATTATCAGAATTAATATTCATTGTTCCTATGCAAAATGTTACGTTATCTTATAACTAGAATCACATCAAATCTGATATTTAAATTTGTTGCAGCTCTACATCTGTAACAATAAACTAATGCACCCATTTAAATTTTCCATAGTCAGATATAATAAGCTATCATTTACGAAAAAAAATTTCTTTTTTTGCTCTATAATTTTGACTTAAGACAAAATCGCCCTTTAAAGCAATGTTTCGAAGATGAATGTTAGAAAATATATTTCAAATGTGAGTCACAGTGAAAAAATAGGTACGAAAGAAAGAAAACTGAGATAAAATGTGCAGTTTTTTTAGACATACGTATTAAATAGTGTTCTCACTGGAAACCAATATATATATATATATATTTATATATATATATAGTGGCGCAACACAAGGGGGGTCTGGGGTCCGGACCCACCCACAAAGCCCTTTATTTTTTCCCGATTGATTATAATTCTAAGTACATAGTACGTAAAATTTAATTAAGTAATTGTTATTAATGATTAATTTTATTAATTAATACTAATTATTTATTCAATAATTAGTTTTGTACGGTTTTTTGTTCCCGAAAATCGACAAAATCAAAAGGAGCATGATACAAGAACGGGGAACTTTTGACCCGGACCCCCTTGAAAAATTCCTGTGTGTGCCACTGTATATATATATATATAATCCAAAATAAAAAATCCAAAACACACACACACACACACACACACACACACACAAAACACACACACACACACACACACACACACACACACACACACACACACACACACACACACACACACACACACACACACACACACACACACACACACACACACGCACGCACGCACGCACGCACGCACGCACGCACGCACGCACGCACGCACGCACGCACGCACGCACGCACGCACGCACGCACGCACACACACACACACACACACACACACACACACACACACACACACACACACACACACACACACACACACACACACACACACACACACACACACACACACACAAATATATATAAACGAAAATATAAAAATAAACAGATAGTTGTAAACCTAAGATAACTATAAATAGGAAGAAGGTACAGTAGTATAAAGACAAACTCCTGGCCTTAGGAACCAGGATTGCAGGTTTAAACATGTTTTGGGGCCGGCCAACCTTCACCTGTAATTTGTCATACTATGTACCAAGAGGAAAGGAAAGAATTATATATATGTATGAGGAATTTAAATATTAAAAAATCATTAAACTAATAACATATGAACAAAAACATAACCTACTTTTTTATTCGCAGTGTAGACGTAGGTCGGGAGTGCATCAACTAGTAATGTGTTCCCGCCAAATACAAGGAGTGAAAGCAGATCCGCATAAAATTAATTGCGATACGATATTAAGAAATTTTTATATATATATATATATATATATATATATATATATATATATATATATATATATATATATATATACATATATATAGACTTTTAAAAATCATAAAATAATATTCATATAAAAATTAGTGTAAAATATAAATGAAACGCAAAAATAAATAATTATTAAAATTTAATAAGCATGTGGTGCATAATATAAGATTATATCAAAGAAATATATATATATATTCTTTGATATAATCTTGATATATCTTTATTTAAAAAACTAAACATATATATTCTTTAATCTAGTAAATATTAGATCTATCATATAGCTCAGTATATATGTGTTAGTATTACAAATAAAGTAAGGAGTACTCATTTGTAATTTTCGGGAAAAAGGGAAAAGAGAGCACCACTCCTTAACTTAAATACTCCTCCATTGACTTAGAAAGTAAACACTACTGGACGTTAGAAACTAACTGCAATGTGCCATGTTGAACTTAAAAGCTGAAATCTGTCTCATAAGAGTTTAATGGACGTGAAAAATATCAATAATCACTCGTCAGTTTTAGAATTTTACTTGAGGGGAGGGGGGAAGGAATCCGATAAAATTTTTTAAGGAATTACAAATAAGGGAAATGATTGAAATAGTTTTATGTATTTGGATCTTTAAACTCAATAACCATACCATTGCTTAATATTAATATTCAACGAGAATTATAGAAGTTTTTTCTTTACCATCGTTCTTAAGGGATAACTAGCAGTAAAAAAGAAAAAAAGCTGGACTTAAAGGAAACCAAACAACAGCTAAAATTACATCGAAAAAAAACAGGTATTGTATATTGTGGCAATATATAATTGGATTCTTTCCATTGCTTTTGTGAATTAATATCACTTTAACCCTTTAACGGGCACAGAGCTAAAATACAATTTTCTGTGATAAAGTACTTGATAAATGTAATATTCTCATCCCCTATTAACATTATTTAGTCACAAAAAATATCTAATCGTGGGGTTTTTTCTTGGGTGGTGGATAAACGTTATAGGCTCTGCGCATTTAGAACATTTAACTTATTTTTCAGAGCAGAAATAATGAATCATATTACAATAAACTTTTTGTGAAAAATTAACATTTATGTAATAACTATTTCAATAACAACTAAATGCAAAGTATAAGTGTAATTTAATAATAATAGAATAATTGTACAACATAGAGTATACTTAATTAGAAAATATATAGAATACTTAGAATATACATTGAACTTGTGTGTGTGTGTGTGGTATATATATCCAAATTTTATATTTTATTTAATTTTAGTATGAAAAGTTCGAAATAAATATTTTTGAGAATTTAAATTAGTTATATTTCCCAAATTTGATTAGCTATTTACTGTGAAACTTAATAATATGCAAACGTTTTCTCCGAGAAGGAAAGCTGTAATGAAAGATTTTCGAACCCGAGAATCTTGTACCACATATTGTAAACAAAGTTTGTTTATATTTCCCATCCCCAACATTCTCACGTGATTCTAAATACTCTCTCGAGTACAGGAAAAGCGAAAATTTCTAGGTCTTTTTTTGTTCTAGGTGGGCAGTGGATAGAGCCTCTATCCACACATTAAAGGCTTCCATAAACCTAAATAAAACCTTTTTTTTAAAATTGTACAACTGCTTAATTCATTTAGATGAGGGAAAAGTATACTTAAGACATGTCGAATTTTTTTTCAAATATCAGAAATTTCAATTATAGTAATCAAAATACAATTTGTAGATTTACACCGAGAAAAACTGCTTTTATCTACCCATCAGAGAACATGAAATGCAAAAAAGGGTATCTTACTGCCATCCGTATTAATTTGTATGCGTTTTAGCTTCAATTAACGCATATGGATAGACAAAATATCCAACACCCGCATTGATAAAATTTTTTTAAGATGCAGCTAGACGTATTAGCCACTGCCCGCTAAAGGTTAAAGATACATGAGGGCAATTGGTATTCTGAATCAGTTTCAAGAGACGAAAATGTTACCTGAGCTGGTACCTCTCTCTCCAAACTTTCATTGTACTCTTCTCAAGGATATTAAAATCCTGTTCTATATATATATATGTTACGTATAATAACCCCTTAATAAGCTCGTTGGGATTTGGGTAGACTTGAATACAATGCTCGACAAACATGAGAGCGGAGCATGGAGCTAGAAACCCTAATCCAAAGGCTACCATAATCCGCTTTCTTTTGGTAAAATTGAACAACATTGATTACCTGCTCTTGTATTTTATTTATTTATTTATTGGAAATGCACCCTACAATTACAGAGTTCATGATGAAAAAAAAAAATGAACAGCAAGAGCCGTAAAATTTCACCAAATACAATTAAACAGATTTAAACAGTCAAAAATGGTTGATTTGTATTCATGTTTCTCTAGATTTATACATACACAGCGTGATAATTTTAAAGTCCATTAAGTCTCTGTAACTTATAACATTTTTTATCTGAGAAGAATCAAAGTTTCTTTCTTTTTGGAGCAAAAAAGGATGAACACTTTAAAGGGATCAGTCCGATTACCTTATATACTAGGTTATCAGAAATGAATGACCCGATAACAAAATTTAATAATTTCCAGATGAATAAACAGAAAATGATAATTAAGTAACTAAAATAAAAATTTTCTTTGCTGACCTAATTAAGAATTGACTTCACTTTTTTAAAAATATTACTTGTTTCCAATGGGCTGTATATTAGCTTTTAAGCTTAATGCAGACACGACAAGTCCGCAAGATTGGAAGCCATTTCGTTGGTGGCATCCTCTAGAGGAGGCCTCCGCAACCAAATTGTGAGTTTTTAATTTTTTTTATTCAATTCAAGCTCTCGTCGAATGCTAAATATTGTTGTGGTTTAACTTTGCCAACAGTACCAGAGCCAAATTGATACTCAATAGATCTTTTACATGCCACATAATCATATGACATGCGTACCTGCAATTTTTTTCTCATTCAAAAATTCTATCGACTTCCGCTGGGGTTGAGCTCGCAACCTTGGGCTTACGAAGTGGCCCCGCTACCTCTAAGCTTAGTTTGCACAGACATCTGCGTTCGTGTACCTAAATGTCCTTTATACAACATCTTTAGTACGTGGCGATACCCAAATGGTGATGGATGTGACCTTGTGATCGTCACTGCTGAGTCCTGGGTTTCAGTCCTGGTACCACTGAAGACTTACCATATAGAGAAATAGATACACGTTAAGGTATCCGACTACGTTCGGAACCGTAATTTTTAAAAAAAGCACATAAATGGATACTTTTCATGATATTTAATGTCACTTAGATTAGAATACATGTATAAAATTGTTTTAATGACATTTTGACAAGAAAAATAATTATTTAAATACAGTATTTTGGCAAAAACTAATTTAGAATAACCTTATTTCAAAATGTTCTCCTTTTATAAGAAATGCTTCTAAAATAATAATATTTTGCTTATATAAAGTAAAGACTTCTCTCCAGAGAGTCTGAACTACGTTTTTTTAAACATTCACATTATTTTCAGAGTTACAACCAATTGAAATAATTATTTGTGTTTTTTTCTTAAAACTGCTCCCTTCTGTTGTCGTAAAATGGGAATAAACCCACTTCTAAGTTATATATTTCAAAAATTCTAGTTGAGCCTCTGTACAGAGATCTGAGCTATATACAGGCAAAATATTATTATAATAAAAGCATTTTTCACTAAAGGGGAATATTTTGAAAATTGGTCATTCTATGTTAATTTTTTGTCAAAATATTGTACTTAAATAATTTCTTATTGTAATACTATTATTAAAAATCACGGTTCCGAACGTAGTCAGATACCTTAAATCAGTCGTAGCTCAAATTCCTCACTTTGGCGTGGTGTGAAAGTTTCGAGAACGGGGTGTCGTACTCGTCAGTTGATCATTGTTCTAAATTACGAGGTCCACGAAGCCAATAGTCTCCATGATGTCTCAGGGTGCATCATAAATCAAAAATCAAATTATATCGCTTAGACTGTTTGACACATTTTAGTCGATTTTTTTCAGCTTTTAGTCGTCATCTCTTTCTTGTCACACGATTTTTCGATTAATTTCATCTTAAATATGTGCGACCTGGGGGAGGGAATCTCTTAATACCTTCTTACATTTTTTTATATAAAACTGCTTCTTTTGTACATTATGTGAATTTTTAATTACTGGATTATTACCCATTATTTTATTTATCATTGTTAAAATTTTGTTTTACAATATCTTTATTCTTAATTATAGTGTATTTATTTTAAATGTTTCGGTGAGCATTATACAATTCTGTTTTTAGCTCTCATGTTCTACTCATCAACTTTTTACGATTTATGTCACAGCTTTCGTGTTCAGAAAATTTTTTGGAACAGTATAGTCAAACTTGACTCCTCATCCATTAAAATTTATACTCACTCGCTTTGCATGACTGAATAAACTTGATTATAAATTACACGCTTTTGAGAATTTCTTACTTTTTTTAGCACAAAAGAAAATGATTTTCTTTTTAGGGACAAGGGGAAAAAGTTTGGTGGTATTCACATAACGTGAAATTGTTCCTTTGGTAAGGTTAGTAAACGCAATTTTAAGGGCAGTCGGTAGGGTAGACCCCTTTTAAAAATCGATTTTGAGATTTTGATATTTCTATAAACCCCTAATCGGGAGCTTTTCATTCATATAACATACAAGCCATTATATGAATTAGAAGTACTTTAAAATGATTTAAAAAAATAATCAGCTTATGAACCACGCCCATTTGACAAATAGAAATGTAAACATTGTCTTTTTAAATCTGAAGCAAAGTTGCAAAGCCTCAATTTATTTTTATTAATACGCATTAGATACTTGTACAGTAACTGTAAATTTAACTGCGCTAGATATGCAAACATTTTTGTGTCAAATTTCAAAGCATGTGTATTAATTTGAATGCTATATTTAATATTTAGTGATTCTACCTAAATTTAAACCTGTTCTTCACTTTAAATTTACTTTAAATAATTAGTAATAATAACTAATTAAAACTTTAAAAGACTTAGAAAAATGCTAAAAATATTTTAAAAATACTTGAAGTTACAATTATGTGATATTTAAGAAAAATTTGGATTAAATTTAATACAAAGGTAAGATTTTTTTTAATAAAAATTTCTGTTTTCAAAAACTTATTTTTTTTTAAAATTGTGTAAATTTACTGTATGCATGTTTAAAATTTATATTTTTAAAATTGTGTAAATTTACTGTGTGTATGTTTCTTAAATGCAATTGTGTATACTGAAGTGACATTTTTGAAATATTCTTAAAACATTTAAATATAAAGCAGTTATCATACCAAAAAAATTACAATTTTTAATAAATTCATAATAATAATTGTTCGGTGAACTAAAAGTTTGTCTTTGAAAAAACTAATTATTTTATAAAAAAAAATTCACTTCAGTATAAATATGTCTAATTAATATAAATAAAAATTTGAGTCTTTATGTTTAATAGTTTCTGAGAAAAAGGTATGAGATGATACATTAAACGTCATGTTTGTTGTCTTTGCGAGAAGCTTGTTACATACATAAATATACATAAATTTCACGTTTAAGAACATAGAAACAGTTTTATTTTGTCTGTTTTAGAAATCATTTGTCAGTTTAAAGTAACTTTTGAAGTTGTAAACTTAGAAACTGTCTGCAACAACAAGACCTAATGATAATGTTACGAAAACTTGAGAAACGTCGTATATATATATATATATATATATATATATATATATATATATATATATATATATATATATATATATATATATATATATATATATATAAAATCAGGTATTTTTATATATATATATATATAAATACCATCTCAAATTCACACCAAAACCATATTGATATATTTTTACATTATATTTATGATGCTTTCTGTTCAAATTCGATATCTGTAATGTATGAAAGCTACAAATTGTTTAAAATTGATTCAGTATTTGAGAAAATTTTGATGTTTTCTCGTTAAAAAAAACTGAAAAATGCTGTTCTGGGCAATTTAAGACTTTTTTGTTTATTATTTTATGCAAAATAAATTGCAAAGATACTAATGTTAATAAAATGGGACAAATACATGCTGTAATTCATAATTTTTGTTATAAAATGGCACTTTATAGTAAAAATTCTATTTTTTCAAAAATGTTTTTAAAACTGTATTTATCTTTTTCTCAGAATATAAGGTATACATGTACATAAATTTTTTCCCCTTATGTTACTGATATGTAATTGTATATATTCATGTGAGTTTTTTGAGGAGGTTCCCAAAATATTTGACTGGAGTCCATATATCGTGACAAAAATTTAAATTTTTTTAAAAATTCAAAGTGAGATTTTTATGTTACATGTTTTTGAGAAAACTAAACAATATATTTTAAATATTTCACTTCATTGCAAATATTATTGTTTATTTATTGTTTAGACAAGTTTTTAAGCTTTAATATTCAAAGGTTTTTCAATAATAGCTAACTAATTGTAACTCAGATGTGTAATGCTTTTTGTCGTTGCGAGAAGCTTGTTGCATGCATAAAAATACACAAATTTCATGTTTAAAAACATAAAAAACAGTTTTAGTTTTTACTTTTTTTGAAATCTTTTGTACAGTTTAGAGAAAATTTTGAATTTTGAAACTTTTAGAAATTGTGTTTGCATGGAAAATTACAAATCCATAGTTAAATTTTTCGAACGTCGTAAAATCACATATTCCCAAATCATGACTTTTACATATTGATACATGTTTACTATATATTTATGATGTTATAAGGTCAAATTTGACATTTGTAATGCATTGAAGCTAAAAATTCTTCACAGATTGTTACATAATTTGTGAAAATTGATGCAAAATGCTAAAAAGATCTTGTTGAACAAAAACTGAAAATTACTATATATGTATTTTCTGAACATTTTAAGGCTTTTTTGTTTCCTATTTTATGTTTAAAAAATTAAGAAAATACTAATGTCTTATAAAATAGGGCAAATACATGTTGTAATTCATTATTTTTGTAATTAAGTGCCTTTTCACACTTAAAATGCAATTATCTCAGAATGATTGTTTTCAAACTACGTGTACCTTTTTCAAAGAATCTAAAAAATCAATATACTTGCAATTTTTACTGCACATAAATAATATGTAACTATATATAATACGGCTACTTTCTTAAGGATTTTACCAAAATATTTTGCTCAGAAGCAGTTATCGTAAAAAAAATGACAATTTTCACAAATTTCAAAGCGATACTTTTATGATGAATTTTTTTGAAAAAAGTAAATAATATATTTGAAACATTTTACTGTTATTTAAATAAAAAAGCCTAATTATTATACAGCCAAAAAAAATTTGAAGTTTTTATATTCAACAATTTTTGAGAAACAGGTTCCTAAAATGGCTCAATTTAACATTGTCGGTATAGGCCCTACCGACTAGTCTTAAAATATGCTTGTAAAAGTAATCTGTATTTGTAATTCATTATATGCATGAAGTTTTTCTCTCTGGTTCATACATGCATTAGATACTTTAATGTTCATGAATTTATGCCTGTATTTATTTTTGTATCGAGTAATACATTTTAATACGTTATTCTTAATATTCCTGTATGTATTTTATATTAATTATACTCTCCAGAGAAAGTTCCTCACTGCTGAGTTCCCATAAATTAGTATTTTCACAAGCTTAAGTAAAAAAGTAAATTTAACTTACCACGCACGATGTGATGCCAAAAGTTTGTGATAACAGTTCTTTATGGCTCTAGTATGATGATCACACTAAATCGAGAATGGAAAATCCCTCACAGTATTTAATTCTACAAAATGATTTAAGCTAGTGCTTCTCAAACTTTCAATATTTGTGACTCAATTTTCAGTTATAATTTTCATCGCGTAATAACAAGCACCCTTTCTTACAATAAAAATGGATTGAAGGCAATAATGATGTACTTTGACGCTAAAAAGCTACACTATGATTTTAATTATAAAATGTACAAGTTATCAAGCTAAGTATTAAATTTGGGCCGTGGGTAGCCTAGTGGTTAGAGCATCGGACTCCAGACCGGAAGGCCTGGGTTCGATGCTCGATGTCACCAAATACCCTCCGAGTGCACACGGAGTACGTGCTCGTTAAATCAGTGGGTCCGTAGTCTTGTGGGCTTATTCACTAGCGCAGGAACTGGAGAATATTTCCCTCCCCTTCAGTTCACTTGCAGAAATTGTGGAGGTGGAGATAGAGGTCGTGTCGCCATCTATCGTCCCTTCGGGGAAGTTTCACTGAGCTTAAATCGCACTGTCACCTGTATGGTGCTCAAGGCCAACGACAGGCGTACCTCTTGCCCATGCCACGATGAATTTCGTGGGCCTCGTTCTGACTACGTCAGACAGGTGGCATTAGCCACAACAACAGTATTAAATTTTGTGCATGGCAAGCTCATGGGAGTCAATAGTAATTACTAAATTTGTTTTTAATTTAGTATTGATAAATTAATAATCAAATACTTTGTGCAGTACTGATACATTTATCAGTATATTATATCAGTGTGAATGAGTATTTTATTTTTTAATATGTCAGGATGTATTTTGTTTTGCTTCCTTTAAGTAAACTGATAATTACTTTAAATATTTTATTTTCCACTTTTCGATATGCTCCCGGCTCCCACATAGGGTTCTCATGCCCCATCTCGAGCCCCACAGTTTGAAAAACGCTAATTTAAGTTAAAATCTCAGTTATTTAAAAAACATAAATTGATCTGTTTTAATTAAAATCGCACACAAACTGCCCAAGGAGCTGTTGCTAAAGAACTTAGAGAGTATTGCAAAGACGCGATATATGGACTTTTACTCCACTCCCTGAATCTCCACATCACTTTGCATAATGACTTAGAAATATAGTTTGCTTAGCATTATACAAATAATACTTTTATTCATAAATAATTTTATTGTAATTGAGGCTCGCTGTTTCGACTTTATGGACACTGAGATCTGGATTCAACCATAAGGTAGTCGATGCTTCATATAAACTACACTCTTGGGAAGAAAAACAACGAAGCACTGTTAAAAAAGTAACTGTTTCATTGAAGTTAACATGAGCAAAGCTCTCATTCATAAAGAATAAAATTATTACAATTTAAAACAGTAGAACCTACCAATATTCTTAGCAATAAAATATTGAATGTAAAATGAGTGATTGGGGAAAACAGGCTTTTATACGTCGATGTATTTGGAGTGATAAATATTTTTAATGTATCTTTTCCAATTCCTACTATTAGCTCACTCTCTCTCTCTCTCTCTCTCTCTCTCTCTCTCTATATATATATATATATATATATATTTATTTATATATATATTTATCTTGTTCAAATTTTCAATCGTTAATAAAATACTTTCTATTCATCCAATCAAGTTCGAATAAATTATTTAAAACTTGTAGTGGATGATAGTTGATGTTAATACAGTTTTTTCAAATATTAATTAATTAATTTAATTTAATTTAATTAATTACTGGTTTTCGATGCCAATTTAGATTAGTCTTCATTGTTGTAACAATGTTACTGTTAAAACAATGACAAAAGTTGGCGTTGAAAACTGATTTTTCAGCCAAACTAGCCAAACAGGATGTGTATTGTTACAACAATGCAAACAAATCATGCTCTTTTTTTTTCCAATTCCTACCTTTAGTTCGTTCTCCCAAAATTTGTATGTATCTTGTTCAATTTTTCAATCGTTTATAAAATACTTTCTATTCATCCATTCAAAGTAGGAATTGACTTAAATTTTTTTTTATATTACTTGTTTCAATCTAATTTTTCCGGACATTTATATATTGTAACTCCAGATCTGGGGACATTTGGAGTTGAAAGAATCAAATCTGTTTCATACACTTCTGGAATGCTTCAGAGTGCAAAAACTATATATATATATATATATATATATATATATATATATATATATATATATATATATATATATATATCACCAGCATTTCCTCACCAGCACCTCTGCAAGCTCATGGAACTTTTTCACCGAAGGCTTATGAACTGGCTCATCGAAAACAAAAAACTTCACTTCTATCAAACAGCTTTCCGAACCCATCATAGTACTACCGACCAGCTCTTTTACCTGAACCAGTCGATAATTGATGGTTTTCAAGAAAAGCCTCACAAGAAAACTTTAGCAGTATTTTTGGACATCTCAGCAGCATTTGATAGAGGTTGGCGTCAAAAACTGGTCCATACTATCCAAGGCACCGGAATTAATGGCAAAGCGTTGTTGTGGATAAATGATTTTCTCAGAGGAAGAAAATTTTCCGTTAGATTTAACGGGGCACTTTCAGAATCTCGCAGAATATGGGCTGGAGTTCCTCAAGGCTCTGTCTTAAGCCCCTTGCTCTTTCTCATCTTTATGAACACCATCCACCATCATATTCAGCCAGACACAAATATCGCCTGCTACGCTGACGATATTGCTGTATGGCACTCACACAATGACATTACAGAATCGGAAAAGGCCCTAAACACAACACTGAAAGGTATAGCTGAATGGGCAGAAAATCTTAAATTAACCATCAACGCAGACAAAACAAACTACTGCATCTTCTCTACCGATAGACGACACAGAAGCAGTTTTAATGCTAATATCAAAATACAGAACTCTCAAATAAAAAAGTCGACCTACCCACCTATCTTGGAGTAACCTTAGATCCCGAACTCCGCTTTTCAAAGCACATCGAACAAGCTACCAACAAAGCTCTTGGAAAACTGAATATTCTTCGAAAGCTATGCGGAACTTCTTGGGGCTCAAGACCTCAAACAGTTTTGAGATTACTAAAAGCACTTTCTGCACTGTTATCAGACCGGTTTTAGAATATGCGACCCCAATTTGGACTCCGGCCTCTTTTTCTGTTAAGCGGAAACTTGATTCTGTACAACACAGAGCTGCCAAAATTATTATTGGAGCAGTGTCATGGACCAATAATGAAAAGGCCGAACAAGAATGCGGCCTGCCTCCGCTAGAAAGCAGGCGCAAACTTGCCACTATCAAGTTCACTAATAAACTACGCTCATATGGTTTGGACCATATCTCTAGAAGAGTTTTTGATAAATGGAAGCATTCTACAAGGCTCAAAAGATCTTCGACTCTCCAACTTGATAGTCAAATCAGAAAATAACTCAGTTTGGATCATTCCTCCTTGGAGTTCCTTCAGGAGCTCCTCATTGCAAAAAACCCACCAAAGAATACCTGTTTCGAATTGGAATTGTTGCAGCCATGTTCCAAAAAAGAAGACACTGTAACTCTCAGACAAAAAGGACTGGAAACAATAGCAATACTCTCTCAAGATAACTTTGCAATCGCCTACACCGATGGTTCCTCAGACAGATCCCTCAGCAATGGAGGTGCCGGAATCATCTTACTCCTCCCAGATGGTAATAACTACAAACACAAAATTAACAGAGGCATAATCGCCTCGAACTTCACAAGTGAACTCGTGGCAATTAGAGAGGCCCTTATATTATATCAACAAAACCCCCATGTTATTGATTCTACAGAAGGATTAGTAATCTTCTCAGATTCAAAATCAGCTATAGAAGCCATAAAAAATGGAGAGACTAACATCTCCTGTGATATTATTACCCTTTTAGAACAGCTGCACAACAAAAGAAAATCCTGTATCCTGCAATGGATACCCGCACATGTCAACATTGAGGGTAATGAATGTGCATATATATATATATATATATATATATATATATAGCCTCGCCAAAGAAGCTAGAGACATCGAACATAAGTGCACCACCATCACACTTGATGATGCTAACGCAGTAGCCAAACATAGAATTATGTGAATCACACTTTCAAAAAAACCCCTAGTTACGGAATTTGACTGTCCCCGAATTATAACATCCACAATTGCCAGATTGAGAACTGAACACCTTAAGGGCATGAAGATTCACCCAGACAAGACAAGATCATATGTTCAATGCAAACACTGCCCAGATCTTCAACTGACGCCCAATCACATCTTGGAATGCCCAACCGTCGCAACAAAGTTACTAAAAATGGGAATGGTCCCTCTGAGGGACTCTTTGCGGGAACTCCTGTACAGCCCTGATGCTCCCAGAATAGCAGAGGCAGTGATCAAGACTTTCGACGGAATTTAGTGATATCTACTGCATTTATTCATGGACACGAGAACAACAACAACACTTTTGTTTGTTGGTGACCAAAGAAAAGGTATCAACACTCACAGCAACAAAAGTAGTTAAAAAATGTAAGAGGTTTGCAGGTTTTGCATCATTTTGTTGGAGAATTGCTGCAGACTGACTTACCATGAAGGCACCACACTAGGAGTGCCTTTTTAAAACAAAGGTTAATTTGTACAGCTGACCACGGCCTGTCTACACGCTGATCTGATGATCACTTTCTACAAGATTATAAGGGATTTAAAACTGAACACTATGGGATGACAGTCTGCTGTTAGCCAGATGAATGGTTACGACGCACCACTATGGTCAACCTTGCAGATGATGTGATATCAAAGGCTGACGTCTTAAGGGCTGCTGGGAGCGTAACTTCGCTATAGCCAAATATCGTACGACGGCAGAAGCTACCATGGCTGGCAAGGAAGAGACAGTACGTTGGATAAAAAAAAAGAATAATAAAGCCATTGGGGCATTCTGGGCCTATCACTCAATCATATGATTTTGTCACATATTAGTGTTTCTTGGTTTTCCAGAACCATCCTTCATTCGGCTGATAAATTCCTTGCAGCAATCATTGCTACCATCACCTTTGCACAGTTGTATGAAAGTGGCGGCTTGTTACTCAGTTTGACCAGCTAGTTTCACCTATCCTGACAATATGACCATATTCGAAGTCTTTCAATTGGTTATAAGGTTTTTGTTATTATCATAACGGCATTATTGGTTATGTGCCAAGAGAACTGCAATACCGACAACTAGAACAGATAAATCATATGTAATTGTTTTCTACTTAGTATAATGTTAACCAGTGCTCACCCACTTAGCTGGGCATTTTATGATATTGTATGACTATATATTATTTTTAAGTAAATGATATCTAAGTCTTAGCCTTAAGCTTTAGATTACACTGAAAAACAGTCTCATAGCCCTCTCCTCTTTGTTTAAAAAAAGACAAGATTTTTTAACTATAAGGCTCTTTCAACCCCTTTGCAATCTCTCTTGGGAGTCGATTGCCACAAACTTGTTCTTAACGAATCTCTATACATCAAGAGAAAAACAAAGTATCAAACTTTAAATCTATCAGTTTAATAGATCAGGAGAGCTCGGGATGAGAGAAGGGAAACTTTGAGTCTCGAGAGATTTAGTGTGCGTTAGGCCATCTATAGATGTGTGTGACACCAGGACTCTAACTCATGACACACCGGGCTTTGTGTGTCTCAAGAGAATATTCTATTCAATAATTTATTCTGACTGATTTGAGATAAGACTGACTAACTGTGAACGACTAAATAAAAAGAAAATAAACCCTTCATACACGCTAGTCTTCTTTAAAAAAAACTAAACCACCGTCGAGAGAGTTAGAAAAAAAATCAAGTCACCTTTGATAGAGTAAGGAAAAAAATCAAGTCACCTTCGAGTGAGTAAGAAAAAAAATCAAGTCACCTTCATGAGAGTAAGAAAAACTAAGTCAACTCAAATGATATGTAAGCTTGTCAACTGCGTAGTTCTATTACTACTTAGCAAAAGTAATATAGACCAAAAATTTATGATGACAGCATTCCTCAAACTTAGCTGAGTGGGGAAAAATTACTCAAAATGAAATTGTTTCTATCTTGGTTGACATTGATAGTCACTTTTCAAAGCAACACGCTGGTCATTGTTTCTAAGGGGAAGAAGGTGGTGTTTTTTAAAATCTTTACTATCTCTTCTTAAAGTTTCAAAAGATTGAAATGAGCTATAGTACTTATTTCTATATTGTACCATTGAATCACCAGTATAAGAATTTCATGGTTTTCTGTTCATGCTCTGTATAGTGTAAAGCTTAGTATGTACTTGAAAATTTTTTTGAAGGCATCTTTTAAAAGTTTTTAGTCTTTCTGGACTTGAAATCACATTCTGATATGATAAAGGCTGCGTAGTAGTAAAGTTGCCCTTTTACGCCCTGATATCTATAGAATGTCTATTGACAAGAGTAAGGATGCTTATAATCTGTGTAATGTATTTGAATCTATACTGTGGCTAGGAAACTATATTATTACTTACAGAAGAAGTTTAGAGAGAGAAATGTCGGTCACTAGTG
Source organism: Trichonephila clavipes (assembly GCA_019973935.1). Lineage (NCBI taxonomy): Eukaryota > Metazoa > Arthropoda > Arachnida > Araneae > Nephilidae > Trichonephila > Trichonephila clavipes. The sequence goes on from BMAU01019628.1 coordinate 398,192, forward strand.
TAATGTTAATTTAGCCTTTCCATGTATTTTATTTGAAATTAATCCCACAGCTCAAAAACGCTAAAATCGAAGCTAACATATAATCAAATGAGTTTCTGTAGTATTTAAATATAATTAAATTTGAAAATATAATCCAGAAATCTCTCTCACGAACTTTCTGACTCACTTCGCAAATCTGGGAGAGAGAAACAGAGAACCTAACGCACACACAACCCACACCTCACTACGAAAAAAAAAAGTTCGTAGAATTTTCACTCTGTTCTTCCAAGATAATTCTTTCATAAGACTGCTCTCTTTGAGGTCGCCTCTAATTACGCCTATCTACGAACAATCGCCTGTTAAAAATTGAAGCGTTCCCAAAGAGAAAAGGGGGAGGGATATTCTCACGGAGAACTCATAATTTTTTTTCTCCTCCACTCCCAGAGCACTTACTTAATCACAGAATCGGAAGAGTATACCTTTCTTCGCATATTAAATATATCCGCTTCATTGCAATGCAGTCCAGAGGAGGAATGATTCATTTGAGGGAGGCCTAAGACAAATCTGAACATCTCACGCCAGGCTCCCATTAGTCCAAATCGCCGCAGCGCTGTCAGCGAAGAGCCTTCCCCTGAGAGAGCAACTGTTTTGCTTTTTAAATACGCTCAATCAAAGGCACAGTTAGTGTTCGCTTTCGTTCACGGATGCGCTTTGTTTTATTCTCGGCGCCGATGGTAATGCCGGGAGATTAATCGGAGTGAGATTGAGAAGACGAACTGAGGAAGACAATGCTTTGAATGATAGAAGACCCACTAGGATTGTCCGATTGGTCAAACAGAGAGACAAGCTAATTGGTCAGATTGTATTTGGATATTTTTGACATCGTGGTTTAGTTTTTGTACGGATGTGTCTAAGAAATAAAGTGAGAAACAAATGTTTTTTTTTGTTTTGTTTTTAAATGCATTTTTCCATTACTACAATTAGTTCACACTCTCCCTATACATATATATATATATATATATATATATATATATATATATATATATATATATATATATATATATATATATATATATATATATATGTATGTATAGGAGAGTGTGAACTAATAGTAGTAATTGAAAAATGCATTCAAAAAAACAAAACAAAAAAACATTTGTATATATATATATATATATATATATATATATATATATATATATATATATATATATATATAACATATATATATAGTCAAAATTCTCTACTAAAGAGAGATGAATAAACAAAAATCAAAACTAAAAAAATCGAAATTGCAAGATAAACAGACATAAGATATTAGAAAGGATATATTAGGAAATAAAGTAATAAAAGTTAAAATATGAAAATATGGATGCTACAGTATTATAGACATTTCTGACTCTTATATAAAAAATAAGTTACATAAAAGTGGGGTTGAACATGTTCTTTGGCCAGCCAACCTTCCCCCTTTCTGTTAATAATACTGAGGAAAAACCTATTGAAAGTAATAGATATAATATCTAAATCCATCGCAAGATAAAGGTAACTTACCTAAAAATTGCATTCAAAAATGTAGAGCCCGCGTGAAACCTGAGTACAATAAACAAGTTATTGCCAGATTCAGGACCCAAATGAAAATTCAATACATGGGAATGGCTGAATAGTAGCACTTAGCAAAAGAATGAAAAGAATAGAAATAAAAAATTAAAAAGAGCGTTTATATATATATATATATATATATATATATATATATATATATATATATATATATATATATATATATATATAAAAGGGTGTTTTTTTGAGAGGTATAGAACTTTAAATTGCAATAAAACAACGATGTATTATTCGATTGACATGAATTTTTTTTTTTTATTCGAAAAATAATTTTGTGGCATTACATTTTAAATATGATTTCTGGCATAGGACTGCCACGACTGGCTCGGATGTAGTCCAATCTGGACTTCCAATTTTCGATGACTTTTTCCAACATTTGTGGCCGTATATCGGCAATAACACGGTGAATGTTGTCTTCCAAATGGTCAAGCGTTTGTGGCTTATCCGCATAGACCAATGACCTTACATAGCCCCACAGAAAATAGTCTAGCGGTGTTAAATCACGAGATCTTGGAGGCCAATTCACAGGTCCAAAACGTGAAATTAGGCGGTCACCAAACGTGTATTTCAATAAATCGATTGTGGCACGAGCTGTGTGACATGTTGTGCCATCTTGTTGGAACCACAGCTCCTGGACATCATGATTGTTCAATTCAGGAATGAAAAAGTTAGTAATCATGGCTCTATACCGATCACCATTGACTGTAACGTTGTGGCCTTCATCGTTTTTGAAGGATTCCACCAGCCCATAAAGCGCACCAAACAGTCAGTTTTTCTGGATGTAACGGTGTTTCGACATACACTTGTGGGTTAGCTTCACTCCAAATGCGGCAGTTTTGTTTGTTGACGTAGCCATTCAACCAGAAGTGCGCTTCATCGCTAAACAAAATTCGATTATGAAAATCGGGAACAACGGCAATCTCGTTTTCGGCCCATTTGACGAATCTACGCCTTGCTTGATCATATTTAAAATATAATGCCACAAGATTATCTTTCGAATAAAAAAATTCATGTCAATCGAATAATACATCGTTGTTTTATTGCAATTTAAAGTTCTATACCTCTAAAAAAACACCCTATATATACATACTACCTTTACTTTAGGGACCCTAGGATTATATATAAATTAAAAAAATAGTAATAAATAATTTTAACGAATATTAAAATATGGAGGTAACTATATCTAGGAAAAAAATGATAAATTTATAATAATAAACTATTAATATTCTCAGGAATTTTAATCCTTTCTATTTAGAATTTCTTTATTCAAATAACGGTTAGTAAAATTAATTAGGTATTTTTGAATCAATCAATATTTAGTGAAATGTTTATAGTTTTTTTTTTTTTCTGATATATATCGATATATCTTGTTTAAATTTTTAATCTTTAATAAAATACTTTCTATTCATCCACTCAAGTTCACGTACATTTTTTAAAAGTTGCAGTGGGGGACACTTAATGTTAATACAATTTTTTCAAATATTAATTAATTATTTCCATTTAATTAATGAATAAATAGTGACAAACAAAAATAATAGTCCACAACACCATATATAAAAGGAAAACTGCTCTTTGTGTCCCTGTAGAGCAATGGAGAGCGCGTTGGACTTCTAATCCAAAGGTCGTGGGCTTGAATCCTACCTGGGATGGCCTAATTTCTGAGAATGTGATTTATGAATGAATAAATAGTAACAAAAATAGAAATAATAGTCCGATTCCATATATAGAAAGAAAATTGCTTTCTATTTTGCCATTTAATATTATGATTCTGTCATATGTATATACATATTTATATTAACTGTAATTATTTAATAAAAAGTACCTAAAATAAAATTTTTCTTTGTTGACCTAAGTAGGAATTGCCCTTAATTTTTTTATATATTACTTGTTGGCCATATAACTGAGTATTTGCTGCTAAGCTACATAAATATTTTTTTGAAGGACTTTTAAAATCGAAAACTTAGGCAAAGGTGGAGATATAAACGAATATCGATCAAGAAGTAGTTAAAGTAAATTTGACATCATTATAATTTTTTAAGGTATATGATCACGTTTGGAATCGTTGGTTTAAAAAAGCGTACAAATGAATAATTTTTTTATGTACTGCTCCAAACAATTAAAGGATATTGTAAGTTTTATATAAAATAAAGATATAAGCGAAATTTTTTTTCCCGAAAATGGAAGAAGAGAATTACAAATGCAAATTTTTCTGATTTTCAAACTGTGAAGTATGCTAATTTTGACTTCGACGTCAAAAACGTCGTTTCAGCGGCAGCGAATGAAATTTGACTTTCAACTGAAATGAAGACAAGGATGATCGGCATTCAGTGACTGCTTTGTTTCGAGGAGTACGATGTCTCAGCGAAGTCATTTAACCGATTCAGAAGCTTGGAGAGTTGTTGGTAGGTTATAAGGAGGCCAAAACACTCAAGCCGAAATAGCGCAAGCCATTAGAGTGTCACAAAGTGTGATTTCCAGGATCTGGAACCGTTTTTTGGAGACTGGAAGTGCAGGCCGAAGACCAGGACAAGGTCGTAGACGGGCAACAACGCCCAATGAAGATCGTTCTTTAGTGTTAACGGCTCGGAGACACCGAAATATGAACGCTACTCTTCTTCAACAACACCTTCGCTCGGCTACTGGCACCACGGTTTCAACTCAGATTGTGTTGTCCGAAACCAGCTCCATGGTGTAGATCTGTATGCTCGCCAATCGATGGTATGTGTTAGACTAACATCAAGGCATCGTCGCGACCGCGGGGAATGGGCAACAGAGCATGTGAACTGGAGGAGAAATGAATGGAGCAATCTTTTTTCTGACGAGTCCCATTTTTCTGTTCATCCGGATAATAGGCGTATTTTCATCTGGAGGGGCCTGGCAGTAGGAATAATCCTGCGTTCGTGCACGAAAGTGTCAGATTTGGTGGTGGGGTAGTGTTGGTGTATGGTGGCATCTCCATTGACGGTCGCACAGACCTCTACATTATTTGAGATGGACCTCTGACTGCTCGCCGATTCAGGGATGAGATCTTCAGACCTATTGTAGTCCCTTAGCTGCAGCAATTGGATATGTCTTCATTTTAATGGACGATAACTGCAGGCCACATCGTGCTAACCTGGTGGAGGATTTTCTTTTCGAAGAAGGAATCGTACGAATGGAATGGCCAGCACGTTCTCCAGACATGAATTCAATAGAGCACGTTTGGGACGCTCTAGGAAGACGAGTTGCTGGCCACCAACCACCCCCACAAACTCTCCAAGAAATGGAAAGAGCTCTTCTGGAAGAGTGGGACAGAATACCCCAACTCGTGATTAATAGCCTCATTGACTCCATGCCTCAAAGGTGTTCAACGTTGCTGGCCGTCTGTGGAAATGATACCCCTACTGAAAATGACTTCCTTTGAAGAAATCACCTTTTCTTATTCTTTTTTTCTCATATGCACAAATTGTGTTTTTTTCCTTTTGTACAGAAATGCGCAATAAAATGCATTTTTTTCTGCCAAACATGTGTAATTTATTCTCATGTAACCTACTTCGTCTGTCGACCATGTATCAATCAGCTAAAAAGTTTCCTAGCCTCAAGATCCACCTAAAACCACATTAATTATTTTGAGCAGTGTATTTGGTGTCATTTAAATTAAAATATACAGATAATTTTTTTAAAGAATATTATTTAAAAAAATATTATATTTTAAAAAGTATTTTTAAATGCTAAATATTTAAATTTAAAAATCAGAATTTGAAAGTCGACGAATTTTATATACAGAAGAGTATTTTTAATCACATCTTTTACCAAATTCGCAAGTAACGCACATCCATTTTACATACATTGCCATTGCAAAGTTTAAATTCTCTCTGCTTCTTCAAAAATAGTTAGAATTTTTCTTTATACATTCCTCTAATTCAGCTACGAATTTATGGTAACGGTTGAAGATTACTTGAGTATCGGTTTAATTTGATTTCTGATTAACTTCCCTCGGGAATTGGATCATGACTATTGGTGATGAACCAAAGTCGATTTCGAATTAAAGAACAACTCGACGTGGAGTTAACGCTAACTGGACATTGAAATTTTTAGAGAACGTTGCCTAAGATCATTTGGGAAAAGACAGAGTTGGCGGTAGCAGTGAAGATTGATTAAACGCTGGTTTAATTTGATTTCTGATTTACATCCTTCAGGAACTGCAGCATGACTGTTGGCGATGGTCCAAAGTAAATTCCAAAGGAAAGCCCAATACGATGCAATTGAAAAGGAAACTGTTAGGGTCAAATATCAAAACTTTGGTTTACCGAGTAACAATGGATCTTATTATTCGAGTCATATAACAATGGTTATACATATATATATATATATATATATATATATATATATATATATATATATATATATATATATATATATATATATATATGATGAAATATCGCTTTTTATCAGCATGAGATTACATAGATGTTTTGTTACTAAGCCGAAATGCTGTAAACAAGATAAAAAGTACTCATTCGTTTGCCTTAGAGCAGTGCTTCTTAAACGTTCAATATTTGCGACCCAATATTCAATCATAATTTTCATCGCTTCCCCCTCCATACAATAACAATGTATTGAATTCAATAATACTATACTTTGACGCTAAAGCTTCAATACGAGTTTAACCTTTTAAGTGCCACCACCGTATATAAAGTCTCGCTCAGACAAAGCATGAATAGTCCCGGACGTATACATACGTTTGTCCGAAGTACCATCTTTTCTGTGCACTGCTATCCATAAAATTATTCAGAAGGCTTTGGAATGCAATAAAAGGACCTTGACAGGGTTTGTGAAAGATTTACTTATTGTCAGAATGTATTTTGTTTGTTTACTTTTAGTAAATTAATAATTTTTTTTAAATAATCTTTTGTTTGCGACTTTTCAGTATGCTTTCAACCCCCCTCGTATAGTTAGTATGCCCCCCAGGGGGTGCGCCCCACAGTTCGTGAAACGCTGCCTTAGAGAGTTAAACATATCAGAATGTTTGCGATTCCCAAAATAAATGAAGAGAAAAATGAAAATACTTATTATTTAAAAATAAAGTACAAAATATTTGTAAATGATAAGTAATAATTATAAAATCTAAGTGTAAAACAAAAGAAAGTTGCACACGATTAAAATGATAAATTATTGATTGCTTTATTATTTTAAATTACAAAACTTAGGCATTAACTATATACAATGTCTGTTTTAATTTATGTATAAGGTAAATAAATCAGTGTTTTTATTAATTATTCTTAGTGATTAAATGTGAATTTATTTAAGACTCATTGTAGTTTGAAGAAAAAAAAAATCAACAAAACAGTTCATTTAAAATTTAGAACCAGGTAATTGGGAACGCCAAAGGAAGATCAATTCATTTTTAAGTTTTATTTTTAAAGATTTATTCATACTTATATATTAGTGCTATATTGAAAATTCATTATATTCACATACTCAAATACTTATTGAAAACTCAGACAGAAAAAAGTGTTTTTCCATTATTCTTTGAGAAACAGTTTCGAATAATTTTTGAAAGTCTAATGAGAGTATTTGTAATCCTATGTTAATAAGAAATTCTGTTAATTCTCATAAGCTTATATTATTTCTAAAAAAATATTTTCTTGATAATTGATTAGAATTTCTCCAGGTGTTTTTTTCACATCATTGATTGATTTTTAGAGAAACAAGCTTTGAATATTTGATGTTATTAAGAAATTACGTACATAACTGCTAGGAATGTTTATTTTTGTATTTAAGCCTCACACAAGGAGTACGTACTATTAGCGCCTCTTCTCTTATTTTAGAACCACTGTTAAGGACGACGCAAGACTCACTAGTCCTTATACCTTGGGAAGACTCAGTCACTAGAAATGAGTAGTATGCTCTAGAGCCGGGTGAGCATTACGTCAATCGCGATCTACCGGTGGACCACCGAGACATTTCGGGGGGACCTCCTGAAAATTTTACCAGTTAGTAATTACATACGGAAAATTAAAGATTGGTTGACAGCACGCAAACTAAGTCTTCTACTGAATATAACAACAAAATTTTTAATTGTTTATAACAAATGCATTATTTGATATAATTATGTTTAGGGCTATTTTTATTAAGTTTGTACCTTGCGTTTTGCTTTACACGTGGTTTTAAAAGTGTTGTCTTTTTATTTTAATTCTGTAGGTGTAAGTGCATATTACATACTTATTAAGTTATAATAATAACCTTTTCCTTATCGCACCGCTTATGACATTGGGCAATGGCGCACACAAGAATTTTTAAAGGGGGTGGTCCAGGGTTGAAGGTCTACCATTCTCGTATCATATCCCAATACACAGCCAAATATACTTTTTTGATTTTGTCAATTGTCAGGAACACACACACACAAAAAAAAAAAAAACTAAATAAATAATTAACATTAATAAATAAAAAAAAAAAAATACTAATATCAAATACTTAATTAAATTTTACGTACTATTTAAGCAGGACTATAATGAATAAAAAAATGAAGGGTTATGAGGGAGGATCCGGACCCGTAGACTCTTGACCCGCTCTTGTGTGCGCTCCTGACAAAAGGTGGACCACAACTAATTGAAAAAATTAGAAGTAGCTCGTACCCTAGAAAAGTCTGCTCATCCCTGCTCTAGAGATGCACACACATAGTACACTCTAGAGACGTAGAAGTGTCTTTGAATCTGAAAAAAATTTAATACATTACAGGGTGATTCATAATGAAGTATAACCTTTACAGATGCTGTAAAACGGTAGCAAAGACAAACGCGACCTCAGCGAGCCGTAAGGTAGATGTACTCATAGTTTGTGTCTTGTCTCTGATGGAAATGATGTAGGAAAAAGCGTGCGTGTCATATGACTAGTTATTCGAAATGCAACGTCTGCAATAAAAAATGCCTTTTTTTGTGTTCTTGAACATAGCAAGCTGTCACGGGAGCCACTTTTTTCATTCAATCATCCACTCAAGTTCAAACACATTTTTTAAAACTTGTAGTGGATGACACTTGATGTTAATACAGTTTTTCAAATATATACACTCAGGAAAATTGAAAATAGCGACCCAAGAAGAAAGCATCGGATTGAAATGAAATTTAATACACATAATGACACAGATGAGAGATTCACTTGATCTCAAAAACAAAACAATTAAACGAATACAGGGTGTGCAACAGCACAAATACTGGGCAACTTCAATAGCGCGTTGGACCACCTCCAGCTGCAATACATGCCGCCACACGGTCCGGCATTGAGTTGATTAAACACCTTATGTTGTCCTGAGGAAGATGGGCCCACAAATCTTGAACAGCCAACTCTAAATCATAAACAGAGTGACACGATGGCATCTGCCGTTTTAGCTGATCCCACACCTGCTCTACAGGGGACAAATCGGGGGAGCGGGCCGGCCATGAAAAAGTCTGAAAATGACGTAGGAAGTCTTGAGCAACTCTTGCTGTATGCGGACGAGCATTATCTTGCTGGAAAATTGCCCCTCGGAGACCATTTAGGAAAGGTTCTACATGGGGTCGAAGAATATCATCAACGTAACGTTGGCTCGTTAAGGTTCCACGCATCACAATTAAAGTGGACCGGCTATCATAGGCTATGGCCCCCAGATCATTACACCAGCTGTGCGGGCAGTGTGACGTAGAACAGTGTGTGTGTGTGGGGGAATTGTACCGCTCACCAGGGAGCCTCCACACCCGCACACGGTTATCATCTGTCCCCAAAACAAACCGGGATTTATCACTAAACACAACCTTTTGCCAATCTGTGACATTCCACATTAATCTGACTTGGCACCACTGTAGACGCAGATGCCGATGTTCCGGTGTTAAAGGGAGTGCATGGAAAGGGCGCTTGGATTTAAGATTTGCTTCTGCAAGGTGTCTGGAAATTGTTTGTGGAACAATTGCTACGCCTACGTCTGCTCGTATCGTTGAACGAGTCACTGTGAGGTCCACAAGTGCTTGCCACACGATCCTTCTATCCTCTCTCTTCGGGGTCTTCCTGGTCGCTCCAGACCCGGTTTTCCGCGCGTGGGTACCTTCTCGTGTCTACTGCTCCCAACAATTTCTAACGACACACTCCGAACGATCCACCTGACCAGCAAGACGGCGCGTCGACCTGCCTGCAGTTTTCATCCCGATGATCAGGCCTCTCTCAAACTCGCTTAACTGTGATAAATGTCTTCTAGCACGTTTACCTGGCATGCTTCGCACCAAAGTCTTCCTACAATCGGCGGGTAATCGTCACGTTTATGAATCTTCGAATTTGCGCTGCTTTATATAGCACCCTCTTCCTGATTGTAGCACCCCTTCGGTGTGTATGAGCATGCGTATTGGCACAAAACTTGGATCATTTGCATATCATATTACGTTGTACTTTTTTGCAAAGTTTCGCGATTGTACTTAGCTTCCTTCTTGGGTTGCTATTTTCAATGTTCCTGAGTGTATATTAATTCATTAATTAAATTTATTTCCTTAATTGTAGTTTAAAAGAGATATATTTCAATCGATATTATTCCTCTAGATGGCAGCACCATTGAATAAAAAAGCTTTTGTTAAATTTGAGATAAAGATTTAAATTAACCTGAACAATCATATGCTAGTTAAACGTCAGCACACTGTGTGTGTGTGTGTGGTTTTAAGATAAATTCAAACCAGTGGCGCACACAAGGGGGGGGAGTCCTGAGGGTCTTTACCCCCCAAAGCCCTTGGTATTTTTCCGATTGATTATTATTCTAAGTATATAGTACGTAAAATTTAATTAAGTTTTTGTTATTAATGATTAGTTTTATTAATTATTGCTAATTATTTTTTCAATAATTAGTTTTTTTACTCTGTTTTGTTCCCGAAAATCAACAGAATCAAAAGGAGCATGATACAAGAATGGTGAACTTTCGACCCCGGACCCCCCTCTTTGAAAAATTCCTGTGTGTGCTACTGATTCAAACCTATCATATTTAACTTTTATTAAAAAATGAAATTACAAATTTAATGTGGATTCAAAGTTTTTATGTTAGTTTAAAAGGTGCTTTACCTCTTAATATTGTGATTCTGTCATATGTATATATACATATTTATATTAATTGTGATTATTTTAAAAAAAAGTAACTAAAATAAAATTTTCTTGGTTGACGTAAGTAGGAATTGACTTAATTTTTTTATATTACTTGTTTGGTTATGTTAACTCTTTGGTTGATTCCACAGTTGCAGGACGGCATTGACAACTTCATTCTCCAATTGGATGGTGCACCACCACACTAATCGGCCAACGTGCGATATTGAATGAGTTGCGGACTACAATATGCCACTTACCTAATGGCCACCCAGAAGTCCTGACTTAACCAAAGCTATCTAGAAGAGAGTAAGTCCTGGCACTGAACTGACCTGAAAGCGGTCACGTGATCAAAGGAGGGAATAAGCATTTGGCGGAAGAAACGATTACATTCACACTTCCATCTTATATACTGACATAGTTGGTAGATTATCCCACGTGTATTTATATTCATTACTCAGGATAAATTTACTGGATTTTCTGCAAAAAGGATTACTCATAATTTTTATTAACCATAAAGAAAAAAAAGGTACGATATTTGTATTATTGTATAACTTTATTCTTGTCATTGAATTTTTTTCTTTTGGGTCTTGAGAACACAATATAATTAAAATGATGCATATATGCCAACATCCTTAATTATTTGTAAAAAAAGATATTTTGTTTTATAAGAGGAATTAAGTGTCTATAAATGTGAAATTAGTGTTTTATTTATTCTGTCACAAATCTTCATTAACTGAAAATTATTATTAATAACTTAACCTAAAGCTGCACACATTTCATAGTAATGCCTCGTTACTGCTGTGTACCAAATTGTTCCTCTAATAAACCCTGGGCAGTCGTACGTTTCTGTATTTCGTTTCCCAAAAGATGAACAGTTGTTACAAACTTGGAAAAAGAAAATCCCTAGGGATTTTAAAAGTACTAACAATAGTGTAGTGTGCATTAAACATTTCCCTGAATCTTTCATTGTGAGAAAAGATAAAATTACAGACAAGACTAGTACTGTTATAGAAATACCTAGAGTGTATCCAAAATTATCAGAGAATGCATATCCTTGCATTTTCCCTGTTTGTCCATCCTACTTGAATGAAAAACTAAAGAACGCTCGGTGACAATTCAACAAATGGAAAGAATGAAACAACTAGACGAACAACTGTTTACTAATTTCATTAAGAAAGATGAAATTACCAGTTTTGAATGTTTAAAAATATCTGCTAAAGCGAGAAAATTCTATATCTGATTTCTTAACTAAAAATGTTGTTCTAAAACATGATTAAGAAAGTTGCGTAACATTTCTTTTTATTAATTGCGAAAATTGTCCTTCTATTTTAAAATCCCTGAAAATATAAATGCAGATCTCTCTATTGTTATATTTAATAATAATCATGAATTAAATATAACTTCTGTTGGAAAAATTCTTAAAATAATCCCCTCCTAGGTTAACATACACTGGTGTGCAAAAATTAAGGACGAGACGGTTTTTTCAATATAACTTTGTACAAAAGCTTTCCAAATCAACACATTTAATACCGTAAGATTCCTAATACGTAAGGACATGTGTAATATGTAAGCAACACTTACTAAAAGAGAAATCAGAGGGATAAAAAGAAGCTTGATTGAAAAAAGTAGCATGGAGCGCAATGCGACTGAAGGCCAAAACATCCCTGTGATGGGTGTCCAGCAAGAAACATCCGGTCTTTAGTAGGGGATATGATCTCCCCTGACTGCTAGGCAGGTTTCACAGCGTCTGCCCATGCTGAGAATGAGGGTGTCAATGAGTTGCTGAGTCATTGCTGCCCATTCGTCTTGCAGCGCCAATCGAAGCTCCCGAATCGTTACTGGTGGTAAGGTACGAGCTGCCAAGCGTCTGTTTAGAAAATCCCATACATGCTCGATGGGATTGAGATCCGGAGATCGTGCCGGCCAATCCATATGTTCAATATCCTCACTCTCTAAGAGCTGTTCGGCAGCTACTGTGCGATGACATGGTGCATTGTCGTCCATGAAAAGGAACTGCAGACCCATAGCGCCTCTAAAAAGACGCACATATGGAAGAAGAATCTCGTTATAATAACGGGTCCCGTTGACTGAACCTGCGTCTAAGATGTGAAAGTCTGTACGACTACCAAGCATGATGCCTCCCCAAACGAGAACACCGCGACCTCCATACCTGTCCCTTTCAATGATATTCGAGGGATGATTGCGGCTTCCCGCTCTCTCCAGATGAGTATGCGATGAGAATCGCTACTCAAACTGAATCTGCTCTCATCTGTAAAGAGTACTCGTCCCCATTCATTGTCTCTCCAATTCCGGTGTTCCCGGCACCACAGAGAACGCCTTCTCCGAAGGGCAGGCGTTAAAGGTACACACCGTACCCTTAGGGTGTACCGTACAGGGCGTCGTGCAAACAGACCACCACCGTGCAGTCTTCTGGCCACGGTAAAACGCGATATCGGTCGTCCAGTCGCCTGTGTCGTGTGTCTAGCGATTTCTCCCGCTGTCTGCCGCCTGTTTCTTCTGGCCTGTAAGACAATGTACCGGTCATCTGCGGGTGTGGTTCCTCGTGGACGACCACTACTGAACCCCCGGATAGCGGTTCCTGTAGTTTGAAATTGTCACCAAAGTCGTGAAACGATGCTGTGAGCAATTCCGAACTCTGCAGCCACACTTGTCACACTGCGGCCTTCCTCCAACTTCCCAATGATTCGACCTCGGGTAAAAGCATCCAGATGTCGTCTAACAGATTGATTATTCGCCATTTCTCGCTGAGGCAGTAACTCGGTGTGATTTTAACTGCTATACGGCGTGCAATCTCTTTGCCAGAAATACTGATCTTACACCGACAACATGCTTTATACTACTCAGACACTCCCCCATTACGTCTACCTGCTTATCTGCGCATGTGCTACCGTACATCACCTTACTTAATCTCTTGATTGGTCTTTCTGTTCGCTCTGCCTCATCGTTCAGCTGATATGCTAATTTTTCGACTTCGTCCTTGATTTTTGCACACCAGTGTATTTCAGCGAATTGTTAAATATTCTTAATACAGTTAATGTCTTTGAAGAAATCTGTTCCATTAATTCTGTTCCTCATCATGTTATGCTATTCAATCACGGGAAAAGTATATTGAAAATTATAATGCCGAAAATTTTGAGGCAGCAAATGTTATTTTATAGCAAATGAAATTATTGAATTCGGATAAATATGGCCGTAAGTAAAGCAGTAATCTAATGATTTTTTTCTTTCTGCATGTACATTAAACCTAACACATGTTATTCCCATGTAAGAGATAAGGGAAATATAATTCTTCCAAGTGTGAGACAATTACAGAAAGTTGCATCTGGATTAAATGTTACTCCAGGTTTTTCAACTCTGGCGAATGAAAATTATCTACGAGGTAGGTGTAAAGAACCGAAAGACCATGAGAAACAGGTAATATTACAAATTGATGAAATTTTCATCAAATCAGAAATTACATATAAATGTAATAAAATCATTGGATTTACTGAGAAAGGAGAAGCAGATACTATGATTCATTGTTTTTTGTACTCTTCTTTATTGAGTAAAAATAAAGAAATAGTATCATTAAACTCCCTGTAAAGAACATGAATGCTGAAGACTTGCATTCTATGATTTTAGAAATTTTGTCACTAATGGAAAAGGTAGGTTTTTTCAGTTGTTTGCATTGTAAGTGATAATAACAGAGTAAATAGAAATCGTTTTTCTAAATTGTGTAATGGTTCCATAAAGAGTGTTATTCAGAATCCAGCTCTAATAATACAAAAAAAATAATTACATCCTATTTTTGATTCAGTACATCTTATCAAATCTATTCGAAATAATTGGTTGAATCAGAAAGATGCTGATTCTTCTTTAATGTATTCTGATCCTTCAGAATTTTCACAAATCCGAAAAGCATTTTTTTTCATCATTATTTAAAATTTATAACGAAGAAATGAACATTATTGTTAAATTAGCTCCTAAATTATGTTTAAAAGCTTTAAAACCAACAAATCATGAGAAACAAATATGTTAAATTAGTTTCAAAATTTTTTGAAGAAAGTAATGTGACTGCACTTAATATATTAAAAGATAAATTAGGCTCCCAAGAAATGTTTAAGGACACTGCAATATTCATCAAACATATTTTAGATTTCTGGCAAATAATGAATATTAAAAATCCAACTAAGGATCAAAATCTTAAATTGAAAAACAGTGTTCCTTTTTTATCAATGGATGCGCATAGCTTTTTTTTTCAAAATTTGTTCAGTGGCTAGACTGCTGAAAAAATTTAAAACAAAATAAACGAGAAGGTTGCTTAAGAGAGAGAAAACATCTTTTGCTTTGAGGCATACGGTAAATACCATCCCAGAACTAATAAAGTATCTTTTAATGGAGCAGAATTTCAAATATGTTTCAACTGGAAAGTTCCAAACTGATAATTTAGAAGCCAGATTTGGGCAATACAGACAAATGTCCGGAGCAAATTATCATGTCACTGTGCAGGAAATTCTGCAAGCTGAAAAAAAGTTGCGCATTAAAAGTGTGTTTTAACTTTGCACTCAGATAAATATGGTACTATCTCATTAAAAAATTTAATTTCAAATCATTCCGGTGAGATATTTCATGTTAAAGTAGATATTACAGATTTCAACGAAATATTAAACATTAGAAATAAATCAGATGATATTTCAAGGGTATCGAGCTTTAATGGATATAGCAGGATATTGTGTGCATAATATAAAATTTGAATGCTTCGATTGCAAACATACATTTGTTTTAGATAAGCAGATTAATTTCGACTCGGAAAATGTCGAAGAGACAAAACATTTGACACTTCTGGATTGAGGAGGTTTAAAAATGCCCACAGATATTGTTATGAAAATCATTTCAATGCAATATTATTTGTTAATATCGAAAACATTCGAATCGAAGTTTCTTAAAATTGATTGCCAATTATCTTGATTTACAAACATAACAGAAACGTATCTGAAATTACACGAGTTGTGGAATGTCTTGTATTCGTTTCATTTACCTTGTGCAAATTGTAACATACCTGCATTTTCATGTTTTAAAAAGTATTCGTTACATTTGGGAATATATGCTTAAATAATTATTCAAAAAAGCTCAGTAAAGAAATATTAACAGTGAAGGATAACCGAAAAATGAAGAAATTTAAGGCCAATTAAATTAAGGTTTGCTTTTTATATTTTTCTGTTTTATTTATTTAAATATTCAATTATCGATTCGTATGTATCGATAATTGTGCATGTATATCCTTGTAATTTTTGATGTGTAACATCTTTCCTCTCGGTTGCTGGATATTTGTTGGGAGTGATTTCGTGAAAAGGGACACGGATGTGTGTAACAGGATGTGACGTAAGCTTGCGCTACTTGATTTGACCAATGAGAGTGCGGGGCTGTGTCTTTTCGCTACCCTCGCATGGGGGTCCAACTCTAGTAGCCATAAACCACTCGAGCCTTTGACTCTAAATCCGTTAGTCACGATGTTGGGGGACATAAGTGTGGCAGAATGCTTATTTGAAAATGGAAATACAGCGATTTCGGTGGTCGTATACATTTCTTTGAATCAAACGGTTATAAAAAATTAAAGATTTGCTGCATTTTGTAATTTTACCATATAACGAAGGAGGATCTACTCTTTAAAAAAATTATCACTCGCTTCCCCTGATTTTGAGTGATGATTTTAACTTTAACTTCAGTTTGCCAAAAGCTGAGCCGCTCACAGCTTTTATGTGAATGATGGACTCAAGCTCGAAATGAACACAAATTAGAATGTTTCGACTGCTAACAGTGGTACTGTTATTGACGCTGCTTTTCAACGGTTTTTAAATACTTTAAAATCACAAGTATATGTGTCATATTTTAGTTATCATAAGTCTATTGTCTCCGCTCTTCCCTAAATTGAACAAGAATAATTATTTTTGATAAAATATTGCATTTTTTTACTCCTTTTGTTAATTAAATACAGTTTTTATTAAATATATAATTATTCGATAGAAAATTATCTCTAATCATACCCGATTCATTTTTTTTCAGGAAAAAAGTTAATATTGTGTTTTTTTTCACCACGGTAACATGTCAGATGTTATACATCATATGCGACTACTGTAAGAGAGAGATTCGTTTCTTTTTTATACTACATACATTTTATGAACATGTTTAACTGTTAACATAACTATTATTTGAAGAAAAATTATTTATTTATTTACGTTATTCGTTTAAATTATTTCATAAAGTTTTTAGCATTCAAAGAATGTAAAATGTTATTTTTTAAAATTGAAAACTTATGTTTGACTTTTAGATATTTTTAGCATAGCATAATATTGAATTTTAATGCATATGCATAAAATAATTTAATTAATAGTTTAAATAATATCATCACAAATGCAAATTATTCAAAATTTGAAACTAACCAGTACGTTGCCTCATTAATGATACATTCCATGAAAAGTTTTTTCTCCGATTGTTTATAGGTAAGTGTATTTACTAATATATATATATATATATATATTTAACGTCCTATATTTGCTATATAATTATTATGGTGTCTAAACTGTTCGTGTCATATACATTTTTTATGTAATAATATGCGTCAAATACTTTACTTTTCATATTTTCTCTACAAGTAAATGTTTCTTTTTTATTTTATTGGATTGAAATTATTTTATATTTTTGAGAATATTGAATGAATGAATTATTTTAATTGAATATTTTTAATGTATAATCTAGAATCTATTTTTACTATATAATTCCTGTGGTGTCTAAAACTGTTTGTCATTTCTATATTTGTATATATTTTTGGATGTATTTTTTTTTTGTAATTCTTTCTTTTGTTATGATTCATTGATTCTATGAGCATAAAAAATGTCATTTCACAGGAAAAAGGAACTCCAGAAAAATGTTTCTAAATTCACATGATTTTTTATTAATATACCTCTAATGCTCTACTTTTCAAATTTTCTTTGCAAGTGAATGTTTTTTTTTATTTTATCTGATTGAAATTATTTTACATTGAGTCAATTTTTTCTTAGATTTTTCTTATACTGTTATGAACATTTCATGAGTGATTTTGTCCCTTTTTCCTGGAAAATATTATGCATCATTCTTGCGTATTAATACATAACTTTCATCAGAACATATTCTAAGTGAGAATTAAAAAAATAATCAATAAAAATGCGAAAATATTAGTCTATGACATGAAAAGAAATAAATGTTCAAAGCGTTATATTCCTCACAGAGCGAATGCATGTAGAAAAGCTTTCCCTCCTTTCGTGACGTCATCAAAACTCTGTCGCTGCCTGTTCCTTTCAAGAAGGCCCTGACTTAACGCTTTGTGATTTCTTCCTGTTGAGGTACGTAAAGGACAAGTAATTCGTCCCTCTCCTTCTTGTAGATCTTGCACAGTGGTCTTCACTTCTTCGACTTGCGGAACCCTTAGAACTATAAGGTGTCTTCGTGGAATCCCCAGAACAATAAGGTGTCTTCGTGGAATCCCTAGAACAATAAGGTGTCTTCGTGGAGTCCATAGAACTATAAGGAGTCTTCGTGGAATCCCCAGAACAATATGTCTTCGGGGAATCCCTAGATCTATAATGTGTCCTCGTGGAACACCTAGAACTATAAGGTGATTTCAAGAAACCCCATCCCCCCCGTACACACACTTAGAAAAATATATCTTAAAATAATATTTAAAGTAGATCACCACGTTATAGGTACTTAGGGTAATTTACAAAAAAAGAGAGAACAGTTGCATTTTATATAAAAAAATTTTAATATAATTTTTGCACTAATAATATGAATTTAGGATCCAAGCTTCACACACACCTACCCATGCATTATATTTAGGAATTGGGGTATATGCTAACATTTTTTTACACAAACTGTCGAGGTTTAGATCTAATGAAAATATCTACAGACGCATTTTATATTCGGTGTCAATTTGCTTTTATGTTTTGCTTTTATAGACACTCACATTAAGAAATATTTTTCACTTAAACGGCACTAAATTCTTTATTTTTGTGCTGAATGGCATTAAAATGTTTATAACAGTGCTAGACATTATATGTATTTTGCATGAAATTTAGGAGCTGTTCTAGCTGAAATTCTGATTTTAACGTCGAATCTGTTGATACATCAATAAGTTGTTCTCTGTCCTTCATAATAGGTATATTTTTTTTTCTTTCACAAATGAAAAAAAGTACTCTTTCCATTTAGAAAACTACTTAGTTTTGCAAATCATTGTATTAATGAGTATGAACTTATTTTGCGGAATCTGGTATTGTGAATAATAGAATAATCACAATCTAGTAGGTAGTACATATAAAGAAAAAAAAGCTTTACTATTCTTTTAATATAATAAAAGTTTAAAACGAATTGTAAAATAAAGTTATGTTACGTATAAATAAACATTTTGAGTTTTAATGACATAGATGAGCTTTAGATACGTGTGGTTATACAAACTTCATAAAAAACGTGAACCATTTTGCATACACATTTATAATTTTCTTTTCGAATTTTTATTTTAATTCTTAACCCCTGAGTATGCCTCATGGGTTTCGTGGAACACAGTTTGAAGATCACTGATCTAGCAGATCTGAATGAGCGTATCCCAACCGCTATCGATGGACTTACTTCAGATAGCTTAACACGCGCTTGGGCGGAAATGGATAACCGGCTCAATATGCCTCGTGTAACTAAGGGTTCACTCATAGAACATCTGTGACGACTATCTCTAACAAACTTAAAATAATTCCATACAACAGCATTTCTAAAATTGTGGGACGCGTCCCAATTGGGGGCGTGACAACTCTACAAGGGGGCACGAGCATATTGAAAAGTCAAAAACAAAAGCTTATTTAAAAAAAATATTAATTTATGGAAAGTAAACAAACAAAAAATACGGTCTGACAAAATAAAAAAATAAAACACATTTACACTAATATATTACACTTATAATTGTATCAGTGCTACACAATATATTTTATAATTAATTTAACAATACAAAGTTAAGAACATGTTTATTAACTACCAGTGACCCCCCATGGGATTCTCATATATAAAGTTATATACAAAAGTTATCACTTATTTTGATAGTTTGTACGGTTGAGAATTAAATTCTTAATTGCCGATTCAAAGTTACGCGATTCGCTTCCCAAAACCAACCGTTTCCACGTAGGCGCGCATATGCGATGTATTGGGGTGGAGGAAGTAATAAAAAGAAGTAAATAGTCTGAAATAAGTAAATACTTCGCAAACATTGTCAAGGTTCTTTTATTGCATTCCAAACCCTTCGGAATAATTTTATGGATATCAGTGTGCAGAAAAGACCGTACTTCGGAAAGGCGTATATATACGTGCGGAATAATTAAGATTTTGGCTGAGCGAGACGTTTATATACGCCGATAGCACTTAAGAGGTTAAAGTCGTATCGTAGTTTTAGCATCAAAGTATAGTATTATTGAATTCAATACATTGTTATTGTATGAGGGGGGCGCGATGAAAATTATGATTGAATATTGGGACGTGAATATTGAAACTTTGAGAAGCACTGCCATACAATTATGTTACAAGTAATATATAACATCATAAATTGTTCTTGATTTATAGTGTATTAAAACTGTATATTTATTTATTAATCACCCTGTGTTTAACAATAGTTTGATAAAAATTGATTTTTCTTTTGATCACTCTTTAAGAATATCTTAAGAAATAAATATAACTACTTTACGAAACTTTTTTTCTGGTTTAACTTATACTAGTATATTAGAGGTCAATATAGCGCGAGAAACTAAAATTTTGTATTAAATTAACGTTTTCACATCTTCTACGCACCTGTATTTCGATTTAAGCATTCACCGTTAAGGACTTCCGCAAAAGAGTGAAAAGTACTACTTATTCTGTTTATGTACAGTATATTAATTCTAATCACTATATGTAATGAATATTTTGAAAAATTTCACTCTAAGAGGTCAATTCTCAATGGTTGTATTTTCAAAATCACATGTATATTAAATTAAACAAACAAAAAAAATCGAAGCTTATAAATATTAGTACTACAGGAGTCATAAGTTATATAAAAATGGTGCACAAAGATCCTTACGTTAACAGCAATTATTTAAAAAAATTTAAAGGAGGTTTTTTAAAAAACAAAATGCTGCAAAATATAAACAATTTATTGATTTAGGGATAGTTTATTTTGCTCAAGAACTTCCAACTACTCATTTTATATTTTTGTCTAGATATGTTTGGAAACGTAATTTTAGAGAGAGAGAGTCCCATACTATTTTTCTATATCTCTACTTTTCTTTTAACTATACTATTTATTCTGCAATATTTCATTATATTTCAACAATCACAACAAAAAAGGTGCGCTCTTTTTATGCATTGAATCACCTCTGGCAATGAAAAGATATAACTGAAGTTGAAAAGAAAAGTAATTTTTTCCCCGCATAATTTTGTAGCTAGATTTCCATTGGTCATAATTTTGTCGTCATGACAGCCACCTATTTGCAACATACTGACTTTTCAAAGGATTGACTAAGAACAATCCAAGTTCTTGGTAATAGAAAAAAGCATACAAAGAAAAACAATCTGTTTTAAGATTCATAAAAGGATAAAGAATAATTTTCATGTTTTTTTCATGGTGAGAATTTTTAGATGAAAATGATATAGATATAAAATTGTCAATAACAAGTCTTTTACGTAAATTCTTTAAGGTTTTCTTCACCAAATGTACGAAAGCCTGAGCTAAACGCAGAGCCCATTTTCAGACTGAAGAAAGCCTCAAGTTTCATTGGAATTTGCAACATTGTAAATCATACATATATTTATATAATGTAGCTTTTTTAAAAATTACAAAATATTCCATGAATAATTAATGTTTCATTTTAACATGTAAAAATGGATTGTTTGTCAATTATTACGGTATAGGAAAAAAAACAAAAACGAAACACATTTTATTCTAAAAAATGAATAAATTAAGATAAAAAGGAGAAAAATGGTAAAATCTACTGCTCTTTATAGGATATCGAAATCAGATAATATTAATTTTAAAGTACTCTTGCGTCTAAAAAAATATTCAAAATTATGGTCGTTTTTTCTAACATTTTCTGCAATCACGCACACAATTCAGGAATAATATGATAATATTATTTTATAATTCATTATTTTGCAGTTATCCGTTTCGAGGTAAGAGCTTCACAACCTACACTGGTGTGCAAAAATTAAATACGAGACGGTTTTTTCAATATAACTTTGTACAAAAGCTTTCCAAATCAACACATTTAATACCGTAAGATCCCCAATACGTAAGGACATGTGTAATGTAAGCAACACTTACTAAAAGAGAAATCAGAGGGATAAAAAGAAGCTTGATTGAAAAAGTAGCATGGAACGCAATGCGACTGAAGGCCGAAACATCCCTGCGATGGGTGTCCAGCAAGAAACATCCGGTCTTTAGTAGGGGATATGATCTCCCCTGACTGCTAGGCAGGTTTCACAGCGTCTGCCCATGCTGAGAATGAGGGTGTCAATGAGTTGTTGAGGCATTGCTGTCCATTCGTCTTGCAGCGCCAATCGAAGCTCAAGAATCGTTAATGGTGGTAAGGTACGAGCTGCCAAGCGTCTGCCTAGAAAATCCCATACATGCTCGATGGGATTGAGATCCGGAGATCGTGCCGGCCAATCCATACGTTCAATATCCTCACTCTATAAGAGCTGTTCGGCAGCTACTGTGCGATGACATGGTGCATTGTCGTCCATGAAAAGGAACTGCAGACCCATAGCGCCTCTAAAAAGACGCACATATGGAAGAAGAATCTCGTTACAATAACGGGTCCCGTTGACTGAACCTGCGTCGAAGATGTGAAGGTCTGTACGACTACCAAGCATGATGCCTCCCCAAACGAGAACACCGCGACTTCCATACCTGTCCCTTTCAATGATGTTCGAGGGATGATTGCGGCTTCCCCGCTCTCTCCAGATGAGTATGCGATGAGAATCGCTACTCAAACTGAATCTGCTCTCATCTGTAAAGAGTACTCGTCCCCATTCATTGTCTCTCCAATTCCGGTGTTCCCGGCACCACAGAGAACGCCTTCTCAGAAGGGCAGGCGTTAAAGGTACACCGTACAGGGCGTCGTGCAAACAGACCACCACCGTGCAGTCCTCTGGCCACGGTAAAACGTGATATCGGTCGTCCAGTCGCCTGTGTCGCGTGTCTAGTGATTTCTCTCGCTGTATGCCGCCTGTTTCTTCTGGCCTGTAAGACAATGTACCAGTCATCTGCGGGTGTGGTTCCTTGTGGACGACCACTACTGAACTCCCGGATAGCTGTTCCTGTAGTTTGAAATTGTCTCCAAAGTCGTGAAACGATGCTGTGAGCAATTCCGAACTCTGCAGCCACACTTGTCACACTGCGGCCTTCCTCCAACTTCCCAATGATTCGACCTCGGGTAAAAGCATCCAGATGTCGTCTAACAGATTGATTATTCGCCATTTCTCGCTGAGGCAGTAACTCGGTGTGATTTTAACTGCTATACTGCGTGCAATCTCTTTGCCAGAAATACTGATCTTACACCGACAACATGCTTTATACTACTCAGACACTCCCCCATTACGTCTACCTGCATATCTGCGCATGTGCTACCGTACATCACCTAACTTAATCTCCTGATTGGTCTTTCTGTCCACTCTGCCTCTTCGTTCAGCTGATATGCTAATTTTTCGACTTCGTCCTTAATTTTTGCACACCAGTGTATATATATATATATATATGGATATCGTCTGCTGCTCTTTTTATAGCACATACATTTAAATTATAAGTCTTTTAATTTCTAGAGTTATTGTTTGCATTATATGCAATTTAGACATTTTCAATATCGCCAAGGTTTATGTTTATGTGTCTCGTTTTTTACCTTTTGACTCTTTTGTAAATAGTATATTCTATCTTAAGGTATCCGACTACGTTCGGAACCGGGATTTTGCAAAAGTGTATAAATGGATAATATTTATGGTATTTAGAGTCACTTAGATTAGAAAATGTATATATAATTGCCTTAAGGGGTGTTGGAAACCTCTCTCTCTCTTTCTATACTGACAATGTTAAATTGGCTGTTTTCGATGTACCTTTTCTCAAAATCTCTTTTATGTACATGCTTGAAATTTTTCATACTATTAAAGTACATCTCTCTTATTATACTAAAATGAGCTTTTAGCTAATTTTGAATTTTTTAAGAAATTATGAAATATTTTATCAAACATTGCGAAATTTTACCCATTTTTTACTTAAAAAATTTGTAAAAATTAAATTTTTGAGTGTTTTAAAAAACTCATTTTAGTATATATTAGACATCATTATAAATAATTCATAAAAAATTTACATACCTGTGAACAGTAGTTTCTCAGAAAAGGTACATCGCACATTAAAATTTACATTTTGAGATAAATTGATTTTAATGTATACAGTGAGACTTCTAATCGGCTGGGAAATTAAAAAATAAAAGGCTCAATTTAAAATAAAAGATACATGTTTTGGTTCATATCAGTCGTTACACTTTAAGCAAAAACAAAGTAATTTGTTTACAATTTTCGCCATTAAAATGGGCGTGGCCCAAATTCAACGATTATTTAAAAATACGTTTTAAGGGCTTCTAAATACCCTAGAGGTTCAAGTAAGGTATTTTTAGAAAGGTTGAAATCTATACAATTTGAAAATGTAAAAATCTCAAATTGTCAAAAAAAAAATAAGATTTTAGCTTTCCTAAATTTTTTTTTTTTTATAGTATTACAATAAAAAATTATTTCAGTATAATATTTTGATAAAAAATGAACATAAAATGACCCATTTTCAAAATATTCTCCTTTTGTGATAAATGCTTCTATTATAATAATATTTTGCCTGCATATAGCCTGAGACCTCTGTACAGAGGTTCAACTAGAATTTTTGAAATATATAACTTAGTAGTGGGTTTATTCATGTGTTTTACGACAACAGAGGGGAGAAATTTTAAGAAAAAAACGCCGATAATTATTTCAATTGGTGGTAACTCTGAAAATAATGTGAATTTTTAAAAATCATAGTTGAGCCTCTGTACAGAGGTTTGAGATATATACAGACGAAATATTATTATAATAAGTATTTTTCACAGAAGGAGAACATTTTGAAAAATGGTTATTCTAAGTTAATTTTTTGCCAAAATATTGTATTTAAATTGTTTTTTGGTCAAAATGTCCTTAAAACAATTCTAAACATGTATTCTACTCTAAGTGACACTAAATATAATGAAAATCATCCATTTATGCGCTTTTTTAAAATTACGGTTCTGAAGGCAGTCGGGTACCTTAATATAAGTATAAACAAATTCATTTCGTAGGTCAGATTGCACATTACTAAATGAACGTCTACTGAGATAATTTTGGGATTTATATGAAATGAATCAGATATTAAATATTAGATCAGATCCAGGGTTATCATTCAAATTAGATTGATTTTAAATGGAATTTTTTAAAAGATTTTTAAGGCCAGTGAAGTTCAAAGACAAAGAATTTGCCAAAAAAATAATCTTTGTAAATATTTGGAAATATATTGTGAAAATACTTATGTAATATACTCTAAATATCATGTATTTAATCATTAATAGTTATTAATTTTGAATAAAGAGTCTCTACTGATATATATATATATATATATATATATATATATATATATATATATAACAAATAACCTTTTCTCGTTCTTTCGTATACATATATTTATATATAACATTATGTTCGAACAGATATTAAGATTTATTTTTATACCGAGATGGGATCTGTGCAATGTAGTAAGTAAATTTGTGAGGATTGCTTCGGGCTTTTTTAACGTCATTTAGCATGAGAGAGAGAGATTGAGATAATGATTCTATTATGTTCTAACAATTAGATTCCATGTTCATTTTCTTTAAGTTATGCAGACATACAAAGATTAAAACAAACTGCAATTTTTTTCCATTATAACTTGGCGAGAGTCACTATTGATAAGTCGAGCTTAGATATAAATGAATATTTTGTTTTAATTACAGCTTGCTTCTTACTTTCTCTTGTTATATTTAGTTTTTTCCTGTTTATCTCACACACACAAATAGAGGTTAAAAAACTGTTATTTCCTCTGAAGCTGAGAATTGCAAATTTGCTTACTCACAGATAGGTTTTCTTAGTCTTATTTCTTGAAAGTCTTCGTCCAAATTTGACCACTTTAAAAGAAATTAATAAAGTCTCAACTTATAAAAGCCCTATACATTTTAAAATAGACAATACTTAAAAGAATAATGTTGTGAAGCATAGTATCCGATTCCCACTTTTCAGGACGGACAAAATAGTAGCATGTAGTAAAAGTAGACTTGTGTAAAAAATATAGCATTTTCGTGAAATGAGAGAATTTGACTTTAATCATCTTATATATTAACTTAAAAATTCGTTTAGGAACTTTAAAATTCAAACAGGAAACGTTAACATATTTTTAGCATAAGCACTTGAGATGGTATTTTCCAGAGAGTAAAGATGTAGATCAGTATGAGCACACATAATGTTATTTACTATTTACGTCTTTTATACGAATGAATACATCGATTGTTTAACATATATATACTATATTTTATGTATATTTTCAATCAGGATAAAAGTTCTAAAGATATAAATTGTAAACAATAGCCTAAGATATTTTAAAAAGGAATAGAATTTATGCTACACACACACATATTTTCGATTTGCATTACAAAAAAAACGAGTCTTACAGTAGTAGCATATGATGTGTAACATCTGACATGTTATCGTGGTAAATACGCAATATTAACTTTTTTCCTGAAAAAAATATGAATCGGGTATGATTGGAAATAATTTTCTACCGAATAATTATATCTTTAATGAAAATTGTATTTAATTAACAAAAGGAGTAAAAAAATGCAATATTTTATCAAAAATAATTATTCTTGTTCAATTTGGGGAAGAGCGGAGTCAATAGACTTATGATAACAAAAATATGACACATATACTTGTGATTTCAAAGTATTTAAAAACCGCTGAAAAACAGCGTCAATAACAGTACCACTGTTAACAGTTGAAATATTCTAATTTGTGCTCATTTCGAGCTTGAATTCATAATTCAAAAAAGCTATGAGCTGCTCAGGCTTTGGCAAACTGAAGTTAAAATCACCCCTCAAAATCATGGGAAGCGAGCGACAGTTTACTTTAAAAGAGCAGAACCACCTTTGGTATATGGTGAAAGTACAAAATGCAGGAAATCTTTAATTTTTTTTAACCGGTTGATTCGAAGAAATGTATATGACCACCGAAATCACTGTTTGTCCATTTTCAAATAAGTATTCTGCCGCACTTATGTCTCCCAATATATCGTTGGGTGGATGACTTGAGTACCCAGCTCTTTCGAGCTACAACCTCATATCAGTAGGTATTTGAGTGACTGTAAATGATTGACTTTTGCCCTTTGTTAAGTTTAAACGCTTCAAATAAAAAATAAAAATACTGGAGATTTTGGGAAAATAAAAATTTAAAATATTAAAATGCATTAAAATTGAGAAAAGAAAATTCAAAGTCGGCAGAAAGCACCGAAAATGAAGTTAGAATTTCGATCTGGGGGACGAAACCGACCAATGGGAATGCAGCTAGGGTCACGAAAAATAGTTAAAAATAAAAACAGAAAACGGCTTTTTTAAAAATTATTAAAAAATACTATCATGAATAAAAATAGTAGAGGAACATTTAAATAAAAAAAGAGATCTGTCGGAATAATTTTCAAAGGAAAATTAAAGAGTAAAATTGAACAAAGGAAGAATCTGCGAATCGAACCCGATTCAAAGCATTGGGAGCGAATATCTCGGACCACTAAACCACAGAGGACTCGAGGAAAGAGGTGAAATAAGCATTTAAGATGGAGGAAGTGAAATTTGAAAGAAGGAAAAATAATTACATGAAGAGGGGGTCTGAGAGAATATTTCTAGGTCTGTTGAAATTTGGATCAGGGATAGATTTTTCAATATCCAAGATCGAGAGACTACTAGATTTATCAATATTTTGAAAGAAGTTTGTTGCAATCTTATTAATAAACTGTCTAACTGACAGCATTTTACTTGCGGCCCTGAGATCAGTGTTCCTCATGAACCATCGAGCATTTAAGATTTGACGAAGGATGAAGCTTTGAAAAAGCTTCAATTTTATTAATATGGTATCTAACTGCATGGGCCCAGATTGGAGCGGCATATGTCAGAATTGGTCGGAGAATGAGCTTGTAGATAAGCAGTTTATTTTCTCTGATCAAAGGCAGAGTTTCTTGCGATTAAAGGGTAAATTTTACAGACCGATTGTTTAAATTTATTTCTTATAAAGAGTGTTTCTTTTCCAGGTATAGAAGTTTAAGTTGGCATTACTTTCCAAGATGGCGACCGATTTAACAGCTGTCAAGGGATTTATTCTCAGTTTGGTTTGGCAATTCATCATGAATAGACTCATGCCTGAACAACGCTTTCAAATTGTGCAATTTTATTTCGAAAATAATGGTCGATTTTCATAAGCGAATTTTGTTTAGCGATGAAGCGCACTTCTGGTTAAATGGCTACGTCAACAAACAAAACTGCCGCATTTGGAATGAAGCTAATCCACAAGTGTATGTCGAAACACCGTTACATCCAGAAAACTGACTGTTTGGTGCGCTTTATGGGCTGGTGGAATCCTTCTTCAAAAACGATGAAGGCCACAACGTTACAGTCATTGGTGATCGGTATAGAGCCATGATTACTAACTTTTCCCTTCCTGAATTGAACAATCATGATGTCCAGGAGCTGTGGTTCCAACAAGACGGCGCAACATGTCACACAGCTCGTGCCACAAACGATTTATTGAAAGACACGTTTGGTGACCGCCTAATTTCACGTTTTGGACCTGTGAATTGGCATCCAAGATCTTGTGATTTAACACCGCAAGACTATTTTCTGTGGGGCTATGTCAAGTCATTGGTCTATGCGGATAAGCCACAAACGCTTGACCATTTGGAAGACAACATTCGCCGTGTTATTGCCGATATACGCCCGCAAATGTTGGAAAAAGTCATCGAAAATTGGACTACATCCGAGCCAGCCGTGGCAGTCATATGCCAGAAATCATATTTAAAATGTAATGCCACAAGAGTATCTTTCGAATAAAAAAAATTCATGTCAATCGAATAATACATCGTTGTTTTATTGCAATTTAAGGTTCTATACCTCTAAAAAACACCCTTTATATGTTATGTGTTGTTTGAAAGTGAGGTGATTATCTAGTATAACGTCTAGGTATTTAGTGTGTTGAGACCAGGGTGTTAGTAGATCGTTTATATAGATTTTGGGGAGCTTTTAAAGTTAGAGAAGAAGATCGCTTCAGTTTTGGATGCGTTTATAGCAATTTTCCAGCCATTATGCCATTCTTCCAAGAATGTCCCCCAATATCGTGACTAACGGATTTAGAGTCAAGCACTCGAGAGCTTGATGGTTACTAGAGTTGGACCCCCATCCGAGGGTAGCGAAAAGATACAGCCCCGCACTCTCATTGGTCAAATCAAGTAGCGCGCGCTTACGTCTCATCCTGTTACACACATCCATCCCTTTTCACGAAACACTCCCAACAAATATCCAGCAACCGAGAGGAAAGATGTTACACATTAACAAGTATTCGAGCAATGTAAATTTACCTAAGCCAAATGCTATAATGTAAAAAAAAGGAACTTTTTACTCAATTTTTATGTATTAGAATGTCAAGAAAATTTTCTTCAATATTCTCACGCACTTTACTCAACTGAGAGCATTTTGTATAAAAATCCTCTCCATGAGTACGAGTTCTATGGATACTGTAACGTAGCCACTCCCAGCAGCTGTCGAAATCTTTGGTGGACCCGACACCCACACTTACATTTTGCAGCTGCAGCGCAACCCCTTTTTGACCCCCGAGGAATCGAACACCGTCGACCGGAAGATGAGAGAGGAGAGATGCTTTGAACTTACAAGGGAGCGGTCACCAACGGTTTCTCCTCTCACAAAATAGTGGACTCTAACAATCTATAATTAAGATTAATAACTTTATGTATCGTTTTTTTGTTCAAAATGTTTACAAAAAATAGATATTTTTTATTTCATATAATTAAGCATAATAATAGAATGAGAAAATGGAATAACATTTTATAATTATATATATATAATATATATATATATATATATATAACATTTTTATAATTATATATATATATGTATATACACTGGTGTGCAAAAATTAAGGACGAAGTCGAAAAATTAGCATATCAGCTGAACGAAGAGGCAGAGCGGACAGAAAGACCATTTAGGAGATTAAGTAAGGTGATGTACGGTAGCACATGCGCAGATATGCAGGTAGACGTAATGGGGAGTGTCTGAGTAGTATAAAGCATGTTGTCGGTGTAAGATCAGTATTTCTGGCAAAGAGATTGCACGCCGTATAGCAGTTAAAATCCCACCGAGTTACTGCCTCAGCGAGAAATGACCAATAATCAATCTCTTAGACGACATCTGGATGCTTTTACCCGAGGTCGAATCATTGGGAAGTTGGAGGAAGGCCGCAGTGTGACAAGTGTGGCTGCAGAGTTCGGAATTGCTCACAGCATCGTTTCATGACTTTGGAGACAATTTCAAACTACAGGAACCGCTATCCGGGGGTTCAGTAGTGGTCGTCCACGAGGAACCACACCCGCAGATGACCGGTACATTGTCTTACAGGCCAGAAGAAACAGGCGGCAGACAGCGTGAGAAATCGCTAGACACACGACACAGGCGACTGGACGACCGATATCGCGTTTTACCGTGGCCAGAAGACTGCACGGTGGTGGTCTGTTTGCCCGACGCCCTAAGGGTACGGTTAACCTTTAACGCCTGCCCATCGGAGAAGGCGTTCTCTGTGGGGCCGGGAACACCGTAATTGGAGAGACAATGAATGGGGACGAGTACTCTTTACAGATGAGAGCAGATTCAGTTTGAGTAGCGATTCTCATCGCATACTCATCTGGAGAGAGCGGGGAAGCCGCAATCATCCTCGAACATCATTGAAAGGGATCGGTATGGAGGTCGCGGTGTTCTCATTTGGGAGGCATCATGCTTGGTAGTCGTACAGACCTTCACATCTTCGACGCAGGTTCAGTCAACGGGACCCGTTATTGTAACGAGATTCTTCTTCCATATGTGCGTCTTTTTAGAGGCGCTATGGGTCTGCAGTTCCTTTTCATGGACGACAATGCACCCTGTCATCGCACAGTAGCTGCCGAACAGCTCTTAGAGAGTGAGGATATTGAACGTATGGATTGGCCGGCACGATCTCCGGATCTCAATCCCATCAAGCATGTATGGGATTTTCTAGGCAGACGCTTGGCAGCTCGTACCTTACCACCAGTAACGATTCTTGAGCTTCGATTTTCGCTGCAAGACGAATGGGCAGCAATGCCTCAACAACTCATTGACACCCTCATTCTCAGCATGGGCAGACGCTGTGAAACCTGCCTAGCAGTCAGGGGAGATCATATCCCCTACTAAAGACCGGATGTTTCTTGCTGGACACCCATCACAGGGATATTTGGTCTTCAGTCGCATTGCGCTCCATGCTACTTTTTCAATTAAGCTTCTTTTTATCCCTCTGATTTCTCTTTTAGTAAGTGTTGCTTACATTACACATGCCCTTACGTTTTGGGGATCTTACGGTATTAAATGTGTTGATTTGGAAAGCTTTTGCACAAAGTTATATTGAAAAAACCGTTCGTCCTTAATTTTTGCACACCAGTGTATATATTATACATAAAATATATATATATATTATATATATAATACATATATATTGTATATATATAATACATATATATAATATATATATATTATATATATATAACTTCGAATTAGTAGTTTATGTTTTTGTTCCTATGTTTTTTAGTTTAATGATTTTTTAATATTCAAATTCTACATATATAATTCTTTCCTTTCCTCTTGGTACATAGTATGACAAATTACAGGTGAAGGTTGGCACCGCAAAACTTGTTTAAACCTGCAATCCTGGTTCCTAAGGCCAGGTGTTTGTCTTTATACTATGTGCCTTCTTCCTAATTTTAGTTATCTTAGGTATATAACTATATGTCTATTTTTATATTTTTGTTTACATTTTTGTGTATATGTATATATATATTTATAAATTTATTTATATGTGTGTGTATATGTATATAATTATATATTGAAAGAAATTTTTTTTATATTGGACTATATATATAATATATATATATGTATATATACAGGGTGTTTCAGCTAAGATGTTACAAACTTCTAGGAGAGGTAGGGGACAACAAGACGACTCGAAGTATATAGGCAATGCTGGGTCGGAAATTCTTTCCTAAGGCTCCACGCGCCGACAAAATTTAGGGTGCAAAACTTCAACTGGTCTTAAAACGGGGGAAATTGTCGAAACGCTTTGGGTTTTGGTCAAAATTATTGTTATTATTTATTATATCATTAAAAACATTCTGAGCAATATTGCTGCTAAAACATCTAGAGGGGGCGCCTTAGACTTTTAGGGAAAAATTTTTCAATATTTTTTAAGTTTTTTGATGGCTTTCATAAGTTTTTAACTTGAATTTTGATACAGATTTGGTATCCTATATGTAAAATATCGAACATTGTTCAGGGCACTTAAAGCACAAACGGTGCTAAAAAACGAGCAAAATGTTGGATTTCGGTGCGGTTTGCGCGAAAAGCATTCCGTTACTGACTAATTTGTTCAAAATAAATGTTGACTTGTAGCCATTAATCAAAACCAGAATTACATTGGAAACTCATTTGGATAATTTTGTGGTTGGGTGTAGCCGAATAATTACTAGCAATTTTTCCTCCTAAATGAGATTCGTGTGTTGCAAAAAGTAATTTTATAGCAAAAATTTTAGTAAAAGAGGGTTAAATCACAAGAAGTAAAACACAAGGAAAGACTCAAAATAGGAAGAAAAAGCTGTTTACTAACTGCTATGCATAATCATAAAAAGAAAAGTAAAGAAAAGAAGGAAAAACTGCTGTCAAAAGGTGTTCGAACTGACGCCCGCCGCATGTGATGCAGGCTTCACATCTTCGCTTGATAACATTTCTGGAGTGTTTCGTATTTCCTTGCTGCACTATACAAGTTCCTCGGCGCTGTTTACGGGTGTTTATTTCATTTGCCCCCAGAAGAAATAATCCAGACAGGAATGGTCTGGCGATCGGGAGGCCAATGCACTGGACCTCCACGGCCAATCTATCGTTCACCACATGTTATTAGTGATTCCGAACAGAAATACTGAAATGTGCGGGGGCTCCATGGAACCACATCTAGTCGCAGCGGTAACGTGTGCGCTGTTTTCTGGCAAAACTTGTTCCAAAGAATATATTGCACCAGTCAGGCGATCAGGCAGAATGTAGGGTCCTATTACATTCCTTTACTCTACCATCGTACAGCCAGTCTGTGTGCGATGGAAATAAAGCTCCTTCCAGCGGACTCCTTCTTATCGTTCTATACGGTGAAATTTATAAATTTATTATACCCTGCTCGCTTTATTATATGCAATTCCTGGGCTACGTATCAGGCTTTCGATGGTCTTACTGCTTATGTATATAAGGTGTACTCTATATATATAAAAGCACCTCTGGTTTAAATTTGACAACAATGTCAAAATTTTTTGAACAAATTAGTATGCTTTTATCAACATTTTGCTCGTTTTTTTAGCACCGTTTGTGCTTTATGAACAATTTTCGATTTTTACATCAATTTTCCCCGGAAGGATATATCAAAATTATAGTTTATGAAATATCAAAAAACTTAAAAAAATATATAGCGTTAGTCTATATGTTTTATATATTTTTAATGAAATAATAAATAATAACAATAATTTTATAGCGTTTCGACAATTTCCCCGTTTTTAGTTGAAGTTTTATAAATTTTGTCGGCGCGTGGATATATATATTACTATATATAACATCTTATGAAACATATATATATATATATATTATATATATATATATATATATTATATATATACATATATATATATATATATATATATATATATATTATATATATATACAGGGTGTTTAGCTATATATATATATATATACATATACATATACATATATATATATGTCGAACACGCTTTTTTGGGGTTTGGTCATATATATGTCATATATTATATATAGGAAAAAAATTTTTTCAATAATTTTTAAAGTTTTTTGATGGCTTTCATATTTTTGATATATTCTATTGTTATACGGTGCTAGCATATACATATATATATATCCGATATATACTCTTACATATACATATATATATATATATATAAATATATATATATACATATTAGCCGCCAGAGGAACAGAACGATATATATTTCCATAGTCCGCTATATTTCCATGGCAGAGTACGACGAACGCAAGAGAAGCAGATATGATTCTGGCGTACGGGGCCACAGATTGCAATGGTCGAGCCGCTCAGGTTGTACGCCGAAAGGCCTCCTGTCAGGCGGACTCCTGCTCATACCATGTTTGCTCGCCTACACCAGCAATTATGTGAGACCGGTTCATTCCAGAAGGCAGCACGTAATCGAGATATATTGAACGAGGAAATTGTACTAGATATACATCCCAGTTTAGTACACGAGGTATCGCTAATGAAATCGGGATTTCATACAGTAGCGTTTGGAGGATTCTCGATGATAGTGCCCTGCATCCATTTTACTACCAGCGCGTCCAGAAGAATGTAACTTTTTGCATCAGGCCTTTTCACAGTGGTACTTGCAGAAACGAATTGCAAATCCCTTTTTTGCAGCCTCCGAGTTGTTCACAGATGAGGCGTCTTTTCGAGAGAGGGTATTTTCAACACCCATAACAGCCACTCGTGGGCAGCAGTGAACCCACATGTAACACGTACTCGGGCTGCACAGGACTGGTTAACGTATGGGCTGGCACTAGGGGATCATCTCATAGGACCCTACATTCTGCCTGATCGCCTGACTGGTCCACGCTACTGATATTCTTGGAACAACAGTTATTGGACAGCGCACGTTACCGCTGCGACTCGTACTTCCATGTGATTCCAGCAAGATGGAGCCCCGTACATTTCAGTACGGAATCACTTGGATGCACATGTGGTGAACGTTGGATTGGCCGTGGAGGTCCAGTGCATTGGCCTCCCCGATCGGCTTTTTCCTGTCTGGATTATTTCTTCTGGGGGCAAATGAAATCCTTGGTGTACAGGAAACACCCGTAAAGTGCTTGCACAGCACGCATCAGTGCAGCACACATTGTTCGAATGTTCGGCGCTCCAGCGAAGATGTGAAGCCACATCACATGCGGCGGGCGTCACACACCTCCTTTGACACACACACTGTGTGTTTTACCCTCTTTTACTGCAACACAGACCAACTCACTTATTTAGAGGAAAAAATTGCTAGTAATTATTCGGCTTACACCCAACCACAAAAATTATCAAATGACAAGTTGCAATGTCACACCAGTCAAAATTTATTTTGAACAAATTAGTCAGTAACGGAATGCTTTTTCGCGCAAAACCGCACCGAAATCCAACATTTTGCTCGTTTTTAGCACCACACACACACTGAACAATGTTCATCATTTTCCCCCGGAGGATACCCAATCTGGTATATATATTGAAAAAAATTTCCTAGCGTTCCAAAGTCTAAATATATATGCTCAGAATTTTTTTAGAAATAAATAAATAACAATAATTTTGACTTGTTTCAACAATTTTTTCCCGTTTTTTTTAGCATTTCCGACCCAGTACATTGCCTATATACTTCGAGTCGTCTTGTTGTTTCTACCTCTCCTACAAGTTTTAACATCTTAGCTGAAACACCTATATATAAGCCCCTAAGTGCTTGCTTTTTATAAGTACATTCTCTATACTATGAAGATTGTTTCATAAATTTTAAAAGAATCTCTCTCACGCTTGCAAAAAATTTCCATGTTTGTTCATCTTTTTTTAAATGATTGAGGATTTTGTGGCAGTGTGCATATATATATGCACACATAATTTGAATGAGTGAGTGAAGTAACGTCTCACTGTTCAGCTACACGAGGGCTTTTGGTGATGGATCTCGTAATTTTGAACGATGGTCAAGTGACGAGGACGATACCTGAGTTGGAACCTCCTCTCCTAACTACCACACCAACGGGAGGATGTTTGAGCTTTCGGCATATTTAACGAGCATCACTCCCCTAAACGGAGGGTCTTTAGTGGTAATGGGCTCGAACTCACATTACACACCAGCCACGATTCGATGTCTTGAGCACAAGACTACCGCGGCCACACACACACAATTTGAAGCATGGTGTAATACAAAGTATTATATTACAATCGGGACATAAATTTATCGTTTTTTTGGATATCTTTCCATTATCATTTCTTCTCAAGTAGAAAACTGCACATTGTCTTGCAGATCCCTGTTCCGTATCAGAGGCCGTGGTAGCCTAGTGGTGTAGGTATCGGATCGTGGTGGCATGTCACGAGTTCGAGCCCACTACCATTGAAGACCCGTCGTGTAGGGGAATTAAATATGTCGAGAGCTCAAACGTCCTCCCATTGGTGTGGTGTGGTAGTTAGAAGAGGGGGTGCCAGCTCAGATGTCGTCCATGTCATTTGACCGTAGTTCAAAATTACGAGGTCCATCGCAAAAAGCCCTCGTGTGGCTGAACAGTGTGACATTAATGTTCACTCACTCTCCCTGTTCCTTATCGGAGAATTTTTATTAATCTAAATTCCTGCCCCCTCCTCCTTCAAAGAAAAAAATCCCCACCTTCATCACAAAGAAAATCCCGGATGAAAAGCATTTCAGTACCAAGGACAAATGACCTCTCTTAAAAATACTAGTAGTAATCTGACTATAAGAATTAAAAATATATACAAATCAAAAATAGAAAGAAGAAAATATCAGTTTCCGTACAGCGTACGGGCAAACCTTTTGCGGTCAACTTTCGGTTGCCAGTACGGTGTATGGGCCAACCGGTTAACCTTTTATCGACCGACGGTACTTATAAGTACCACTCACTTTAAAATTACACAGAATAACCGTTTTTACGAATACTCTGACGATACTGGGCAGGAATATTCTTTGAAATCCACTCTTCCAAGATATATGGCAGCACGGGCTCTATGATGAGTTTTTTTTTAGGGGTGAAGGCGAATAGTTTTAAGCAGAAATTTTATATATATATATATATATATACATACGTTTTCAGGCTGATGACGTTTTTAGAGGATAGCGAAGATAGTCATTTTTGTTAAGAAAAAATAGTTAATGTCAACAGGTAAGGCTCTAATTTTTTTGGTATGTTAATGAAGACCTTAGAAAACGATTTGTCTATTTATTTTAAGTGGACAGTGTGTGTAATTAATTTTACAGTTGAATATCTTTAATTAATTAATTAGCTCTAATTAAATTTCCTAAAGTTGAGTATTTTGTTTATATATATATACCTTAGTTTTCAATGTAGTGATTCAAAAAAAGTATTGCATTAAAAAAACTGCAGTAAATCATAATGTGGTCGACAAAGGGTTAAGGGGTTAAAATTACTGATTATGCTTGGAATGTATCTTTTTTATAGAAGAAATATGTAGAAGAGAAATAGGAAACAAACATGAAGCTTATTTCTTACTCTACTTTTGCTTAACTACTGTCATTCAGTATTTTCCTGTTCATTGAATAATTGAATGTTTTATTTTAAAAGTACATCTAAGCGGACCAATACTGTTCACATGTTCTTCACCTTCAACTAGTAAGTTTTAAGAGCCTCCCTTCTTGATGATAATCGCAAATTAAAAGCGAAAACTAATGATTTTTAACACACCAGTTCCATAAAAGGAAAGAAACATACTTTCTCTCTTTCGGGGCTGCATAACTTAATGGACGGTACAGAATAATTGATTTCCTTGTTTTAAGTTTTTGACTAATTGTTGTAGTGGAAGAATATCTCATGGGTTCTGAAACCACGTCTTTTAGCCTTTTAATTCAAGGCCTCTTGCTATCCGAAATGGGACTTAAATTTATTACTGCAGACCGAAACGATTTGATAAATGAAGTAAATGCCGTTTCGTTGTTATCTCATTTATAAACTCCGCTAATACAAAGAAATGTATGCATGAGATATAAAAGAAAATAAGCATTGTAGATTTTAATTGATTTAATGCCGTATTTTAATTAATCATTACAGTTGAATTTAAATAACAGTTTCGTTAATTTAAATTTTAATTTAATGAGGAAGCTAATAAGAAGTGGAATTGCATAATTACCCATGGGTTTAAAAATTCTATTATGTTAAGTATTTTGTTCATATGGGTGTTGGAATAAAACCGATGTAAAATTTTTCAATTGTTAATTAAAATTTTAGCTTGGTATTTTACAAGTTTCATTGCGGATTTTATGAATTTATTCAAGTTTAGTTATTTTTAAGAAAATAAGTTGTTCTTTTTAAGCGAAAAAGAAAAAAAATGTTTTAGAAGTTATATATTCATATGAAAGGGAAACATTTTCTAAGAAACATGATTTTTTAGAGTGAAATTCCAGAGAATTGATCTATTACATCAATGAAGTAAAATCTTTTATAAATTTTACTTTATATTTCTTAAAAAAAAGGTGTTAACTTAAAATTATTAAACATGCTGAACCCCTTGTGTACCAGAGACTGCGCTTTCTAGTATTCCCAGATATACCAGATCTATGGGAATACTGACCTTGACACATTACGACATACATATCACTTTTATTTTTGACGCTGACTAAGACGCATATTCGTTTGTGTTTCATTCGATTTCTAAAGTTTGTTTTACTATTTTTATTGTTTATTCTTACTCTTTCTTGCCAATCCAATAGTCGTTGGATTTTAAGCCTTTCGCGGGCACAAAGCTAAAATACACTTTTCTGTGATAAAGTACTTGATAAATGTATTGTTTTCTTATCCTCTATATATAAACATTATTTCTTCACACAAAAAAAATTTGATCAGGGTTTTTTTCTTTAGTGGTGGTTAGACGTTATAACCACCGCACACTTAAGATTTTTAACTTAATTTTCAGGACAGAAATAATGAATCATATCACAATAAACTTTTTATGAAAAAATATACGTTTATGCTAATAACTATTTCAATAAGAATTAAATACAAAGTACAAGTGTAATAAAATAATAATAGAATAATTGTACAATATACAGAATACTTACTAAAATGTACATTGAAATTGGTATATATATCCACATTTTACATTTTATTTAATTTTAGTATAAAAAGTTTGAAATAGAGTAATATTTTTGAGTATTTAAATTAGTTATTTCACAAAATTGATGAGCTATTGACTGTGGAACTTTTCAAAGCAAGTAGGACCCTTTGCTTGAAGGCACAGTGGTACGTTGACGGACCGACCCAGCTATTGAGAGCGATGAACGTCTTTTCTGGTATTGCAAAGAGAGTATCTTTTGTACAGATCACGGTTCACTCCTAGGAGAGAACACACCCTTGGCGCGAATTACTTTGGTTAGCGATAATTGCGCCATCTTGGTAACCCTACTTTTTTAAACACTGCATATGGCAACCCTAACTATTTCTAGCATTTTTGTATTTTGTGGGTGTGCAATTCGAATTTCATTTTGTTGTTGGGCTCTGAGCTGGCTGCGTGTGTGAGGGAATATACTTTAGAATTTTTTACTTTGTTGAATACGAAAGGTAAGAAAGAATTGATTGAATGGTGTATGTAGG
This sequence comes from Trichonephila clavipes, assembly GCA_019973935.1. NCBI lineage: Eukaryota > Metazoa > Arthropoda > Arachnida > Araneae > Nephilidae > Trichonephila > Trichonephila clavipes. The sequence goes on from BMAU01019628.1 coordinate 437,695, forward strand.
AAGGATTGATTGAATGATGTATGAAGGAAGGATTGATTGCTTCGAGTTATGAATGTCCTAAATGTAATGATCGGCATGATGTAACATGGTCGGCAATAAAACGCTTTCTTCAAAATCGTACCAGCCACGCCGAATGTATGTTCGACCATTACCTCGCATAATAAATATGACGGCGCTCACACGATTATTCGCTTAGCGATGAGACCTTTAAGGCTTTTTTAAAATCTGCTGTTACGCTGTACCCTCCACTCGGAAAAGATCAGCAGTAAGAAAGTAAGTGCTGTTTATATATTTTTAATCTTAAATGTTTAATTTATGTATTGTTTACATATATTTTCATTACGCATCCACCTTATCCCGCTATATTCCCTTGCCATCATTGTTGGTTGGGCTGGGCGCCATCTTGTTCTGGCTTGGCGCTTTTTTCGGTTTGCCGCCAAGGGTGTGGGCTCTCCTAGGATTTTACCCAGATCGCATTCTGTTTTGAATCTCTCAAAAGGAAGAAGAGAAAAAATTTCAAGGTCATTTTCTGTTCTATGAGGGCAGTGGAGAGAGCCTCTATCCACTTATAAAAGCTTTCCAAAAACTTAAATAAAACCTTTTTTTCATTGCACATTTGCTTAATTCATTAAGATGAGAGAAAAGTTTACTTAAGACATGTCTAAATTTTTTTCAAAGATCAGAAATTTTATTTATAGTAATCAAAATACAATTTATAGATTTACACAGAGAAAAACTGTTTTAAACTACCCATCAGAGTTGTCAAAAAAAGGTATCGTGCTGCCATCTGTATTGATTTTTATGTGTTTTAGCTTCAATTAACGCATGTGGATAGACTAAATATTCAACGCCCGCTTGGAGAAGTTTTTTTTGTTATGTGGCTAGACCTATTAATATAGCCACTGCCCGTGAAAGGGTTAACGAAAGTGAGACTGAATGAGAATATTTGCCGGAAACCAATGAATACGACGGTGACTGATACGGATTTATCTGTTTGTGAGGAAATGGAACAAAAATGACTATACATTTATGTATTGCATGTGAAAGGGCTTTATGTTCCAAGGAACATTTTGAGCAATTTCACAAAGATTTGTAATTTTAACTTTAATTTTCCTATTTTTTCATATTTTTGTCACCCAAACATTTTGTAACTTAACTTTTGTAATTTTATACAATCGCCATGTAATGTTTCCTGTGCTGGTTACACTGGTTGTACAATTAAATAAGTCATGAATCCACATGAGGTTATAATGGGATTTCACCTCATACCTAGTATGTAATTACTAGTGGTTACATGGTACGCAAGGGGTTAAAATTCTATTTAATCTCTACACAATTTAATTTTAATCTGTTTTTTAATATTTTTGACTTAAAATTAAAATTTTTAATTTTTAATCATTCTGTTATCTAGATTGTAATATCATATTCTGTTGAAAGTATAGTGTTAAATAACAATTTAATCAAATCCATTTGCAACATCTGAGTAGTTTTACTAGAGAAAACAAAGTATATTTCATTATTTGGTATTTAAATATCCAAATTTTGCAATACTTGTGTTTTACACTCACAAATGTTGATTAAATCTGAATTCCCCTTAAATATCAGATTTTTAATATATCAAGTCGTTAGTATTGCTCATTTTTTCAAGCATAGATAAATTAAAGGATTGTATAACATTCCGAAAAATAATAATTAGTAAATATATTATATTTGACAAAATAATTTTTCTTGAGATTGTAAATAGATTTATACTTCAGCTAATATTCTAGAAAAGTATAAATTTATAAGGTGCATAAGATTGCATCGAAAGATAAAACTAATTATATATATATACATTTCAAAATTTAGTATTCGAGTCCTTTGCAGATGCGTATGGAAATTTGGCTGACTGAACGAATTAACTGCCCCCTATGTAACAAATCATCCTCTAATTTTATGCTAATGCCAAATTCAAAACCTCAATCCGAACTAGTTTAAACTACTTATAATATTTTAAATTATAGATGATGACCATAAAATTTTCAGATCAGCTTATGTCTTTTAAAAACTTTTTAAAATACTGCTCATTTTAGCTGGAGTTGCTATGAATGCTTACAACCTAACGAAGAGCACGAATAAAATTTACTCTTAAGAGACAAAATCAAATACTAGCCAAGCCACCAGAGTTGATGAAAATTGCCCACAATTCCAATTCCTCTTGTGAACTTAGGTGACTGCTATCTTCCAAGAAAAAGGGTGAATTCGAATTGTTAATAGCTAAGAATTCCATTGCTGTGATTTACATCGAGTAATCTGTTAAGATTTACAAATAGAACTCATTTCTTTCATTAGATTTCATGCAATGTGTGACGTTGGTAAGCCTTTTGCAGGATGGAAAGCGATGCAATAATTGCCACATTTTCCGGTGTGGAGGCATCATTTATGCAGCAAGCCAGGAACCTAATGGGTGCCCATTACGAGCCAGCTAGCACGCCGACTAACTGATTGTTTGGACCTCGAAACTATCCATAATTGATGGGTCGGAGTTTGTGGAGCTTACAGATTCCCGCGCTTCCTTTTCCTTGTGTTTCTCATCCCTTTTTACCCTTTCTACCTGCCATGACTCTGTTGCCAGGTAACGAAGCTACTACCTCATAGTTCATGGCCCATCGCACCGTTTTAATGACAGAGCTAGAGAACTGAGGTTGCTGCCTACTTTTCCGCGTTGCTTTCTTTTTCTTTATTGGCAGCTTAAGCCTTGGAATAAACTTCTGAGAGGATTGGCAACAGTGGTATGTGTCGGTTTCTTCAATTTCTGATCTGAATTGTCATTTCTCATTTCCCAGATGGTACAATTTCCGTTGACGGGGTTTCTTCATCAAAGGGAATGCGCTGTATAGTTAAATAATATCTGAAATAATGAATGTTGTTGTGATTTATATATATATACACATGTGTGAGTGTGTAAATGAATATTCATTTCTTGTTCTTAAAGTTAGCAGAGTTGAAAAGTTCTCACAGAATTCGTAAGCGAAACGAAAATGAATAATATAGCAAAATTTTGTTAGAAATTAACAAAGCAGGAACTAGTTAATGCTATTCATTAATTGCATATATAAATCGAAATACACACACAATATAGCATATAGTTATATATATTATTGAACTTTATATATATTACAGAACTTTGCTAACAATATGAATGCCAGAAGAAAAAAAAAGTTGTAATAAACTTAGAAAAGTTGATTTACTGTATTTATTTTTATATTAGATTTATTGTACCGGCAGGTGCCTGAAAATTACACATGAGAATTTTAGTGTGTAAGGGAAAGTATTTAATAATAATTGAAAGTAGTAAAAGAAATTAATTTTTGAATGAATTTTTTTACGTAATTCTGGTTTATGTAGATACAGCACCTAACTTAATAATGAAATATATTATTAATTATTGTAAGTTAAACCAATACAAAATGCAGAAACCAAAAGTAAAAGATCGTTGGATTAAACTAGTTGGATTGGCATGAAGAAGGCTGATATTTTCCTTAAAATGTAAATAACAAGAAAGAAAAATTATGTATGCTATTAAGCATGTACTATATACATTTTGTGTTTTAAAGAAATACTTTTATTGAGAAATCTTTCCTGGGAAACTGAAGAATAAGTAACCCCGTGTGTTGGACACTGCATGTTCGTTAGGAAATTAAAACTCATATTCATGTAAGTTTTTTTTGGTGGTTCCTTTTATACGATTTGACCTTATAAATCATCTCTAATTTTAATCTATTTAGTCTACAAATTTATGGTATATTTAAGCGAATTGTCAAAAGCTCTTTATGAAAACACCATTTTTTCTGTACATTTTTTTCTTAACCTTCTTATTTCTTAATATATGTAACAGCTGATCACACAAATCTCTCTCTCTCTCTCTCTCTATATATATATATATATATATAAAACAAAACAAAAACTATATTTAACGGAAATAATTTTTTTCAACTAGTCTGTTCTTGGAGTTATGTAAATTAAGACTACTTAAACATATTTAATATTTGAAATAAAGCAGGAAACACACACACACATAATGTTGTTGCACATTGAATATATGAATATTTACATAAGATACAAATGGTATAACAATCAAATTACAAAACATGGGAGCAACAAGAAATGTAGCAACGTAACTAAGTATTGTAATGTTTTTGGTAGACTACAATATGCGTGATGTATTATTTGAATTTTTTGTTGATACTCAAAAGTACAAATATATGGAATTTTGAAATGTGTCATATATATATATATATATATATATATATATATATATATATATATATATATATATATATATATATATACATTAGTTTTGTATTCAAAACGTTTCTTAAATTTAACATGCAACACTTATTAAATTATACAAAAGGAGTTTGAGGTTTATAGAACTAATCGCAATATTTAGTACACAAATTAACCTTTTAACTGTCATGCATGGAGATCATCTCGGGCACGGCACTATGCTCCATGTACGCCCAAATATTATACGTGGTAATTTTTTTTGAGTGCATCTTATTGTTATACAGGGATACATATCGGGAGAAGTGTCTAAGCTTCATCTCGACATATCGGCTTCATTTTTTTGTCATACTCGAGTTTATTTCGGGAAAAGTTATAATTTGGACTCAATTCAATGGATGATGTTTGATGAGCAGTATTATGATATTTCCATGATCAGCCTAAAAAGAATGAATATATATTCAAACCAAAGATTGTTTTTGATTACAAACTAGCTATGGGTAGTGTAAATCGCTGTGATCAGTAAATATCCTTTCATGC